>CM062804.1:1196195139-1196572781 GCA_031772625.1 Pinus tabuliformis
AAACCAAGTCCTCGAAGATATGTTAAGAAATGTTCGGGGTAGCAGCAACGCCACAAGTGGTAGGATTACCTCCATTTAGTAGAGTTCACGCATAACAATAGCCATCATGAGTCTTTGGGCATGAGCCCTTTTGAGGTACTATATGGAAGGAAGTGTCGAGTACCCATAGACTGGAATAACCTAGTTAATAAGCTAGGATTGGGTCCAGATATGTTAGCTGAGATGGAGGCCATAGTGAAAAAGGTTCGCCAAAACTTAAAGGCTGCGCAAGATAGGAAAAAGTTTTACGCAGGTAAAAAGAGATGGATAAAGGAATTCTAGATACAGGATCATTTATACTTAAAATTTAAACCTTGGAAAAACACGCTACGGTGGAAGGGATGCGCCAAAATGGCACCACAGTATTGTGGACCATTCCAAATCCTGGAACAAATCAAACCAGTGGCATATAAATTAGCACTTCCAGGCGACATTCGGGTTCACAATGTCTTCCATGTATCCTTGCTAAAAAAACATGTATACAAACCTCAGCATATAATTAACTGGGAAAATATACGGTAATAGGAACAAATGAGTATGTGATGTCAAAATTGTTGTTTGGCGCAATTCTAACTATCAATTATGATTTGTGCAGGTCGAGCTCGAGGGAGAGTTCCTGGCAAAGCCTCTTTGTATTCTAGATGGGAGAGAAACCACCTTATGGAAGCAAACCATCCCTTATGTTAAAGTGCAATGGATGCACTTTGGCCCGAAGGAGGCCACTTGGGAAGAAGAGGAGATCATGTTGCAGGCCTATCCAACATTATTTTCTTAGAAGAACATTGAGGATGATGTTCCTCATAAGGGGGGAGAGATGTAACAACCTTTTGTTGGATCATATTTACTTTTATTTTTTTTACCAAGTTTATGCAGAACTTGGAAACTTTCAAATTCACTTAACATCTTTGTTAAGAAGTTAAGGATGGAAAAGCCAAGTATCATGACATTTTTTTTTAAAGAAATTAAACGGGGTTAATTAAGGAAAAACACTGAATACTAAACATTTATAACAACTCCTTGAACAATTACAAACAGTTTCCATCCCTTTTCCCCAAAAGAGGAAAGGAAAGGGCAGCAAGGGGGCTACAAGAATTTTTCCTTGAGATGGGTAGCGACACCAGTGGGAGGATTTCAATTATGGAAAATAGTCGAATTGGTGTGTGACTTGAGGCTAGACAGTAGTCCTGACACCCAGGACACCTAACTTCTTTTATTCAAATTGTTAGGAGAAAGAAGTGCTTGGTGGGGGACCATCGGCATGACTTCTAGGTCCATGGCTGGGTGGTGAGACCTTCTAGAAAGAGTATTGATTGCACAATGTTAAATAAATAGGAACATATAAGTACCAAAAGAGTATACTTATTATTGACAGTTTAAATGGTGTATAACTAGGAGTAATGATTATGTTTTCTTCTGTCTCTAAGATAGTTACTGCTGCTTATGAGTAACATCTTGTATACTCTTGTATTAATCATAGAGAAGGATTGATTTCATATTTTTCCCCTAGTTTTATATTATGATTGAATCTAAACCTGACAACGTTATAATTCTACAAATCTAAGGAATACCCTGTTGTATTATAGACAGATGCAAGGATAGTAGAGTTATAATCATTACTTAGATTATGTTAATTGTATATATTTATGGAATGGAAAAAACTAAAATTATCAAACATTTAAGTACCGAATCACCAAGAAAGAAAGAAACAAAATATTCACTACTTTCCTAACGGAGAAAGGCTAGTAGCCTGAATGTATAAATTCATTTCAATTGTCAAACATGAGCAAAATTACATTCAATATATACCTTGACTTAACATATACTCGAGATTCATCATACATTCAAGACTCATTACAATTATGGGAATTTTCTTATTCTCTAGCAGGTTATCGCCTAATAAAAAAAGAGTAAGAATAGTAATGCATAAACCAAATGTCTTTAAGAGTTATAACCATTATTAAATATTCCTCTGTTCAGAATTCTCGGCACAAACCGTTTCCATTCAATATACAAAACAACCTAAACTATGAATATATTCATATACATGAAATTTTTTCAAATGCCTGGATTGTCCACGGCAAGGCCGAGACATGGCAAGGGTTATCCATAAAATTACAAACAAACCTTCAAAACAACCAAGAAACAGAGTAGCACTGTTGGGCAACGTATGCCATAAAACAATGACTATAAATTAATTCAGGTCAAAATCATTTAGTAAGGTCTAAGCAATGAAGCTGCGAATCCAAAATGGCTACAGTCAAATGACATTTTCAACATCCCTTAAACGATTACAAATTCCGGGTTATGGTGAGGGTTTGGTCGTGCCGAGATCCAACAAACCCTCCCACCCTCAAATGTGAAACTGAATCTAGCCTTAACAATCAAAGTATGCTATCGATTCGTGAATTTAACCCAACCTGTAATATAGCAGAGAATTATTGAATTAGTTCTAGTGTAAATCCTTTTCGAAGGTTCATTGACTTTGGGAACAGGGTTGAGTTGTTACTTGTAAACGCAACAAAAACCCATCAGAGGTTAGTTGTTGAGAAGATTAATCCTACAGATAAGCACTTAAAAACCTATGTTAATTATATCTATACCTGGAAGGAACTCTTCCATCGTTGGAGCATTGCACACCTGAAAGCCTAGTATCAAAATGTCAAACCACAAATTCTCAGAAGGAAAAAGGATTTTCATATTAATTCTATAGTAGAGAAAACCTAGGTTCCACAGCAGAAGGGTATCCTTGTTCAACCATCGGGGTCGAGGGAAGAACCGAGACCATCCACCGCAATATGCCTGCAACAACCATTTGTTGTCAGTGACATTGAGAAGGAATGAGGGTAACTATGAATACAAAACAAATACTGCATCAACTAGCTAGCTTACCTCATTGCTGTAGTTTGTCTGAAGGTGATAGCCAATAATTCCATAACCATTGGATGGCACTTGATAACCGAGCAGATGCAGAGGTGGAAACCCTCATTTCCTTTCTTCACCCACTATTCATTACAGAGCTTCAACCCTTCTCACCACCGGTAGAGCGAAATGGAATAGGAAGGTAAGGTTACGGTTTACAACGTAAATGGGTTAGGTTTCCCATGCCTGAGATACATTGTATCGGCCGGACTTGGCATTAAACCTTACACCTTAGCATTAAATCGTACTCGGCGGGAGAGTCATTGCCTCTATCAAGGTGAGGACAGGTGGAACTCAACCATGTCAATTGACAGATAAGCTACGTAGATGGACTCGAATTATGTTAAATCCAAACCTTTAATACATGCAAACTCATTTTGTTATTAATGATTCAATTAAAATCGAATAAGCAATGTATTCCATAGGGTAAGGTCGAAAGTTAACTATGGTACTTAAGGAAGATTTTTTTTTTTTTTAAAGAGGTGTTACAGATGGTTAGATTTTCAAACCTTCGATTGCATGTAGTGGGTTTCAAACCTGTAACTTTTACATTATGAAATGCCTTAACAACCCAACACCTCATTAACAATCAATAGATTTTTATTCTATTAAACATATTTAATAGTTTTTCAAAAAAAAAAAATTAAATATACGTTATAATATATATATTTAATATTTTTTTAAAGACTTATTTCAAATATACAATAAATTTAAACTATTTAAAATATATGTTTTTTAATGAATATTTTATTTGTCAATTATATATATATATATATATATATATATATATATATAATTTTAATTTTTTATTTTATTAAAAGTATAAATTAGTTTTAATTGAGTTGAGAGGCTTATTCTACAACCAAATATGAGTGAAATTTATAATTTTGTTTGTGATTATCTTGGAGTTGACAAGTGTCCCTTGAAAAGATACTTTAAATAAAAATATGTTGTCTATAATAAAAATGTAATTGATTATACATATTTCATTAGTTTTTATTAAAATTGTTATAAAATATCTATAATATCATTCTTATTGGGCTCACCTATAAAAAATATGCTATAAAAATATTTCACTTTCACTTTTAGAGTTATAAATAAAATATTTTCATGTCTATGTTAAATAATATAATTTTATAGAGATAAACTTGTTAATATATATATATATATATATTCTTTTAAAAATATTTCAATATAATATTTAAATAAAATATTTTAATATCATATTAACATTTATATAGAAAGAAGATGTATGTTAATGTTAAGTTTAGTAAAACATTTCAATACTAAAATGGAAAAAGTAATTAAATGTAAAATAATTTAGTTACATTTTTTTTTTCTAAGTGAGATTAATCTATTAATATAATACAGAAAGTAATTACAGAGTTTCCTGGCCGAAAAGGGACCCATCCTTAATCAACATGCAGCCATGAACATAGTCTGAGACTGCCCCAACATAGGGGAAACCAGTTTGAAAGATAAAAGGGTCCAAAAAGACAACAATTTTAACCATATTTTCTAGAAGAGACTACCCAGAAATAAAAAACAACATAACTGAACCACACAGAAATCCACAGTTTGTCTGAATTGGACCACCACTCCTCAGAGAACTCTGAGGCCACACAAGACAAGACATAACTAAACCAAAGCTAAAAGAAGTGCCACCCGGTAGACGAGACCTGTGCGATAAATTCCTCCGTGGCAAGTTCCTCCACAATAGGACAAGCCCAGTCATCTGGGTTGTCCACTTTGCCACGTCCCGCCGCTTGATGTCTGCCATTTCCTGCCGCTTGATGTTCGCTCTCCTTACTGTCGGCTTCCACCTGCGGACCCACCATGTACTCCATGTGTCTTTCCACCGACGGCATGTCACTTTGAAGGCCCAAGTCATCATGCACACTACCAACAGTGACATTCCAATGTTGTATGTTCCAGCCACCATTGCCACCATGTTCTTCGTCATTGCCTTTGTAAGCTCTTGAAGCTGCATTTTGAGTTCTGTTAACTCAGTTATGCTCATTCGATAAGGATCCTTGGACACGAGGCTTCTCTTGGAATTAATTCAATAGTGAAATCAATATCACGTTTGGGTGGCAACCCAAGAATGGATTAAGGTAATACATAAGTAAATTCATGGATGACCGTAATGTTTTCCAAGAAGGTCATTTTATTTTTAGCATTTGTAAATCCCACCTCGACAACATATATTTGACAACCCTTTCTGATGATTTTTCCTAACTGATTAACAATGATAGGGCATAATTTGGTGATAGGTTTTATTCCTTGGAGTTCCTTCCTCTGGCCTGACTAGGCAATAAAACTGACAGTTTTATGTTTGCAATCCACTAGGGACCAACATTTTTCCAGCCAATCCATCCTGATTAGAACGTCATAAGATCCCAATGGAAGTATATTAAGATCAACATAAATGGGTTGCCATGAAATTGTGATGGGGCAGCATTCTATTTTCGCAACCACTCCTCTTTGTCCTAGTGGCTAGTTGGACTATCCACAATTTTAGAAACTTATTGCTCTGCAATTAGCATTTTTCTACCACCTTAGGACTAACATAGCTTAGAATGGCACCGAGATCAAACAAAACAGAAACAGATTTCTTAGCAATCGTATGTTCACATTCGATCATGATAGGTTGGTACTCTGCTTGATGATAATCCAACTTACCATTAATTCTGGGCATGCTCCTTGCTACTTCACCGACCGTGGATGCTTCATGCATGTTTGAGAACTATTCTATTCTTGCTTTATGTGGATAGTTCTTGTAATTGTGGGATTCTCCGTGTTGTACCTTAAGAAACCAATTTCCTGGCTATATAGAAATTGTTCCTAAGACATTAATGATTATAATGATTATCACTTGTTTGTCACTTAATTATATATTGTGTTCTCAAATGAAGGACCTAGGAAATCTGGTTCTTGACTCTCAATACTTAGGTGACAAGAAAACATCAAAATGTCATTTGATTGTTGAATACAAATGATGAATGAAGGAAGATTGAATAAGTCATAGGCAATATGATGTCTTACATAGGATCTACTATCTATGACACTAGGAGAAGTTATAGATAATATGTTGTTTTCAAGGAAAATTTTAAGAATGGAAAATTTTCTTGAAGTTTAAAACATTGGCGAATATCACTAATCCCTAATATGCAAATTATAAATTTTTATTGATATATTTGTAAAATTAATCAAATTTATAATTATTTTATATATAGTCTCTCTATAATGTTGGCGAGTTTTAAGGTAAAATAATTTTATATTCTAAAATTTGGGCGAATCGTCTTTTATAAAATTGGAAATTGGCGAATCTTTTTTGTGGAAAAATCATGGAAATTTAGCCCACTGGGCGAACATTAGCCCCTAAAATTTTCCATGGTTGTTTTACATAGAAACTACTATTTGTAAGTTAGAAAAATGCAGAGATGGGAACTTAAAGTATAGGAGCGATCTTTTAAGGGATTTTAACTTTATTTACACAAGCAAATAAAAACTGCATCTTCAATTACTATACTTAAAGGAAGAAAACATAAGATGACACATAACAAAGAATACACAAAATCATACCCAACAATGTATGGAATACTTCTAATTCTTCATTAATCAACAGTTGTATTAGGAATTTAGTGGTCTAGTCTCTAGGTTCTCCAAAATTTGAACCCCTTTCTATAAATTTTCCTCTTTTCATACATTTTAAGATAATTGGTAATCACCAAACTGTCAAACTACTTAACTATTTTCTTAACTATCTAGAGTAAATTATTACTGAACATTACACAGAGGGTAAAAGACACCTCATTCTAAAAAACATAGAATAATTGGAAGTGATAGAAGTTAGAAAATGATGATGACTGTTGGGTTTTTCAGCTATTATTTGGTTGTTGAGTTTCTCTGTAGATGCTTTAATAATGATTAAGCTAATTTAATCATAATAAGATGTATTTGACTCAAACCCCATGTGTGGACTTGGGCTCACGTATGTATCGAGCGTGTTTTGATTGGCTAAAACACAAGAAAACCCAACCAATCACCTTTCTTTGGAGTTATAGTCATCCACTGCTAATTTTGATTATCTTACTTAAACAACAGTATCAGTTATTTTACATGAAACATTAGTTTGCCACAACTGAAAATACTTTAACATTTTGATTCATGAACCTATCGAGTCTGCCTTAGCTGTACGTGAACCGTCCAATCATTCATTCAATCAACGGTCTGATCCTTCGAAACTCACGAGACTTTAAACCCATTTGACTTAAAACTTATCGAGTCTACCTTTTCAACACATCATTGACTCCCATACATACCTGATGGGAAATATAAATTGCTAATTAATAATCTATTGGGTCTGACTTTAGCGCTAAAACTTGATCATTTCTTCACCCGATATTCATTGGATCCCACCTCTTTGGATAGACAGTTGAGATTGGCCTGGACTTCAACAATTTTAAATTGCATTTGATATGCCATTGCGTCTGATTAATTACCCACCCAATTACCATTGGATCTGTGGCTTATTGATCAAACGGCCCATATCTTCCCGCAAGCACACCATCACATCAGATCTTCAAAATAAACCCATTCTAGTTAACTTGTACGATTACTGTTGGATTTGAGGCTTGTTAATCAACGACCCAAATCTTTCTCGCAAGCTTACATTCAAAGACATCCTGTCAATCAAACAAAATAATTCATTTCTTTTAGACTTTGCGGCGGTAAATAATATGAGGAAATTACATTGAGGTTGAACCCCCGCAATTATTCTAGGCCACATTTTGTGGTCAACCATGCTCACGTCATGGTCCACTTCGGGGGTTAAAACTTAATTAACCTTCGTGCTTATTATTTATCCACAGCACACCTCATCATACTCATCAAGCTATTGCTTGATCACGCCTCTTAAACTTGCATGGCCTTTAAACAATGGTTTGATTTTTCATTTATTTTGATTTTTATTTCATTTTGTGATAAAACTGAGAATAAGACGAAAATAACAATGGAAGCTACAACACTCTGCATCCCCAACATTGTAGCAATGATTTGGATTGCTGGTCATTATCTAATTTATTAGCTCCTTTCGATTGTCTGTTTTCAGAGTATGTAGCTTTAGCTTGGTTTCTTACTGAGAATTTGCTAAGAGGTTTTTGTTGTACATTTCTGTTGTTAGAAACTTTTTTCTTGCCTACTTGGGATCGGGTTCCTTCCTTTTCTATTCACTCCTCCTTTAGGTCCCTCATTTTTCTATTTCATTTGCTCGTAGCACATGTGGGATTTCCTCACTGCATCATCCATTGACCGTGGGTAATCAAATTCAATTTTTTCTTTCATACAATTAGGTAGACTACTGATGAAACACTGAATTCTTGCCTTTTCGTCTTGCATGTAAGGCACACAACGTAGTATAGAGGTGAATTGTTTTACATATTCATCTATGGTTAAGGTTCCTAATCTTAACTCATGAAATTCTTTTGCCTTTTCGTCATAATAACGTTCGGTCATATACTTATCCTTGAAATGTTTTTGAAACTCTTGCCAAGTAACTTGTTCCTCATCAATTTTCCTTACTATTTTGATTTCCTCCCACTAAAGGGTAGCCTTACCCCTTAACTGGTAGATTGTTAAACGTGCTTTCAGCTTATTAGTGTAATCATAAATCCAGAAGTATTTACCCATATCTATCAGCCAAGCCTTAGTTGCTTCAACTCTAGATATATATGTATGGAAGAAAAAATAGAGTGATAAATATGGAGAGATAGAGGGAGCAACAAGGGAGAGGAGGAATGAAGAGAGAGGGAAAGAGAGGTGTCAAAGAGGGAGATAGGAGTAAAAGAGAGAGAGGGAGACATAAATATGGAGGGACAGAGAGGGGAGAAAGATAAGGAGAGAGGGGAGGGGGATAGTGACAAGGCTCGAGTGAAGAGAGAGGGATAGAGAGAGAAGGTGGAGGGAGAAGGAGTGAGGTGGGAGAGAAAGGGAGAGAGGGGAAGGACCAGAGAGAGGACTTGAGATAGAGGAGGAGAGAGGAAGGACATAGATATGGAGTTGGAGGGGGAGAGAGTGAGTGAAGAAGCAAGACAAGAGAGAGAAAAGTGGAGTGAGAGAGAGAGAGAGAGAGAGAGAGAGAGAGAGTGAGTGAGCGATAAGGGAGAGTTAGAGAGAAAGTGTGTAAGTTTTGGAGGGTGAGAAAAAGATACAAAGGAGAGATTGATGGAAGGGGGGATAGGAGGAGAGGGAGGGAGAGAGGTAGGGAGATAGTGACAAGGTTGGAAGGAAAAGAGAGTGACAAAGGGGGGAGATAGAGGGAGGTGGGAGAGAAATGGAGAAGGAATAGAGAGATGACACGAGAGAGAGAGAGAGAGAGAGAGAGAGAGAGAGAGAGAGAGAGTGACAAGGTAGATATCGAGAGAGGGAAAGAGGAGAGCAAGAGGGAAGAGAGATAAAGGGGGGGAGAGAGGGAGAGAAGCAGAAGAGGGAAGAAGAGATAAATATATATGGAGAAAGAGTGTGTATGTTTTAGGGATGATATAGAGAGACAAATGAGAGGCAGAAGGAGATATAGATATATATGGGAGGTGAAGAGAGGGAAGAAGAGATATATAAAAAGAGGGAGGGAGAGAGGGAGAGATAGATAGATATGGAGAGGGAGAGTGTGCGTTTGGGGAGGTCAAGGAGTGAGAAAGAGAGGCAAGAAGATTTCTTGCACTAGATGCATTGATTTCAGTGTAGATGATGATTTCTAATTCTATTTTATTGCTTGCGCTAGATGCATTTATTTTGATGTAGATTTTGATTTCTAATTATATTTGATTGCTTGCACTAGATTCATTGATTTCAATGTAGATATTGATTTCTAATCCTATTTGATTGTTTTCTTTAAATGCATTGATTTCAATGTAGATGGTGATTTCTAATGCTATTTGATTGCTTGCACTAGATGCATTGATTGATTTCATTGTAGATGCTGATTTCTAATTATATTTGTTTACTTGCACTAGATGAATTGATTTCAATGTAGATATGCATTTGTAATCATATTTGATTCCTTGCACTAGACACATTGATTTCAGTGTAGATGTTGATTCCTAATCTCATTTTATTGCATGCACTATCTGCATTGATTTCAATGTAGATGTTGTTTTCTATCCTATTTGATTGTTTGCACTAGATGCATTGATTTCATTGTAGATGTTTGCTAATCCTATTTGTTTGCTTGCATTAGATGTTTTTAATATTTAGGATGTAGATTATATAAAAAAATATTTTTCAGGGTGTATTTAGTAATACCTAGAGGGACACTAGGGTAAAAGCATGTTAATGTGTATCACTTTTTCCCTTTTTGTGGCAAAGAAGTTTTATAAAAATAAATGGAGCTGGAATGTTTACTCTTAAATTTACAAAATCATCAATAACTAGGTGGTGGTAAAAGAAGACAAAACATGTCAATTTAAATTCAATTTCATGTCATAATTTTTCTAAAATTTAATATATAATTTTTATCTAATTTATTCATTTTCTTTAAAACCGCGACCCCCCATTTCTCTATTGATTTATGTTTTTTAATTTCAATTTCATTAAGAGATGTGTTGTAAACATTCTAAAGATTGTTAAACAAATTTAAAAATAAAAAGTAAGCATATTTTTTAACCACTTAAAGACAATTTAATTTGAGACAATTTACATAGTTTTTACCAATATTTACTCTCAGTTGACTTATTTACAAATTTAGTATTTACTTTTTATAACATTATTTATATTTTCTAAACCAATTAAATAAGTTCACTATAGCTTTTACCAAAATTTATCCTGAGTTAGCTTTGTTACAAATTTAGCAAGTATATATATATATATATATATAATCTTTTTTCATTTGAGTACTTTTTTGCTTTTGCCATATAATGAGACACATTAACATGCTTTTACCCACTATTAAGATCTAATATGCTGTCAAAAATTGTGATACCGACTTGAAATGAAATAGATCATATGTAAAATTAATACTCTTGGAAAGTGAAAATTAATGTTGGACAATTATATATATTAAAAATTACATATATTCAAAATTACTAATAAATAATTGCATACAAACATTATCGTCCCAATCCAAGCACACAAACACACAAACCAATCAAAGCATCCAAACATAGATATACAAACCATTCAAGTCAAACAATAGAGACTAAATTAAAGAAGGGAATGCTGTGGACATGAAGCAAAGAAAACATAATGTGAATTTTGAAAATGTGACATTGTTGCCCTGAAGCCAACTTAGATCCAATAGCTTAGATCCAATCCACATTTAAACTCTACTCACAACAAAAACTACCGAACTACGAGAAATTGTAAACAATCTAATAGTAATTAAATCAATCCCACATTTAAAAATAAATAAACACAATCTATGGAGATATCCTCTCTAAAAAGATTTTAAAATGTTAATAGTAATAGCTCCTCCCACATCATTTAAACTATCACATATATAACTAATTTAAACTCTACATGCCACACAAACAATGAAAAACAACACTCTAAACAATCTGAAAGTAATTTTCCCATAATTATATCCAAAAATTTCCAATATTTACATAAACTTGATATCAAACCAATATTTACAAAAACATGATATCCAATATTTACAGAAACATGATACCAAATCAATATTTACAACATGATACCAAACCAATATTTACATAAACATGATATCCAATATATACAGAAACATGATACCCTACCAATATTTACATAAACCTGATATTGATATCCAATATTTAAATAAACATGATACCAAATCAATATTTACATAAACATGATACCAAACCAAACCAATATTTACAGAAACATAATATCCAATATTTAGAGAAACATGATACCACACCAATATTTACAGAAACATGATATCCAAATGATACCAAACCAATATTTACATAAACATGATATCCAATATTTACAAAAACTTAATATCCGATATTTACAGAAACATGTCATCCAAATTTGTTATACACAGTAAAAGCACTCAATCCAAACCATGCCATCCAAATCTGTTATACACAGCAAAAACACTCAATCCAAACCTGTATAACTCATACACAGAAATACAGTCCAGATAATACGTATATTGCATTTGCATTCACTTACTCAAACATGACATCAAGAATTGGTTTGAGCGTATACCTAGATAAAAGAGAAAAAAAAAATTGATACCAATGCCTCAGTAATATAGGTGTTGACATAATAAACAATTCACCACTTTCTCTCCTAATATTGTTGGCCAACACTACTGGCAAACCTTCATGGCATTTTGCTATTGTTGGTCAAGACGATATGTTAGTGATCTGAGGTTCCCGTCTGGATGCAAAGGAAACAGCTCTAACAATTTGTCTTTGTTTTCACGTTTTTCAGCCTCGGAAGCTATCAGAATATTACATGTACATCCATCAGCGCAAAGTCTGCACTCTGTATAAGGACAAAGTGCGCACTCTTTAGAAGGACGCAGCCATCTATCCGTTTGATCTACTTTATTCCGGATGTCGCTGAGAGTGATCCCACAAATGGTCTCACGTACAGTTTCATTTTGTTGTTTCAGTGGCAAATTATTTGGCCATGCGGTCTCCATCTCTTTGGGGAAGGCTGGCACTGGTGAATTTGTGTGTCTCTGATCATAATGTAACATACAACATAAATTAGAAGGCGAACAATACATCAGAAACTCTACAATACATCTGATACTCCATCGTTGAAGTTCATAAAAATACGTTTATATGTATTGAATGGCGAATAAAAACGTAAACTTAATGAAATAAGATTATCTTGTTATGTTATTTATATAAATGAGATAAAAATAAAATAATAATAAAAACACAACATTCATATGTGAAGAACCCAACATTACTCAAATTATAATGCTTTGACAACTGAATTCTCCTTACCTGTAGCGGAAAAGTGGCCATGCCAATTGCAGGTTCCCCCATCATGTTAGACGCTGCAGATCGACGAAGTTACAACGTAAACAAAATGACAAATAAGAAACCAAGATGGAAACGTACGTAGAGGAGAATTCAAGGGCAGTGCAAGATAAAATATAGTTACCATTGTTCAGGGAGGGCCAGAGTGGGCCCTTGGATCTTCCTGCAATATTTATTTGATCGAAGGAGTAATCTTGCGTCGCCTTTTTTTGTTGCGCCTGCTGGTTGAGACCACCATTATTCTGAAATGCAAATTTGTTTGATTAACCAATCACTTGACAATATGGTTTACAATATGGTCTTTGTTGTCGACGCAGATTTTTGGTGATTTTGAAAGTCCATAATCGTAAGTTCAAATTTATAAACATTTAATATATAAAGTTCTCCAAAAAAACAATTTAACAGCAGGAAAGACAAAATCCATCTGAGCAATGGATCTTGTAAATGCAGTTTACAAATGATTTTTTTTAAATTCCCGGTTAACAAAGGTATATAAGTATATTGTAACTAATCAAATAATCAAAATAAATTTATTTGCAGTCACACTAGTTGTTTCGATAAATTTATTTGCAGTCACATTAGTTGTTTCGATAGTTTTTAGTCTAGATAATATTCATTTGAAATAATTTATTTAAAGGTAGAAAGTTTCTAAACAGATTTATGAGAATCCATAATATTGAATCATGAAATTTATGTCAAATAATCTATTTAAAAGAAAAAACACTCTAATATTCTAAATAAATTTGTCCACTTGGTCAATAAGATCCCTCAACAATGTCTTCTAGATTGTTTAACTTAGGTTGATTGTAGATTCCGCAAACATCCAGCAACCCAATTATCACCGAAGGAGTCAATTGCAGATTTTAATCTACTAACTATCAAATGCCAGAATTTTCCCAAAATTTGAAATCAACAAAACAATAACCCTTAAATACTACCACTAATTAAATCATAATTTAATCATAATTATGAATAGAGATGATGAAATAAACTGGAAATGAAATTTATCTTACCCGTAACGAAAACGGTTCAAAACCTAGTGAGGGTTCCAAAATGACACCAGAAGTATCTGTAACGAAAACGGTGCAAAACCTAGTGAGGGTTCCAAAATGACACCAGAAGTTGAACATAGACAAAGGTACAAAATAAGAAATCAATATTATGAAACTACTGAGAATATTCAAAATCCAAGCAAAATAAATTAGAGTCTACCTCTGGATGGGGAGGAGCAGATTGGAGTCCGAGAGCTCCCGCTAATTTCATTTTCTTTGTTGTTTCCTCTTGTTGCGTCACGCGCCAATTTTCTTTGTTCTTTCCTCTTGTTGCGCGAGTGAGAATTCTGAAACCAGTAGAACACATTCTTTGCTTCTACGTTGCGAGTGACTCTGTAATTTCATTTATGCGAGCGCGAGTAGGATTATGGTCACCCCCTCTGAACAACTGTTTCAAAATCTCTTTCTGTCTTCTAGTGGGCTGCCAACGCGAATGTGCAATTTCTTCGTTTTTTTCCATGGAAACTCCTGATTGTGGAGCCTCTGCAAAATGAAAAACAGAAGCTTCTAGCTGCGGCAAATCAGATTCGTGTTCTGTATGCGGGCAAGCGTGTAACAACAAAATCAATTTCTTTGAGCTCCGAAAGAACAGATTGGAAAACCCTTAGAGGAAATATATATGATTTCTTAAGCGGGAAACCGACGTGACAATTTAAAAACAAATTCCAGGCACACGGGAAATAAAAAAAATGATTGCGTAGATACTAAGAAACGCAACCGAGAGCGTGGAGGAATGGATGGAAGTATATATTAGACTCAATAAAAAGGTATTGCCACTCGTGGGGTGGTGATGGTCGGGGCTTTATTTCCATGTTCATTCTCAATTCGATAATGCTGATATTTTGTGCGGCAAAGATCCACCTTTTTTTATTATAAATTAATTGGAAAAAAAATACCTGGTTTACACTTTCACATAAATTAAAATTAATTAAAATTTATATTTTTTAAATTATTTAACTTTACGTTTGAATTAATTAAAAGATATCAATCAAATTATATATGTTTAAACTATATTAGGTAATAATTGGGTTTTTATCATGAAATTAGATATGAAAAAACTGACTTTTTAAATATGTTTTATTTTTTTTATTATTTAATTTTTTATTTTAAAAACAAATATAAAAAATATATAAGATTTATTCAGGAAAAGAAAAAGAGATTATTTTTGCATTTAGGATTTATAGTTTATAGTATGATTTTTAATTTATAGCAATACAATTTCACTTTTTTTAAAAGTAAGTATGTATGAAATTTTGATATATGTTTATGTGTAAGTGGAGTTTACTATGTATTAGAGATTGGTGGTTGCTTACATTTACGGAAATAATTGGTGGTCGCTTACATCCACGGAAACTTTGGGTAGATACATCCCACGGTATTACATCTGGTTGACTCATGAGCTGATCTTAACCCCAATAGCATAAGGGGGAATTCATCCCATGACCTCCGTTAGCAAGATGCTTTAATGACGAGAACTTGACCAATTCAGATAATCCTTGGGGCTCCATATATATATATATATATATATATATATATATATATATAATCAAACAACTAAAGAGCTAAACAAACACACCCAAGAGATAAATTTTTGAAAATTTTCTCCCTAGTGGAGTTGTCAATTCTATTTTCTTGGATCATCCCATTGTTACCAATAGTAGTGTTTCCTAGAGCTTCCTTTGGTATTTTGGGAGTAGGATCACTAGTACAACATGAGATCATCAAAATCATGCTAACCAACAATTGGATGGTATCCAAAGTGGTCAAAAAGAAGTTAAGGGGAATATTGTATTGGTGCTTACATGTTTGTAGACGGATATATGTTGAGTTGATAAATATGTTCCAATTTCTCATTGAGTTTGACCTAGTAGTGGGAACTAATTGAAAGATTGGTTTTATGGTCCAATTTCCTACTATGTACGTAACTACAACTCCTTGTTATGAAAAATGGTTGTGCAAAAAGGAAGGTTGTGGTGGTTGAGGGAAATTATACTAGGGAGATTACATGCCTTGAGGGGTGGGTGGTGGCGAGGGCCGGGAGGGAAGGGGGCTTTGGCTGGACATTGATTCCTTCAATCATTTAAAATATGCAGCTTATGGGTAACAGTGAGTATAGTGACCATACTTTCAACACAGTGAGCAAAGGAAGTTCATGTGAAAATTATTGTTCTTGCCTTGTCACTAATAGTTGTTATAGTTAAGACAATATTTGGGTAAATTGTCTTAACTTGAGACAAAAGAAAACTTGTCTATTGTCTTAAATATTGTCTTTAAGTGGGTGTCTCAAATTAAAATGTCTTAAAATATTGTCTCTATAAAGATAATATATAACATAAGAATTTTTGTCTCTCTAGAGACAATTCCATTTTTGTCTCTCCAAAGACAATTTCATTTTTATCTCTCTAGAGACAATAGTTAGAATTAAAGACATATTGTCTTTAAAAAGACAATGCTTTTGATCTTAACTATTGTCCCTCAAGAGACAATAAAAAATTACATTGAAAGATAATACATGATCACTTTTGTCTCTTTAGAGACAATATAAAATAATGAATCTAGAAAAATGTCTCACCATTGAAATAAACCAATATTAAAAGTATTTAATTAAAAATAAACTACAATATCATTGATTAATTCATATTGGGACACAGTGGAATCGAACCACCAACGTCCTACTTATAAAGTAGGTGCTCTACCATTGAGCTAGAACCCTTTAAAGAATTATGGTAGTCCTTGAAATTGCATATATAGGCATTGATTTTAAAACTAGCAGTTGCACTAAGAAGTGCAAAGGAACATTGACAAAAGTGGGAATGTGAAATTTCATATATAGGCATTGATTTTAAAACTAGCAATTGCATCGAGAGGTGTAAAGGAACGTTGATAGAAGTGGAAATGTGGAAGCCAACAAGCAAGTGAAATATATGGAAAGTGAAATTACATAAAATTCAAAGACACCATATCAATCCATTTTACCCCACCTTGCTTGCCCAATAAAAGTTTTGGAGTACTTATTCCAGCATTTTATAGGCTACTTGAAAAGAAAAAAAGAAAAAGACACAGAAGCCACTGTGACCTGTAGCTAGAAATTTATCAACAATTGCAATCTTCTTGGAAGGCAGTAGGTCAATATTACTCCAAGCTTGAACTTTTATTTTTTAAAACTTGGCTATTATCCATGTCCAACAACCAAATGATGAAAAACTGCAACTAAAACACTATTTACTGAAGGACCTGCCCAAATAAGAAATAGTCTTCCCAAGATTTATAAGCTTTCATTTATGATTTAGCCAATTTGGGGAGTGATTCAGCCAAGTAGGGGATTCATCTTGGCCAAAGCGAAACCCTGATTTTTCCTTTCTAACAACTAGTCTTGCTTCTTTTGAAAAAATGTCCCAGTAAAAATTAGTACCTTCCATAAACTGTTGAATTAACAAATGTGTTAAATTTGAGCCATTTTCAAAGTGGAAATTTGGGTATATTACAATACATATCCTGAAATTTGATATCATATGGATAACTTACGTAAGGGAAATAATGAAAATATTTTACAAGTGATGTTTCTGATGATGGATGTCAATTATCCAACAACATTATTAGAGGTAATAATACTTCGATATTTTCTCCAAAGAATATCTAAAATTCAAATAATGAGGTGGAGATTGAAAGTCACCTTTAAACTAGCATTCATCACTCATTCTGGTGACTAAAATGGTCTATATATCAATGCATGTTTTGTACGTAGTAAAAGTGGCCATCTTTTAGGATCTCTTTTTGGTGGACAAATTCTTGAACTAGCCCAGTGATCTTGCAAGGGTGTGAAGGGCTTGACCTAACACTCAATCCATTCCTTGCATTCCATCAACATCTAGGACCATTTTTTGATCTTTCTTCAAGCAAGTATCCAATCTTGCAAAATCTAAATACCTTCCTAAGATTGTATCTAGATACAACAAATATTGTTGCTCTTTTCTTTTGTGTTTGAAAAAGAGAAGCAAAGAAACAAAATTTAGAAAAAACTATATTCTATCATGGTAACTGTGTCCTCGATCTCCAGGTAACAATATACTACAAATAAAAGAGAACAATGGGGCATGAAACTAGATCACAATAGTGCTTGCCAACACCAAGGCTGGCACTACCAAGCAAATACAAGTTTACATTACCCGTGTCTTCTCAGAAAGACTGGTTGGGCTTTGGGGATGCTAATAGAGGTCTCTAACAACATCTCACTAGATAGAATCCAGATGCAACAATCATGCACAAAACAAGTAAAACAAAATAGTTCAACATGCTCAAACTTATATGTATTACTGGTAGTGAAGCAGCATCTCAATTTAAACATACCATCCCTTTAACAAGCTCCATTTGACCCCTCTTGAACGTATTCTCCAACAGCCACTACAGGTTCACAAAAGAAATGAAGATACCATAAGGGAGAAAATATATTGCTCCTCACCAAATCATTAACACACAAGGTAAAATCAACAATACAATTTTGCATAATTAACTTCTTGTATTCTTTTGAAGTGAACACCATTCAATTAGAGATTTTTACCTTGGCACAAAATACATGAACCCACTGGCCATCAGTAGTCCTCTTAAAACCACCACTCAAACCACCACATAGAGCACAATTCATACCAAAACTAGGCATACCACGACTAGTTATATTTGGACGCCTCATGCCTTGGAGTTGGTATTTCCAGTTTAAAGTTTCACGTGGTTGACAATACCATCCTCCAAAATAATTCCTTAAAATACCATAGTAATATTGGTGAACTGCTACCTGCAATATAATGTTGACATGAAAAGTTTAAGATACCCACTATAATCCAATGTAATAATACTGAAGTAAATAGAGAGATAAAAAAAAATAGAGGAAGGAATAGCTAGATTACCCAGTAGTAATTACAAACACAAATCGTGTTTGATCGAGTAGATTCTTGAAATCTAGAAATATCGCACAAAACAAATTCTTCTCTTGGTGAGATAGATGACACCTGGTAATAATCAAAATGCCTTTCCAATGGAACTTTTGAACAAGGGACCAGAACATTCTCTCTTTAGCCCCCAAGATTGTCTAAGAAGAAGAGCTTGGGCATTCGACAGTAATGTTCTCTTTATACAATTAGAGAAATATTACAGGACAACTAAATGTATGAAAAGAAAGATGAAGAATCGTGTGCTAAGCAAGTTCTTTGATAAAAAAAGTTTAACGGAGTTAAAACTTCCATTCACTAAAATTTAAATAGAAACTTAGAACAAATATTTCTAAAAAGAATCTCAAATTTAGATGATTCAGGGTTAGGTCAAAACTTGCATCTTATTTAAAGAACTGCAGAACTAACATTTTGGATGCAATGGAGTCATCAAAGATAGGGTCAATGATTTCTGAACATAGTTATTAATTTATGAAACAAATGAACAACGTATATTTAGTATTTTCATGGGCACTTATAATTTCATTTTATGAAATGAACAAACAACATACATTTACCAATTCCATAGGCACTTGTGTATGCCTCAAGTCTTAATAATTACCACTACTCCTACATGACACAATTATTTGATATTGACCACTTCACATTTTAAAAAATATGATATTCAATTAAGACATGCCATAATGTTGTCCATGACAAGAATGTCACTTAAAAATGAATAAATATTTTGTAATATACATTCTTCAATATCAAACCATATAATCCGTTACCCACTATTCTTTGGCATCAGATTAGTTTTGGGACAGGCATCACTTCAAGTAAACCTCAGCTATCTTAGTTGAAACATAGAACCAACTACACCATATAATCTTAGCTATCAATCAAAGACAAAGTAAAAGGTTTAGTCCCTATGCTAGAACTAGCTAGAAAGCAATATGCTTAAAGCCTCTCCCTCTCGAATATTATTATCTACAGATGATACAAATGAATTTGAGATATTCTTGGCCCTCGGATGTGTTTTTAGTTCCTCCTTATTTGCTGCTAACGAACAGTAATAGTGGTTTTAACAATTTACACCACATTGTTGTGTGTTTGGTGATGATCTTGTGTTTGTTGTGAAAGGATCTATCCTCACCCAAAGCAGGGAGAATATGGACGCAAGAACAATTTACCAAACAATAAGTATTGTCAGTGTTCGGTTTTGGTGACCCATTAATCCCTTGAGGAATGGATAAAGATGAAAAATCACCCATAGAGAGAAAAAAAGTTTACCAAACAATGGACCCAAAGATTGATAACCACTATTAATACCTTGGGAAACACCTGCTACTACACCAACAAGGTTTACCACAAGAAAAGTAGTTGGAGGGATGAGAAGACTGGTCCACTTAAAAACATAATTCTCAGCGAATTCACCATCTTCATTTAAAGACTTTGATGTGACAGTAAAGATTGTGTCAATCCCCACTAGAAATTTCAGTAACCCTTGAAAGACGACAAACATATGTGCTCATACACCTCCAATAACCAAAAATTTCTCATTCCTCCACCATTCATCGATTCCAACTATACTCCAACGTAGCTCTAGAATAACAGTTGTAAAAATGGAAATAAAATATAATATGAAGAACACACTTGCAAAGTTTCTAATCTGCAAATCAAATTAAATATAAAAATCAGGGGAAAATTGTGAAGCATTGTATGAGAACAAAATCCAAAAAAAATCTAAAAGATAGGTTACATTAGAGGAGAGCAAACCTTGACAAGGTTAAGGTTAGTAAGGGTTGAAAATCTTACCTCAGGAATGACAAACTTCCCTGTAAGAAGAAAAATAGCTCGTAAGGTACAATATGCAACCAATGGGAGGGATGTGAGAGGATAAACTATGGTATTGATGTATATCAGCCTCTGCAATTGGTGTGGCCATACCAAATTGGACAATGACCGCTTAGTAAAATTTCAACAGAACCAAGGGCCCATCGAAGCACTTGATTCAAATGATCTGAAAGATTGATTGGTGCAGATCCCTTGAATATAGGATGTGCAGGCATGCAGTATATTGAAATCGAGTGTCGAGCATGCATTTTAAACCTAGTCAAAATATCTTCTATGATAGAACCATAAATCCACCCAATTTGCACAAAATATGTGAACCCACTCATATTAGATCTTTGCTTCAAGAATAGTTACTTGGTGCTTGGTTTCCTAAACGGAATGTTGCCTTATTCTGAAGAGAATTTATGCACATTCAGGAAATTTTTTTATACAACTTCACTATAGAAAAAACTAATTCAATGAACTAAAAAAATACACAACATCATCAAATAGATACAGATCCACCTCTACTCATACCTCTTTTCCCCATTCTAACTTTGTCTTCATATCCACAGTTGATAACATGGATAGCTTCTTTCAATAGAGAAGCAAGATTTGCAGATTGTGAAAGACCACCATTTTCCATGAGGGTATATTGAATAAACACTAGTGATTGACCAAATCTTTTCTATAAGCTCCTTTGGGACATGAGCAATGATTTCTCATCATTAAATCCTACAATACGCAATTTCATAGAAGGGTGAGGGCGAACAATGTTTAAGGGTAAATGATTTGTCAAAAATTACAAATCACTAGTTTGGACATGGACTCACCTTCAACACCCTCTTCTATGTATTCCAAACTAAAGATGGGTATAGTAGATTCGATTTGTTTGGTTCTCTTCTTATTGTCATCATACCTTTTGTTTGATTTTTTGTTCTTCTTTATAGATCCCCAACAATAACTCAGAAAACATGTTGTTTCAAGATCCTTCTCAGTGAGAACAAGATCATAACCATAGAGTTCTTGTTTATTAAAACAACACCCTGTACCAACATAAACAGGCCCTTGGATACCATCAAAACCTCTCAAGGTGATCTGCAAAGATGTCAGAATTAATATGACAGGCTGAAATTATATGAAAATTTGATAATTGAATATAAGAAAACATTTTGGCTGTCGATCAATGCTTACATCAAAGAACATAGTGTTATTATTAGCATATCGATCATGTTGATCTTTGAGAAAACTGTACATAACAAGTTTTCTTCCTAAGAACTGGATCCATTAGAAAACATATTGCCTCATGAATAGATTTGTTGTTGTTTATATAATTATCACAATCAAGGTTTAACCCAAAGAGGCCATTTGTGAGGACAACAGACACTCGGACCTAAGTGGAGCAATGGATAACAATCATCAGCGTCAACATAATAATTAATGAATTTCATATGAGGAAATCAGTAGAAAAAGAGAGATGTGTACATAGCTAGGAATATACCAATGCATTCATTGCATCGACTTTCTTATGGTGTTGGAAACTAGGTCTCTTTTCATGGGATACATAAAATAACCATGGAAATTCATTGCCAAAATTGTCAACTCCCCCTGATTCAGTCACTAATGGCGGCTACAGAGAATTTTCAAATGGTGTGCCAGTAACAACCTTATCATTATCTTCTGTAAGCTCATGATTTGTCAATGGAGTACTACATTTTGGCCCAAATAATGTGTATGAGAAATGAGATATATCATGGCCCTTAATATGTCCAAGCATGTTCAGTGGTGTGTCCAAGGATTCTATCCTCTGTTCCAATGCAAGTGATGACAAATTCTATGAAACAAATTGTTTCTTATCTCTTGAAAAGAAAAAATGAAAAAATGTCATACATACAGTGCACCAACTTTGTACTATGTTCCTTAAGATGAATTTGATAAAGAAGATGGAAAAATATGAAGTTCATACATAATTTAGCTTACCTTTTCAGAATCCTTTGCTGTTGTTTCATTTTCTTTATGTAGATTCTATACCTTACATAAACTAAGTTGTCTCACCAGCTCAACACTACTCTCCTTCAATGAATTGTTCATAGCCTCATCACTTCCTATAGATTGTCTTGGCCTGTAAACAGAAATAGTATCTCTAGTTTTCTATTTGCTTCCATTACGATTTGAATTCATTGGCCTTTTGGAAGGCGTAGCATGGAATGACTCTGGCATTTGTCCTTGTAAGTCCAGTTGCAAATTTTGTAATATATTGCTCAAAGTCAGTGTTTTGTCTACAAGTTTGGTGCTTTTTGAATCCCCTTTACTAGGAACATTCATATCATCAAAAATAGTAGAACCCTCAGCTACTTCTCTAGATTCTACAAGATTTTATGTGAGGAGAATACTTTCAAAATGCTCTGTCCCAGCCAAAATCGTAGCATCCTTCTCCATGATAGGCACATGGTCTCCAAGTGGGACATGCAGTGACAAATATTGAGTCTCTGATGTCACATCATTTTCTATAAGCTCAAGATTTTTCACCAGGGTATCATATTCTGGTCCCTCGGCATGTTCAAGCCTCTTCAATGGCTTATCCAAAGAATGTTGCTAATTGCACACATCCTTGTCTTCTAGAAGAGATTCATTCATACTTAAACAAGGGGATATATTGTAACTTTCTCTAAGTTCCTAAACTTTTGGATGGAATACTCGAGTCCAGGCCAAATCAGGTGCTTAAACAAGGAGATATATTATATCCCTCCGTAACCTCAGGGATCCTCAATGGAGTATCCAATTGGGAAGGTTCGTGCTTGCTCGCCACAATCTGTATATTTTTTCCAACTTTGAAATTTTGGGTCTCTCCATCTTCCTGGCCATTGTTTCCCTCAATTTTGGTAGGGTCAATGAATAACTCATGTTTTTCATTGTTGTCCATATCAAACAATTGTTCTCTAATTGGACTTGCATCATTTATGCCATCAACAATAAAAATGCTTTCCTGGCATGCTCCATATTCAACTTCATTCTTTTCCACAGCTATATTATATCCCTTTGTAACCTCAGGGGTCCTCAAAGGATTATCCAATTGGTAAAGTTCCTACTTGCATGTAGCTTCTGTAACAATATCTGAGATATTTTTTGGAAGAGAATTAGCTATACCTGAACAAAATAATGCATCATTACTCTCCATAATCTTGGGCTTATCTAATTGATCACTAATGTCCAATCCAAACGAAGAATTCAAGCAAGGAGATATATCAAGGCCTTTTGTAAGCATAGGCATCTTCAATGGAGTATCCATGTTAGAAGGTTCTTGGTTCTTGGCCATTATGTCTACTTTCACAAGTTGTATATTTTGTCCAACTTTGAATTCTTGTGTCTCTTTAGCTCTATTCTGTATAGATTTTTCTTCCTGGTCATCCTCTTTTCCCTCAATTTTGTTAGGGGAAATGAATCCCTCATGTTCTCCATGGTTGTCCATATCAAACAATTTTTCTTTAACTTGACTTACATTAGTTATGCCATCAACAATACTAATGCTTTCCTTATATGCTTCATCTTCAACTTCATTTTGTTTCCATTGATACATTATAAGATCCATGTTCCACTTGATCACCATCTATTAAGGGAATGCAAACATTCTTGGTGATCTACTCAACTACATATTCCTCGTTTTGAGGAGTTGAACCATACAACTCATTGAGGTTATAAAACTCATTTCCATTGTCAGAAAAGTTGCCTTGATGCACTTAATCCTATAAAGCTTGAATGTTCTCATATGTTACTTGAAGTTCATTGGACATATCTACATGTTCGGGATTTTTCACTTTCATCCAAACTACATCACGAGAGCCATCATTTTGCTTGTGAAATATGGTTTCTTCAAGATCCTAAGTTTTAGCCATTGAATCAAGTTCATAATGCTCCTCTCTTTGATATATAGAGTCATGAAATCCTTCTTTAGTTTTGGGATCACTCAATTTATCTTCTTGAGCTTCACCATTAACCAGTGAGATGTGACTTTTCTGAACATCATTTAGAACTAAAAGCCCCTCTTCACTGCATTCCCCAGGCTCTTGACCTTCACTATATGATGCTAGTTGTCACAGATTTTCTAGAGACAAAGCCTTTGGCAGGAGTTCAAATTGGCGAGCACAATTCAAATTGTCTCCATCAAATTGAAGCTTATTTTTTAATTTTGGAGTGTTTCCACAATCCATTGGTTCACCTTCATAAGCTTCATTCTCATAAATCTGTTGGTTGTCATCTTCCTCCTTTTGAGGACCATTAAACTCATCAAGTCCAAAACACACTTTGATTCTGTTTGAAAAATAAGACTTGATTTCATGAGCTTCATCCTTCACAGCCTCTCGAGATTCCTCATTGTATTTCTTAGGAGATATAGTTCTTGAGCATTCTGAGTTTCACTCTTAGAAAACTATTCAATTTGCTCTTTGTTTTCAACTACAGAGACCTGATACCCTTAAGTGGTTTTTGAATGATTCAATTCATCCTCTAAACCTTCATCATTAACAAGTGATATGGGATTTTCCTGAAGATACTCTTTACTACATTCTTCATCGGCTTGAGCTTCACTATTTGAAGTCTGTTACACTGGACCTTCTAGAACTTGATCCTCTACTAACAAATTATCTTTTTTCTTACCTCCAACTGAATCTGCAATCTACTCCTCATCGACAATTTCTTCAGTAATTTCCAAATCATGTGATTCATCTTCATTATCTATGCCTCTTAGCGGTGGGTTATTTTCCAAATCTACATTTGAAACTAGAATCTTCTCCTCCATGTCACAGTGTCCAAGCTCTCGCTTTCTAGATGCAGTACTATATTCCAGTCTGAACAAAGTGACTAAATAGGGAGATATATTATATCCGTCAGTAACCACAAGGGTCTTCAACGGAGTACTTAACTTGGGCATTTCCTACTTATAGGCCTCTTTTGTAAGACACTCTATGAGTTTGTCTAGTACAGAATTATCCATTCCTTAACAAACAAACATGTCACTGGTGTCCATAGGTTTGGGCTTATTTAAAAGAATACCACAGTCATTACATCAGAGGGAACAACACATTAGTACTATCATTACTGAGACAATCCATCTTTTATCTAGAACAAAATCATACATACCTTGATGAGGGAACACATTGTTATAGTCTACAAAATTGATTGAAATGTTTTCTTTTGTTTCAAGAATAGAATCAATTATACCTGAAAAAGGGAACATATCATTATTATCTGGAATCTTGGCTCGTTTAATTTGTTCTAGAATTATTGCAGCAGATCATTAGTGGCTGGGTTGTGTTTCATGGAGTAAAAACACTTATAAATGTGGAGAAAACACATCATTACTATAAATACAGAGGAAACCCATATTTTTTCTTAAAAAATAATACCTGAACAAGGGAACAAATTAGTAATGTCTTAAGAATTGATTTTATTTTGAACAGTCTCCTCAGGCATGACTACTTTTTCAAGAATAGATTCATCCATCCCTGAACAAGGAACACATCATTACTGTCAGTAAGGTTGGGATTTTTTAATGGAGAATTGAAATCATTGTAGCAAAGGGAACACATCATTAATATTAATACTAGGGGAACTAGAATAGAGTCAAGGCATACCTGAACTAGTGAACACATCAATACTGTGTTCAAAACTGTTTGAAGAATCAACAATCTCCCAAGCTGTGTCTCATTCTGTTTCTTTATAATCACATGGACAACTTAATTTCTGCTTTGAAGTATCGCTCTCTACTTGTGTGTAGACATGAATTCCATCAACCTTGTAATGAGATGACTCACCTACATGCTGGGAAACACTAGGCATTGGCTCATACATACAACAGACACTGTCCACTTTTGAACCATACAATTCATCAAGGCCATAAAACTGTTTGTCATTGTTTGGACCCTGAATAATGAAATTTGTCTTCATGAACTTCATCCTCAATAGCTGAGATATGAGGTTTAAGGCCAACATCTGAAACTCGAATATTCTCATAAGCTTCTTGAGGTTCATCCTATGATGAATGAATCAGTTGATGATCTCCAAATTTCAAAGAAACTGCATAAGACAACATGGGACAACCATCATTTTGGCTACTGTTATAATTCTTATATGATTTTTGTTTTTCATCATCATGAGTTTCACTTTTGTAAACCTATTCAATTTGCTCTCTTTTTCAACTACATGATCTTGATATCTTTCAATTGCTTCTGAATTCTTAAACCCATACTCATGAGTTTCATTATTAACAAGTGAGATGGGATTTTCCTAAATAGGAGTAGCTAAAATGTACTGTATGGTGCATTCTTCACCATCTCAAACTTCACTGGATGATGCCTGTTGTGGTAAAATTTCCAGAGCTTGTTTCTCACGGAGAAGTTCAGATCGATCACTCTCATTCCAATTACCTGCATTAACAATCATGTTCATTCAAATTGTTGGTTGCTACTGAAATCCAATGATTAATCTTTATGAGATTTGAGAAGTAAAATAAAGTCCAGTCACATTCTTCATTATTTTCTGGTTCATCTTTAAAAATAAACTTGTTATTTTGAAAACTAACCAATTCTCATCAGTTTAATACTTTACTAGCACATGGCCATTTTCCATGTCTGCAATGGAATCTACAATATTCTCGTCATCCACACTTTCTTTAGAAATGTTGAAGTCATGCGATTCATCTCCATCATATGTATCGGTAAGAAGTGGATTATCAATTTGCAAATCTATATTGAAACTCGAAACTTCTCTTCCACAACATATATTTCATTACTTAAGAAGTAAGTAATTAATTTGTAGACAGAAATCTAAAACTGGATTCTTCTCTTTTACATCACTTTGGTCAATTAATAATTTTGTTTATTCAAAATTTTCTCAGCTAAAGACATGTCACATTATGTAGCCTCACCTCCAACCCAATGCATATATAGTTATGTTAATATAATCAAACAACCGATCACCCCAGTAAACACCAACATAGTATAAATTGCCAACCTGGTTGTCTGCCAGTGCTTTCCCATTGCTATATCTAGGTTTTGAATGATGACCAATAGGATGACAATTAAGAAGTACTTCACAGCTGCTACCCGAGAAGGGCATGGGAAGAACAATGTCTTTGAGTTCAACATTTTCCTCCTGCTAACTTAACTTATAAACTATGATACCTTAGCTTGAATATCGATGTGATCAATTGGGAAGCCTTGGGATTTATAAATGTACCAAGATTTCCCTAAAGATTTCCCCTGAAGAATGAAGGTTGTGGGGTACAATTTGGTGGTGAATCGATGGAGTAAAAAATGTCAGGCTAGGCAGTAACTCCACCAAATAAATTCATATCTTATTTCTTCAGGTTGGTCTTTATTATATACATGAGGGGGAGACTGTTCACTTCCTCTCCTGATGACTTTTCATATTTCTTATTATTTGTTTACATCAATTACATTTATTCACCCAATCCTAATGATTAGGTGTCAACATTCCCCCCTTAATTTGAAGGGACATTGGTGAGTCCAAGCATCATTCTAAATTGTTCAAGATTTTCTCTTCCAAGAATTTTGGTGAAGATGTCTGCAATTTTCTCATTAGTGGAACAATGATGGAGATGGATTGTTTTGGCCTCAACATGATGTCAAATTAGATGATATTTAGTATTGATGTGCTTCAATCATGGAACTTTTGGTTCTTGGCCAACTTTATTGTAGAGGTATTTTGAATCATGAGTGGAGTTAATTGTACTTGTTTTACCTGCAAATATTCAAGAATTTTCTTGAGCCACACAATTTCTTTTGTTGTCTCAGTTGCTGCCACGTATTTTGCTTCTATTGTGCAATCTATTGGAACTAATCGTTTGCGTGATCTTTAGGAGACAACTCCTGATCCAAGACTCATAGCATATCTTGAAGTAGATACCCCAGTTTCTTTGTCTCTATCGAAGTTTGAATCAGAGTATCCAATCAAACTGAAGTCGTCCACCCGTGTATACTTGATTCCAAAGTCTTGAGTTCCCTTCAAGTACCTTAGAACTCTTTTTGCAGCAAACCAATGTCTTTCACAAGGCTTTTGCATAAACCTGGAGAGGATTCCAACAACAAACAAAATGTCTGGTTTGGTAGTAGTTAGGTAGTTGAGACTTCCTACAAGTTGTCTATACTTTGTTGCATCCTCAAATTCTTTTCCTTCAATAGATGTGAGCGTTAAGTTTTGTTCCATTGGAGTAGTAAGAGGATTGCATTCTGTTATGCCAAACTTCTTCAACAGATCTCCAATGTACTTCTTTTGAGAATGAAATATGGACTTCAGATGTTGAGTTACTTCAATACCAAGATAGTAATGAACATAGCCCAAATCAGTCATTTCAAAACTTTTCCCCAATTCCTTCTTTATGGATGCAATGTAGCTCTCATTGTTCCAGTTCATCAAAATATCATCTACATATACCACAAGATACACAACTGTTTTGCCAAATTTCTTGACAAATAAAGTTTCATCATCAAGATCATAATGTTTGAAATTGAGTTTCAGAAGATGCTCAGTTAGTTTCTCATATGAGGCTCGCGGTGCTTGTTTGAGTCCATACAAGGATTTCACAAGTTTTCGTACTTTATGTTCATGTCCTTTTGCAGCAAATCCTTCAGGCTGGGACATAAAAACATTCTCTTTTACATCTTCATTCAAGAAAGCAATTTTTACATCCATTTGATGGACTTTCCAACCATTCTGAGTTGCTAGGGCAAAGAGTGTCCGGATGGTAGCCCATTTTGTTGTGGGGACAAAAGTCTCCTCATAATCAACCCCTTCCTTCTATACAAAACCTTTTGCAACAAGCCTGGCTTTGTGCTTGTCAAGTGAGCCATCATCTTTATACATCAACTTTGGCAGACCACTCACATACCTTTCAATCAAATCCCACTCCATGAAATGAAGAAGCCTTCAGCAGATTATTTTAAATGATTTTTATTATTAAAAAGGAAAGAAACAAAACAAAACGAAATGAGACGGCTCACTTACATCAACTTTCAAAAACCACTCACTTACCTTTCGATCAAATTCTAGTCCGAGAAATGAAGAAGCCTTCGACATGAAGTACCTTTAATTCTTGAAACGATTCCAATTTTCTGTAAGGAATCGACAATTGCCAACCTCATCATGTTTGGGGCAATGCATGCATACATAGAAAAAACCGAGGAGTCATAAACACGTTGACAGAAGTTGTAGGCCATGAATCGCTAACCACAATTTTATAATAATAATAATATAATTTTACTTAATTTTAATTTGACAATTAAGTGAGATATCAAATTGGAAAGTGTTATCAATAATAATAATATAATTTTACTTAATTTTAATTTGACAATTAAGTGAGATATCAAATTGGAAAGTATTATCAATTTGTTAGATATTAAATTATGTATGAGTGGATAAATTCACTTTTAAATATTGATTTATTTTTGTTAGTTTAATTAATAGATTAAATGATATTTTTCAAGGTATTTTTTGTTTATTTAATTTTAATTTTATTTCAAGTTGTTTAATTTGTAGAATTTGAGTGTCCAAAAGATTTTTTGTGGTGCTGAATTCATTTATATTTTTATTTTCAAAAATATATTTTAAACAACAACAAAAACATAATTTTATTGGCATTTCATTAACAATGATTAAAATCACTAAAATTAACTGCTATTTTAATTAATAAATAATATTTTTTTTAATATTTTGATATTTATGTTTAATAATTAATTATTTTATTAATTATTTAATCTGAAGCGGACCATTGTTAAATCATCTAACAATAAATTTAACAGTAACAATAGATTTAACAGTAAACAATATTAGAAAAAGCTATTGCTAAAGAAAATACTTTACAACGTAATTATCCCACTATAGAAGAATAGAAGAATAAAAGATGTTTAATTCAAATTCAATCAGGACGATCAATATCGATTCAACTAACATATATAATTTTATATCACATTTAAAGTTTACATATACGATTTTATCTAACATGTAATATTGTATTGTGAAATAGTTATATTTTATTGGATTGTGCAGATGGTCACATTCAAGATACAATTTAACTATAAATTATTAAAATTTATATTTTTTATTAGATAATTTTAAATAAAATTTTGAATATATATATCTAATTATGTTTTAAATTTTATTCATGATATAATTTTAATTTATAATTTTAGAAAATGTTAATTTTTAACTGGAAAAAAATTACCTTGTAAAAACATACACATTTAATAATTAAACTACCAATTAATTGCAGATTGAAACAAATTCAAACTCATCCATGTAAATAATTTTATATTTAATATAAATATACAATCATCTAATAATTAAACTATATTTACATAATAATTAAACTACCAATCAATTGTATATCGAACTCAAGCTTTCCGACTTACTAAATAATTTTGTATTTAATATAAAAACACGCTTATATATAGAAAGAGTTGTTTATAATGCGATTTTTTGGAGATTCAAATCCCGCAGAAGAAATTGAGGTTAAATCTTGATTTGTTGCAGTTAAAATGGTTTTTTAACTGCATATTTAGATTCAGCACCCTGAAAAACACCCGGGATGCTTTTATTGTGCAGAAACTAGCTATCAAACTTGAGATTCCAATAAATTCCTGCCGGATTTCAACCAAAAAAACCTGTCAGAAAAACTTTCAAAAAATCACGTTATAAACAACTGCTATATAAAACGATCGATCAATTTTAGATTCAGCAACATAAATAATTTTATCGAATATTTAATACTGTAGTGTGGGATAGTTATATTTTATTGGATAACGCCAAACGCCATAGAGTAGTAAATGGGATTGTTGTAACCCACATACCATCACAAGGTAGAAATTTATATGGAAAGAGGGATACTTCTTGCACGGCCTTTAGCAGAAAAAGACGACCATCCTAATTTGATTGTTGATTCCTTAAATATTTGGGAATCGAATAGATATAGGTGTCCTCAATTTTTTTTCGTGATGTTCATGTCCGTTTGATTTCCAAATATTCAGGGAATCAGCAATCGATTTAAACTCAAGAAAAAACAATTTCATCATTATAAAAAAAATAAAATTATATAAACCCAATCGATTTAAACGAGGAAAAAAACAAGTTCATTATTATTAAAAAAAATAAAGTTACATAAGCCCAATACAGAGAACGAGATAGCAGTCAAAAGAGAAACGGCTAAGAACAGAACCAGACAAGAAAATCCTCTTGCAGGGTACATATATCTACTCCCCAAGGACATCAAGCCAAAGCCATTCTCCATGGAGAATTCCCTTAAAATGCACAAAAGAAAATAAAGTTCCGGATTCATTTAAGAGTTATGTTTTTTAGAGGAAAATTACAAGTTGATTTTCATTGTTGGGAAAATAAAACATACATTGAATGTGCAGCACCGAACAATTTTATCCTTGTAACACTAAATAAATTGGGGATATAATGAGGTTATGTTATTTGTAATTTTTAAAAAGGGGCGTGTTTGATCTGATTTTAGTTTTCAAGTGAAATTTATATTGAAAAGAAAGCCATACCCTTTTTCATACTTCATGATTTCGAGAAGAAAAGAAACGATATGTAACCATCATTTCACATAATTTTCTGACTAGAATGCATAGCATTGCGAAATCTTATTAATAAATTATCGATCATCTTCCATGAACAGGGTCTTTAAACTGGTGGTCTTTTAATCAGAAATATGGCTCAAGCGAAGTTCCTTTTAATGGAAATTTCATACTCGAGTTGAGGTTTAGCATGGAAATGAGAGAACACAAAGAAACCACCAGCAACACATAATCTTTGAAACTATGACATGCACAGGGAAATATCAATCATGTGGTCGTACATGATGCAGCAAGGCCTCCTGGCCACCACAAAACCCAAATGAATGATCTCAAATTCAAAGATTTAATGAGAGCATTGTTGTGTTAAATATTATAATTGTTTATTAATTAACAATGATTTTTCAGGTTTATGTTTAATAATTAATAATTATTTATTTGATGATACATTATTGTTCAATTGTCTAATAATGAATCTCATTGCAAATAATGGTGCAGACATGGATGGAGTGCTTTAAACTGGTGGTCTTTTAAGCAGAAATATGGCTCAAGCGAAGTTCCTTTTAATGGAAATTTCATACTCGTCAAGTTGAGGTTTAGCATGGAAATGAGAGAACACAAAGAAACCACCAGCAACACATAATCTTTGAAACTATGACCTGCACAGGGAAATATCAATCATGTGGTCGTACATGATGCAGCAAGGCCTCCTGGCCACCACAAAACCCAAATGAATGATCTCAAATTCAAAGATTTAATGAGAGCATTGTTGTGTTAAATATTATAATTGTTTATTAATTAACAATGGTTTTTCAGGTTTATGTTTAATAATTAATAATTATTTATTTGATGATACATTATTGTTCAATTGTCTAATAATGAATCTAGTAATGGTGCAGACATGGATGGAGTGCTTTAAACTGGTGGTCTTTTAAGCAGAAATATGGCTCAAGCGAAGTTCCTTTTAATGGAAATTTCATACTCGTCAAGTTGAGGTTTAGCATGGAAATGAGAGAACACAAAGAAACCACCAGCAACACATAATCTTTGAAACTATGACATGCACAGGGAAATATCAATCATGTGGTCGTACATGATGCAGCAAGGCCTCCTGGCCACCACAAAACCCAAATGAATGATCTCAAATTCAAAGATTTAATGAGAGCATTGTTGTGTTAAATATTATAATTGTTTTATTAATTAACAATGGTTTTTCAGGTTTATGTTTAATAATTAATAATTATTTATTTGATGATACATTATTGTTCAATTGTCTAATAATGAATCTCATTGCAAATAATGGTGCAGACATGGATGGAGTGATATGTGGAGTAGATTTGCCAAACTTGTATCATTTAATTAATTTTTATAATAAAAATAATTTAATTAGATTTATTTGATATTATAAAGTAAAGTTTTGATGATTATTATAAATGGATTAAGTAGTTAATTTTTATAACTATGTTATTTTTAAAAATTAAGCTAAATAATAAGAAAGTATAAGATTTTCTTTTCCAAAAAAATGTTGATTTTATTATATATAGTAAAATCAGTACATTATGATCATTCTTGATAGATCATTAAATTTGCATATTGCCACGCAAACTAACATAGCATAGTGTACACTGACAAATAGGGTTGCTCCAATGTCTGCACAGTGTATAGTGACAAATAAGATTGGTCCAGTGTCTGCACATAATCCAGGTCCACATAATAATAACCATGGTTTCAAAAACAGAAATGGAGAGAGTAATACATTCAGCCGTAAAGCCATCCAAAAAATAAACCAAAAATATTAGAAATATATGAACCCAATAAGCATCCTAATGTGCAAAATAAACAAATACAATGAGAAAAACAGTACAGACAAAAGTAAAGAAAAAAATAAACCAAAAATATCAGAAATATATGAACCCAATAAGCATAGTAATGTGCAAAATAAACAAATACAATGAGAAAAACAGTACAGAGAAAAGTAAAGAAGACGGCATAAAACTAACATCTATTGGGCCTGTAGCTCAGTGGTAGAGCATTTGACTGCAGATCAAGAGGTCACCGGTTCGAACCCGGTCGGGCCCTATGGTATTTTTGGAGATCTTTTTCTCGATTAAGAGCAAGATCATTCGAGCCCCAGCGCCTTTCTGGCAGAAATTGGTTTTTCCGACAATTATGCCTGATTATTGGTCTCATAAAGTATCAAGGTAGCACCAATAAGTTTGCTTCAAAGTCCCGTTTTCTACCTGTGAAGATGATCAGTACACAGTGGGGATTCGGTCATAGGATCTTCAGCCAATCATGCATTTACATAGCTGCCGGGAGTAGGAGAAGGAGATAATATAAGCGTCTCGAGACTGTTTAGTAATTGAAGGGAGATTGGTGATCTAGGAGTTCAGGATTATAAAGGATATGAGATAAATCGATGGAGTTTAATCTACATGATTTTGAGAATGATAAAAATGATAATTTCATACATTTATTTACTTCGGTTAACATTTATATAACTGAGTAGGAGGAGATAATAGCTTATGGAGACTGTTTGGTAATTGAAATATAAATGAGTAGGAGGAGATAATAGCTTATGGAGACTGTTTGGTAATTGAAGTTGGGATAGTTGTGATTTAGGAGTTTAAGATTACAAAAGTTATGAGATAGTTTGATGGAGTTAATCTACATCATTTTGAGAATGATTAGAGAAGTTAATGAAGAGTTTGTTAGTGAAGAACATTAAAGACAAGTACTCTATTTCAAGAAGGTAAAGAGGCTTTTCTGGCTTATATTGAATGATATCTCTAATTGTTACGTAAGTTATTGGATTTGAGAAATTTAATCTAACTAAATTAACTAGTTTAGGAAAATATTTTTTTAACTAATTAATTAATTATATAATTAATATAATATTTGTACATTATTGCGACACTTATCTATTAATATTGTAAAAAGATATGTTTAAGAAAATAAAAAATATATTTTTGTATGCACGTCCTACTGACATGACACCTATTTGTCTCTCTGCAGATGGAGAGGTAAATAAATTGAGTAAACCCAATTTACTTTGCCCAACATTTTTTGGATAAGGTTTGACTTCACAGTTAAATTTTAGACCTTTCAAAAGTTTCAATTCAACCAAAATCTCTCAAAGATAAGTACCACCTTTGTCTATACAAATCTACTTTAAAATGTATAGGTAGATGGATACCGTCATTCTTATGCCGATTTTGATTTTGTGAATATCTTGGAATTTAAAAATCAGGAGAACCCTCTTCTGAACATCAAATTATGTAACTAAGCATAGTTGCCTCAACAGAGAAACCCTGCGGGAGTCTTTTGCAGCGCCTTCGAAAGATTCAAAAGCCATGCCGCAAATGGGCAGTGACAGTTGACCGTCGAAGCCGCTGCCGATGACTGTTTGCAGAAATATATGAGGGCATGAGGATATTCACATCTATCCGATTTGCAAGTTTCCGGGTCTTTGTGATTTCCTACACAAAAATGCATGAAAACCTAAACATGTGAGTATGAGAAAAACAATATATCATCAAGGCACAAGATTGTGATTCTCTACTTAAGAATGGGTCAAACCATGAACTATTCATAGTTTTCTCCATTACCAAGTAAGCATTCAAAACTTTTCTCATAGTTTTGGTTTGACATGCATAGAAGATTTTTAAGCAACGTGTTTCAAGTGCACACTTCACTTTTCATCAAAGAAAATATCAGTAAGAAAGATAACAAGCATAACCTTTTTCACCAACCACAACTTTGTACCATATTTGTTCATCATATAAACCATTTCTAGTAGGGAAACTTAACCTCACAACTTGCCTATTGCGCTTCTATGCAATTCCATTTAGGGAATCATAACATCATGGTAACATCCTTCTCATCCAGAGTTTCATATGTTTCATGATTAGGACCCTGCACGATGATTAATGTTTGTCACACAAAACCACATGAGGAGGATAATGAGGTCTCTGAAATTTTAAATATTCTTGTAAAATTATTCTAGCATATATCTATCTCAACCTTTGATGACTTATCAAACAACATTGAAAGATAAAAACTCCACATCCAAACCTATGGTTAAAAGTTCTAGGTACTATAATAGAGATCTATGCAAGCCTTTTTTTCTCCTTCCTATTTTATGTGAAATTCATTATGCTTTAGTTTATTGGGATTAACACATGTTTCGTTACATGACACCTAATCTAGAGTGGATTGGCATATAATTTTTCAACTATTTTTGTTCTATTGTGGTGGAAAAAATTGAAGTTGATGACTTGAAAAAGGGTTATGAAACAAATGTATCTTGTGTTTCTATGGAATACAAAGCTATAATTGCGGACTAAGAAATGTATCTAGTTCTGTAAGAGAGGAACCCTAAATTATGGTCTCCACTTGGCTCTTCTTTGATCTTCAAACATAAATAGGTTCTACATTGAGGTTTGACATCTTTGGCTTGGTCATCTTGCCTTTCCTTTTCTCCTCGCTGTGATCCTAAACAAGAGTACCTTGAGCTTGATCTCTAATTTCCCTTCCTTTCTCCATAAATTGCACTTCATGAGTAATCTTGATGATACCATAATTTATAAGTTATAATCATAATTAATATTCTAGAATGATATAGTTATTCATACACCATGCATAGATAAAGTCTTATCCTTTTGTTCAAATGACGAAATCTATAATGACTCTATTGATCTCATTAACCAACACAAAAAAAACATATAATATATAGAGGCTAGAGACTCCAAGTCAAGGAATATAGTCAAGGATTATTGTATGAACCGGCATATGGCTTGTGGAGTGTTCTCCTTCCTTAAGGAGTGAATGTATGGTGTTGCCCTACCTTAAGGGTTTGATCAATAAAGAAGCATTTTTATCTATTTTGATCTTCTTATTCTTGGGTCTATTTATATTATCATATATTTCTGGGTTAGATCTATAACATTGTCCATTGTTGCAATATCATAAGTAAAGACATTTAATTGGTAAATGTATTAAATAATATGAAAGGAATGTTTTAGATTTGATTCATTGTATAAGAGGTATAATTGATTTATTTTCTACTTTGGTATATTTAAAATAGGGTTGTAGTTGCATAACATCATAGTTAAGAAAATGGAAGAAAAGGTATTATCATTGATTCTGGAATGACATATATTAGTATATCTAGTTAATGCATGTATTATTGCAAGTTTAGATCATAGTTGCAATGATTGGCAATTTCCAAATCTATGCCTACACTCCAATTTCCAATTGTAACCTTTCACTTTGCAAGTGCCAAGAAGAAAAGGGGTAAGAACACACGTGAATGGTGTTTTTCTTACTTGCCATAACATTGATACATTGTGCAAAATGCAGAGGTGCAGAGGAAGCTTTCTTCCTCAGCACCTCCGCACTCCACACATGTCTCAAACGTGGATGGCACTATCAATTTTGGTGTTTCAACAAACCACCTATTATTTATGGTCCTACAAGTTCCAATTTAATTGGGTGATTGAACCACTTAATTCAGTCTTTAGCTCAATGATTACGGTTATGTTTGAGATATAAAATATAAAATCAACATTCAGCTATGTATGCCATTAAACTATAACCATTGTGCGGAGTCCGGAGGTGCAGAGGAAGCTTTCACTGTGATACCTTTGCACCTACACACTTAATAATTATTTAAAAAAAATATAACCATTAAATTTTAGAAAATTAAGCTATGCGAGTGTTCAAGTCTGTGAAATACCACTACTTGTGAGGGATACAAAGGGTATTTATATGTAATTTGTGATAAAATTTTACTTATTTCTATGTTTTTGCAAAATTTCTAGTATATTAGATAATGTTACAAACTTGAACGAATTGACCTTGATCCAATGTAGTTGGGCACTATGCACAAAACCTGTATATCTACCAGTAGAGGGTCTAATCAAAGAAGATGTTCCAATTGATATAGATCGAGAGCCATACTTTGTTGCAGAGGCACTTTACTCTACCTATACATACTACAACGTCTCCAAATCTACAACTACTACAATGGCTTTTGAGTAAACAACTACCTTTGGGTCTCAATAGCCCAATCAACGAATCGAAACATGAGACAACCTTTAATTTAATATCATAGATTCACTTACCTTATGACCTAAACCGAGAACCCACAAAGGCATAGGAAAAGGCATCATAGTTAGAGGCAGAGGCACCATCTCCCACTCTTCCACCAACATTTCACCTGGCATCCCTTCCAAGTTGAAAGTTTGTTGCAAAGCCTCTAGATCTGGATCCTATTATAGTCCTAGGGCTATAGCATGTTCCAATTGTAGCATAGCTAGTTTTAGTTTTGCAGTTTTTTTATAAAAGCTCTTCTTTCAGTTTAATGATGTCACTATGAATGATGTTTCAACATGGCCTATTTCTCCTAAGGATGATGCAAAGACAACGCAAACAAAGTTAATTCCAGTGCCTCTAGGTGTTCCTACATTAGCATATGTTCCTAGTCAAGTTATTCTGGCATATGCTTATGTTTCCACCTTAGTGTCATTTCCATGTGTTGTTCCACCATTTTCTTGTTTTCCAAGAAGTGTTGCAAATTTGCATGGATTCCAGATGAGGCTTGTGCATGTCATCCAGAAAGTATATATTTTTAATTTTTTTGCCTACGAAACTATAACAAATATCTTAATTTATACATCATGCGGAAGGTGTGGAAATGTGATTTCCCTTCTGCATCATGCACACATTCCCCGCTCCACACAAATTGTAAATAAAAAATATTATTCTTATTCATTGGTGTTTATAAATTCTTGTGAAATAAATTCTTATGGGATGGGAAAATACTTGTTCAAATCAATTTGATTGGGGTGTTCAACCTGCATACTACTAACCACGATTTTGCTTCTTCAGTCAATTTTGTTTCATATGTTTACGACTTCCTACCCATTAACCTTGGCAAAACTTTGTTCCGGAGTTGAAATTTTGTTCCATATGTTTACGACTTCCTACCCATTAACCTTGGCAAAACTTTGTTTCGGAGTTGTAATTTCACAGGCTAGCTTTTTGATCCGTGATCCATAAAATGAAAAAAATAAGGAAAGAAAAAAACATTTTGAATTTGGAAAACAACGCAAATAATTATGCCTTCAATGAATATCATAAAAATTGCAAATAATTGAATAAGTTTGATTGAAAAGTTACCTTCTGATACGGCCAAGGAGGCACGTGATCATGATGACAAATATTCTTCATAATTTTGTTGCCTATTGACAATTTGCAAGCAACTTCTACTATTAGAAGAGAGAATAACTAAATAAAGTTGGCCAATTTACTCTGGGTTGTTCTTTCCCTTGCATTACACAACCAGTTACTTGTTGAATGCTTCTTTGCAAGCTTGTGTGCTTGCCTTATATGGTATAATTGCACCATTACGCACGTTTGAATGCATTACACAATATAATTGCATTACCAATTCATTGTTATGCAAGCTCGATTGCATTAGATAGTAGAACTTATTGATTTCCAAGTTTGGTTGATTTCTTTATGGGTTTTAATATTTACTATTTTGTTATTGAAACATGACCAATACGCTAATTGCACACTCATGTAAATTTTTTTAACAATTTTAATTAACGTCATGATTAATGGTCATAAATAATACTTGCATTTTGCAGTAAATTACAATTCAGAGTGCGTACGTGCGGAGAAGTATGATTAGAAATAGCTCTACATTGAATAAAAGACATGTCTTACCTTTATAAACTTTCTCACTCTGCATTGCATAAAATAAATGGGGTCAAAGCATGAAGATGGGTTACACTTTTTGAAAAATGAGGACGCTTTGCTGAAAAACAGAGGCTTGATCGAGTAATGTTAAGCACTCGATCGAGCAATTTTTAAGCGTTCAATCGAGCTGTTGAGGCACTTAAAATTAGCTTGATCGAGCATTTAAACAAACCGACAATTGATTTTTTTTCTAACCTAAGTCAACAGCTCGATCAAGCCCTTGAACCATATGATTCACCATTAATACCATTAACAAAAAGTTGGTAACACTGTGAGTGGGTTAGTTTTTTAATGGCTCGATTGAGCTACTGGATAACCATGTATGCCACTCAATTGAGGGCTTCTTTAATGCTCGATTGAGCAATTTGAATTTTGAATTTAAGCACTCGATTGAGTATTTAAAATGCTCGATCGAGCTCTTGAAGTCCTAAAAATTATAGTTTCATCACCTCTTCTGCAGATTTCTCTGCAACCCCATTTTGCACACTATCAGATTTAGGAAAGAAATTGTCCTTAAGTGGCGGAGATGATCACATTGGATTCATGAAAGAATCCTCTATCCAATGGAATATGAATTTGATACTTTCAAAGTCATATGATATTTTTCATTTAATTTTTTTAAACATAAGGCTTGAAATTTTTTTGGACAGTTTCAAAGGGGCTGAATAAAAAAATCTATAACATAAATATACACAACAAAAAAATTTCAAAAAATACCACTATCTTTGTTTATGAGCCATCTTCAAAAGGGTATCATGGTTTTTCAATTTATTTAAAAACTTGAAAAAAATCTTAGGCCAACACCTGTCTCCAAAATGAAATTGAAATATTACTTCCCCAACTTCGAAAAATAATAAAAAGATTAATTTTGCATTAAAAAATAGATTTCTAATATGAAAAACTTAGTTCTCTCCATATAAATCATGCTCATATATATATATATATATATATATATATAGTACACTATTTAAACTAAGTTATACTGTGACCATAAAAAACATAATTTTGCATAAAAAAATAAATTTCTAAATATGAAAATCTTCATTCTCTCTATGTAAATCATGCTCTTATATATATATATATGCTCTTATATATATATATATATATATATATATATAACACTATTTAGATTAAGTTATGCTATGTGACCACACACAAATCTCTTAAGTTTTGCCACAATTTGCAAGGACATATATTGCATTTAATGGAAAATTGAGAGATCATGTGACACTGTTTTTTTTTCAAAAACTATCATTAAATCAACAAAATATTTCTCCACATATTGTATTTTTACTCTGAATCAAAATGCGTAATTCTTATATGAATTTTGAGGGGTGCAATTCAATAAAAGAGGAAAAACTTAAATTTCATCGCCACATTTCACCTAAAAGTGTCACCCATCTTCATGCTTTCACCCATAGATAACCATTAATTTCTTTTGTAACCATAAAATTCTCTAATACCATAACCATTAATTTCTTTTGTAACCATAAAATTCTCTAATACTTTAAATTTACTGTCAAAATAAAACATTATCTATGGCCATTAATCATGATGTTGATTAAAATTATTAAAAAAATTAAATGATTGTGAAATTAACGTATTGTTCGTATTATTTAAGTAAATATTTATGACAAAACAAAAATTTAAGATGAACTTTAAAAAAGTAATTACATATCACATACATTTTCAAACAATCATCAAATCTATAATTAAAATAAGGCCCATTTAAAAAAAAATCCAACAATAAATAAGAAATATGATAGTTATATACTATCGTCAATATTCTTAGAAATATTAATCCCAAACAGAGGATTGTACAACCTTGAGGTTTTAATATGTATGGGAGACACACTCATGAGAGGTGGAATGGAATGAAACGACTTGTAATCTATTTCCATTATGGGATGAGCATCGTCACAGAATGGTAGCTAATCCTCATCCGTAGAGGATGTCTCCAATGAAGAGTATGTTGCACATGTCTGTCAATAACAATGTAGAAAAATTACACGTGTGCAGGTCCCATGAGGAGGCATGTAGCTTCTAGCACTAAACACATATATGTCCAGCATCTGCATCTTTCAAAGCTACAACACGTTGAGATACGCGTAATATGTTTCTAAATTTTTAGGGAAAGGTGTGTGATAATCGTGAGCGTCGACCATTTTGGCTTTACTTTCAAAGTGAGACGCAACTTCGATAAGCAATCGGTCGAGTAGTTAAATCATCATGCTGCACAAATTTGTTATGTTCTTTTAGCTATAAGTGAACGATTAACAAGTAAAACACCATAATCAAATTGATTTGTAAAAGTCTTTTCTCATCTCCAGAGCATTTTAAACACCAAAGAATAACAAAAAGAATTTCACTTTACAGTTTGTGTAGAGCAGGGAATGTGTGCGGAAGGAGCAGGGTGTGCGGAAGGAGCAGGATGTGAAAGAGGCATCCGCATTTTCGTACCTTCTGCATGACATATAAATTAAGACATTTGGTATAGTTTTATATGTAAAAAAATAAAAAATATATACCTGTGAACGATATGTGTAATCCTCGTATGTATGCGTACCGCGTTGTTGTCCCGGGTGGTTGGGAGGGTGCAATATTGCACTCCCCACCCTCGCACACGCATACATATTGGGTTGGGTTTCGCAACGTCTGTAAAGCATTGTTGGGTTGCTGTACGCAACATATGTATGAATTGTAATTCGTTCTAATATAATTATACCATAATGTATATAAAAGCTTCTTCAAAAGTGATTCCCCTTCTGGAAGAAAATCGTCATAGAATTATTCCATCGAATCGATGCAAATTCGCAACACTCTTTGGAAAATGAGGAAACGACGGAACGACACAAGAAAATGACACTAAGGTGGAAACAGAAGCATATGCCAGAACAACTTGACTAAGAACATATGTTGATGTACGAACACATATAGGAACTGGAATTGGACCTCATTATGTTGTCTTTCAATAATCCATGGAACCAATAGGCCATGTCGAAACATTATTTGCTCTAACATCATTAGCGGGAACAAGATCTTTTATCAAAACACCACGGAATTAAAAGTAGCTACGGTACTACTAGAATAGGCTTTGGCCCTCGAAATATAATAGGATCTAGATCTAGAAGCTCTAGAACATGGTTTCAATCCCCAAAGGGATGCTAGGCTAAATGTTGGTGGAAGAGTGGGATATGGCACATATGCCTCTAACTATGATGCCTTTTACTACATCTTTTCGAGTTCTCGTTTTAGGTCATAGAGTAAGTAAATCTATGATATCTAAGTAAAAATGGTTTCACCTTTTCATATGTTATTGTGTAGAGTAATAACAAAATTTTCATTATCCTTTTTCCACATTCTACACAACTTTAATTAATAATAAAAATAAAAACTATATTTTGTTACATCTATTAATATTATTTATAATTTATTATTTAAAATAAACTATATATAGATGATGGGAGATTTCTCTTGCAAGGAAACATTATCATCAATGATTTAGAACTTCTTTCAGATCACCAAACTATCATCATTTGAAGTTTGGTTGTGAGTCTTTATGTATGTAAGAGAAACAGAAAATGCTACATAAATAAACTACTCATTAAAACATTTGAGAATGAATAAATATACTTATCTAGTTGATTTTCATTTTGTGAAAACGTGTTTGACTCATTTTCAAGTTATGCAAGTGTTGTTCTTCTCGCTTCCTGACCAGAAACCTGTTAAACGCCATTACTCAAACTATTTGAAATAGCCAATCAAAAATTTGAAATCGGAAAAGTTAAATAAATTGAAGTGCTATGACAGTGTTTCTACCTTGTAGTGGGCCATTCACAATTTAGTTTCATTATTTAATTTGCAGATGGCCATACATTCCTTAAAATGGTTTTATATACCAGTCAAACCAAAATTACCATTACCGTGTGACAAGTAATAAATGGTTAACATCGTGACCAGGGTTCTAGCTCACCCCTTTGCGGCTCCGATATGGCTGCCACATGGAAATCTTCAACCAGTAGTATAGTATTTGAGGATATTATTTTAATGCCTCAGCCTTCATTGCTTTGGGTTTTATGAGTATAAACTTTAGGACTCCAAAATAGATTAAGCACATTTTATAAGCTATGTCCAGTGTTAGGGCCTATGAATCTTTTTCGCAATTCATGTTCCACCACTATCTTCACCTACCAGATTTATGATTTAACAAACTTTCTAACGAGGTTGTTGAACAAGGACTTCCTATGCCATTTAGATGGTTTTGATGAAGTTTTTGCCATTGTACTTAGAAATTTATTGTTTTTGGTAAGGTTTTCTCCTCATGTTTATTTTTGGAATGGATTGAAAATTTTTGGAATATTTTATAAATTTGATGAATAGAGTAAATTTAGTTGTTTGATAGATATGAATAAAGTAATTATCTGATTTTATGTTTGTTTATCAAGATTTCAAAATATTTAAAAAAAAATATAACCAAATTAAATTTAACTAAATATTTTTATATTTAATCTCCACATTCACTCCGTCATATATAGATTTTAGAATGTACAATCAAATTAAATTTAGATTCAATCTCCACATTAAATCAGTTATATATATTGTTTGGATTTAGAATGTACAATCAAATTAAATTCAGCTGAGTTTTTCTGGATTCAATTTCGACATTCACTCAGTCCTATATATTGTTTGGGTTTGGGGATATGAATACGTTATATATATTCTTGGTCTTTTCCATATATATTGTTTGGGTTTGGGGATATGAATACGTTATATATATTCTTGGTCTTTTCCACTGTACAAGTCTTTTTCCAAATCAACATAAATTTTAATTATAATTTATAATATTTGTAAATAAAAAAAAATTAATTACATTTTATGATTTTTTTAAATAAAAAATTACAAATAACTTTGAATTTTTGAAATTTATAAAAACATATGTAATCCAACTGCTCATCTTTTTTAATTGGAATCTCTTTTATGCCTAACTTGCAATTATTATTTTGATCCTTTAGAAGATAACTTTCCGTCAAGTGAATCCAAATATGTATTCTAATAAAATTCAGCCCATTTCAAGTGGCATAAGGGCTTATGTCTCGTGGGTAGCAAGGGTGTTTACGTAGAAATTATAAAAGTATGGAGAACACATCATCATAGTTGTTTACATGGCATATTATCTATGTAATGTCATTTAATAATAAATAATAAAAATTAGTAAATATTAAATAACAAACTATAAATAAAATAATAAATAATAATAATAAATAAATAATAATAAATTAATGAAATGCTTTAAATAAATATAAATAAAAGAAATAAAACAAGAAAAATAGTAAAAATCAGTAAAATTATTAAAAAGTAAATATAAAAGTATAAAACAAGAAGTAAGTAAGTTGCATATTGACACATGGAATGTGTGCATGTAGTTCCATAATTGAATGGGTTAAATAATTGATTAATTTTATAACTATTAGATTTCAAAATATTTCTAAAATCTACAGTGGATATAAATTTAAATTTAAGATATTACGAAAATACTACATTGCAGAAATTTTTATGTAACTGCAGGAAGTCCGACCCTTTGGCTGATAGACTTCGTCTGGAATTTCTAAATAGGAATCTGGTTGATGTAATTCCTCATAAGATGGCTCCAACATGGGATAACAGCAGAACTGGTCTGGCTTTCATTGCTAAAAGACTTGATCGCTTCATCATCAATGCCAGTATTATCGAGCAATGGGGAATGTCAGTCGCTAGCATAGGATATGATTATACATCTGATCATCGTCCCATCTTTCTTGACTGGAGGGACTTGGAATGTAAGCTGGGTTATTCCTTCAAATTTAACAGAAACTATCTCACTGATGAGTCTTTCAATGAACTCATATCAAAAAAATGGGAGGAATTAAAGCAGTCGGAGAGGACCTCCTTCTCTACCTTTCATGAAAAGATCCAATCGTTGAGGGAGGCGGCAAAGGATTGGCTAATTAAAAAGAGGAAGAAGGACAAACAGGCGCTTGATGATATAAAAAAGGAGTTAAGGGTTTTAACATCTACAGTCAACTTTGATTCTATGTCTTTTGATCAAAAAAATCATTTCAGAACCTTGGAGAAAATGAAACAAGCGATGCTGCTAAAGGAAGAATCATCCTGGAGGCTTAAAAGCAGAGCGATTTGGCTCAAGGAGGGCGACCGTAATACAAAGTTCTTCCATAACTTTGCAAATGCAAGGAGGCGTATAAATTCGATCTGGAAGATCGAAGATGGAAATGGAGGCTTCTTATATTCACAACATGATATTTCGATGGATGCTACAAGGTTTTTCCAGAAGTAATACAAGCGGCAGCCAAATGAGATAAATGATGTCTTCTGGATGATTGAACAGGTACTTGTTATGTTTGATGAAGCCGCCAATTCCGAATTTTTCAAGCCCATCTCGGAAGAGGAACTTCATGGAGTCATAAAAAAGTTTCAAAAGGACAAAAGTCCTGGGCCGGATGGTTGGCCGATTGAATTCTTCTCACACTTCTATGATTTGTTTAAAGACGATCTGCTGGGGATGGTGGATGCTACCCGTATGTCAGGGAATATAAACAACGCTCTCACTGCTACATTTATAGCGCTTATCCCCAAAAAGGAGCAGTCTGAATCATTTGCGGATTACAGGCCAATTGCATTATGTAATATCCTCTTCAAAATCATCTCAAAGATTATTGCAGAGAGAATGAAACCGGTCCTCAACTCCTTCATTTCCAGGGATCAACATGCGTTTTTAAAACACAGGAATATTCTTTATGCAGACGCCTCGACTCAGGAGTGTTTATTCTCTGTCTTAACAAAAAACATTGATGCTGCTATTCTAAAGGTTGATCTGGAAAAGGCATATGACTGTGTGGATTGGGGGTTCCTTCGTATCCTCCTTGCAAAAATTGGTCTGAGGTTTCAAGGAATTAACTGGGTGATGGCCTGCGTTGAGAACGTTCAATACTCAGTCATCATAAATGGATCCCCTTCATCTTTCTTTTAGGCAGAGAGAGGACTGCGCCAAGGCTATCCTCTCTCCCCTCTTCTCTTTATCCTAGTCATGAATTCTCTCAGTACTCAGATCAACAAAGCAGTTGCTGATCATCGATGTGCTCCGATCAAGATTTGCAAGAATATTTTTCTTTCTCATAACCTGTTTGTTGATGACATTCTTATCTTTGCTATGCTCTGCAAATCAAGCTGGTTATGCCTCAATGGTATCTTTCAAAAGTTCCAGTCCACATCGGGCTTGGTCATCAATAGGGCCAAATCTATCTTGTATCACAACGACTCAAATATGGAGTTAGCACAATGGATTGCAGCATTATTTGGTATTAATTTGGCATCAATTAAAGACGGCTTTAAATATTTGGGCTTTCTCCTCAAGCCAAAAGGGAACCGCAAACAGGACTGGTCTTGGCTGATTGACCGTTTCTACAAAAAAATTTCAAGATGGGAGATGCGATTCCTATCCCTGGGAGGCAGACTTATCCTGGTTCAATCTGTTCTTTCTCAACTTGCGGTTTACTGGGCTCACCTCTATTTTTTGCCTGCTTCTATTGTTAGAAAAATGGTCTCTTTATCTGCAAATTTTCTATGGGGTGGACGTTCTCATCTTTCCAAGATCCACTTAGTAAAGATGGAATCCATCTCTAGACCAAAGAGGTCCGGCGGATGGGGTCTCTTACATTTGCGGTCTTTCGGCAAGGCCCTCCTCTGCAATTCTCTCCATAGAGGCATCTTTGGTGAAGGCAAATGGAGCTCCATTATCAATCAAAAATATTTGAAAGGTAGGTCCATGGTATATTGGTACAGGAAGAAGTCTCTAGGCTCGAAAAGGGGATCTGCTATCTGGCTCGGCTTCAGAAAGGTTCAGGACCTCTTCTTCGACTTTCTAAGATGGCGCATCTCTTCCGGCTCGAGCATCCTTATCGGCTTGGATTCAACTGTTTTTGGTTTGGAAGCAATGCTCACTCCCGATCTGATTTCATTTCTGCACACAAGGGGTCTCTTCACTTGGAATACATTGATTCTGTCTTGGTCCTCAACCTCGCCAATCTGGAAGGATGCAGAGGATCTTGGTCTGCCTCTCTCTCTGCGACAGATTTGGGAGTCGGCGGTCAAGTATTTCTCTGATAAAGGTATAAAACAGATAGGTAACAAAGATGAATTGGTATGGTCAATGTTGAACTCCTCTCAGCCAGTTCGTGTAAAGGATTTATATGAAGCTGCCTCGACAAATCTTCAGCTACGGCCCTCACCCATCTTTCCTTCCAAATTCTGGAAAGCATCCTGCCCGCTCAAGGCAATTTTATTTTCATGGCTGATTTTTTCCAATCGGAACCTCACATGGGAGGTCCTTCAAAGAAAGGGATGGTCGGGTCCAGGTAGATGTGTCATGTGTCGTCAGGCGTCCGAAACTAATGTCCACATGTTTTTTCAGTGTCCAGCATCGGCCCAAATCTGGTATGATCTCTCCTTATCTCATGGTTTTCCTCACCAGGTTTTCTCTTCTGTTCAGGAGGGATTCAAGTGGTGGAGTGCCCAACGTCCAGAATGGAGATCTTTATTCATCATCACGTGTTGGTGTCTCTGGAAATGGAGGAATGCCTGCATCTTCCAGGATTCCAAGGCTCCTATTGCCTCTGTGCTGGTTTATATATCTGCTATGCTCGGTCCGGCTTGACAATGTTGGCTCTTCTTCTCATGATTTCTTTTTTCTCAGGGTTTTCTTTTCTTCTCACACAGTTTTTATTCTGTGCTCTATGCGGATCTTATTCCACAGAAATCTTCTCTCCTTTTTGGATGATTATCAAGGATATGTTTTGATATATAGGGTCTTCACATATGGATTTTGTTACAGCACAATCTTGTTATATGCCCAGATTTTCTAGCATCTGCTAGCCTACAGCTAATATCTTTAGTATACTGAGGATCAGACGGCCGAAATGTTTTGGCTTTTTATGTATCAGCTCATTATATTTTCTTAATATAATATATGATGATTTTCTCTCTGAAAAAAAAGAATATTGGCATGGACAAAGAAACCTTGCTATGACAGAAACCCTGCTACGGCTATGGTTGCGATGGACCACAAGGATATAGGGCACATTTCCACTTTGAATTGCAGATTTCATAAATATTTCTACTTTGATCGAGAGAAACAATCTAAACTTTGAAACATGAACTGATATTGTTACCCCTTTTGTAGAGATAGCAAAAAATTGACCAATTTTGAAAAGGGGATGCAGAACACACATATTTTTTTTAGAACATAGTTTTTGGCACTTTAAATAATTGATATCATTACCTGTTTCATAGGGTAATAAAAATGTGACCTGAAAAATGGTAATGCAGAACACAATTCTTTTTTTGGGAGCATATTTTTGACACTTTAAATTTTCCTATATATCAAATATAAATATTTTTTTTAAATGTTAGTGATTTTCATGCTAATTTGAAACGTGCTAATGCAATGTGTTGATGCAACATACTTTTTTTAAGAGGACTTATTTTTGACACTTTAAAATTTATTATTTCCAATTTTTTTAAAATTATGATTACTCAACAAATTTTCAAGTTGTTTTTATTTGATTTTTTAAATGTTGATTACTTAAAAAGACAAATATAAAAATACATATAAAAGTAGACAAAAAACAAAATAAAAAATGTTTAAAAAAAATTATCTCATAAACCATAAAAGAATTTGCAAAACAAAAAAAATGAATTTGCAAAACAAAAATACAAAATTTTAAAAAAATATATAAAATTAAGTAAAAATAGAAAAATAAAAAAATTAACCAAACTAGAAAAAAATAACAAATGAAAAAATAAAAAATCATTTAAAAACAAACTAGTTTAAAAAAAATAGAAAATTAACCAAAAAAATAATAAATTAATATTAAAAACGTTTAAAAAAATATAAAAAACTCAAATTATAAAAAAAAACAAAAAAATGAAAATTTTAAAAATTTCTTTTCAAAAAAACATTTAAAGTTTTTAAAAAACAACGTTTTTATTAACCTTATATTTTTTTATTTAAAAACAAAACAACTAAAATTAAAAATTTGTAACTTAAAAACAAAAATTATTAAAAAGTAAGTTATATATATAACTGTTTAAAAAAAATAAAAAAATTTAAACACATTTTTTTAAAACAATTTTGTTTTTTAATTTAAACGAAAAAAATTATTTAAAGGAAAAAAAATTTAAACGATTTTATTTTTTTATTAAAAATTAGAATATTTAAAATTTAAGAATTAAAAATATTTAAAAAAAATATTTTTTTTTAACATTTATTTTTTCTATTTAAAAATAAATAAATAAAAACCTGAGCCCCCACACGCCCTCTGCCAGGGCCAGGCCACCACGAGTGGCCGGCGAGCGGAGGGGCCACGGTATTTTTTTTTTTTGTTTTTTTTTGGAAAAAAACGTTAAAAGACCGATCAAAATTTTTAATAATATTTTTATTTTTTATTTTTTATTAAATAATGGTTTAAATTGGTTAAATTTTAAATAAAAACATTAAATTTTATTTTTAAATAGAAATTTTAAAAATTTTAATGCTTTTTTTAAATAAAAAATGTTTAAAAAATTTAAAATTTTCTAATAATTTTTTTATGGTTTATGAAATATATATATATGTTTTTACATTTCTTATCATATATATATATATTTGAAATAATCTACATTTTAATTTTAGTAGGTTTTTAATTTCATTTTTTGGTTATTTGTTAACTTTTTTAATTTTTCTATTTTTACCTACTTAATTTTATAGTTAATCTTTTTTTTTTGTCATTTTTTTTTATGGTTTACTCTATATATATATTTCAATTTCTTTTTTACTATTTATTTGTTTATAATTTTTATTTTTATTTTAAGTTTTTTATTTCTTATAGTTAATGTTGTTTTTTTACATTTTTATTACTGAATTTTATTTTATTTTTATTTTTATTTTTTGTTTTAATTTTTTATTTTATTTTATGTTTTCATTATTTTTTTTAAATTTTAATTTTTTTTGGGCTCATGATAAAATATTTTACATCATTATTTCGAAATGTTGAAATTTTACTCTTGAAAAAAAAGTGTTATCCAACAGGTTCAACACTTTTTGTTTTGAGTGTGTTTTTTGGACAATTTATGCACAAAAAAATTGGTTTTCACTGCCATTTTATAATCATGTTGAAAATTTACTCGAAAAAAAAAGTGTTATTCAAGCATCAACACTTTTCGTTTTTAAAACTGTGTTTGATGTTTTTATGGGTGTTTTTTGCGAGAGTTCCTGTTTTGAATTTAAAATTCCCGTTTCAAAATTTACATTATTAAGAATTGGTCAAATTTCGCATTCATCCTAAATATTCTTGAAATCTCTCTTTAATGTCAGATTTTGAGATATTTCCAAAATCTACCATTAATATAAATTCAGTGTATTCAAACCAAAACTACATGTAACCAAGTATATTGGTCTCGGTAGAGAAACCTTGCCACGACTATGGCTGTGATGCACCAGAGGCATATAGGGCACATCGGTTTTGTTTTTTTGCATCGTACTGTACATGGCAGCCAGCAGAATGGAAGTCGGTTGACTAGATCTGCAGGAAGGAGCGATATTGCTAATATATATTGACTTGGCTTGAAATTCGAACACAGGAACTGCCTTCTTCATGTGCTTCTTATTCTCACTAGATTTCCTCGAGAAGAACATAGAACTCTTCCGTGACTTCATTTTTCTTCAAATGTTGCACCGATTTCTGAAGTTGATCCAATGGGGCTTTCAAATGCGAGCTAGGCGATGCCTCCTCCTTGCGCTGTTGATGCGATTGAGCTTCTGCATGCACCTGTTAAATCCACAGTAATTATTAAAAGAAACATTACAATATAAGAATATCCTTAAAAACTATAAAATGCACCTATCTTCTTGTTTCTCTTATTGCAAACTATAAATATTTATAAGAGGCAGTCTAACATGCGATCTGAGTGAGAACCTGAGCATAGTCTTTTTCTAGATCAGAGCAAAAATAATCGAATTAGGAATGCCCTGACATGGGGATGCCAGAGCTAACGTTGCCACTTGAAGACATTGAAAAATAAAAATAAAAACAGATAACAAAGCCATGGCTTCGTCTATATCATATTTTGAACATTTTCTTGAATAGAACCACCCAATTTTTTGGAAATCCAATCTGATAGTTCCCACAAGCCTACCGCTAAGATCACAACCCCACTGCACTAGTTTTATAATAACTTACAGTTAAAAAGTGAACATGCATTAATGCTCTGTGATCTGGTCAATAATTGTTGTTAGGTTCAGTTCTGGTGCCTTAACTCTTGGATTTTCTTTAACAACACCGGCCTTATAATTGCTAATATTATATTATTCGAAAATTCGTATTTTTGTCCCAAATACGAGCCAATTTGGTCACCATGATGTGTACATTACCCTTTATGTCCCATCATTTTCATCACAGTTTTTTGCTTGTATGGAGATGGAAAATATTATTTATGTCCAATTGTGTAATGGTAGATATGTATAGTGAAATTAGATATATATTAATATTTCTGGAGTAATAGTTTATGCATTGACAATATACCAATCTATGGATTTGGGCAAGTACAAAATCCAAAGGTTGACATACATGCCTAGTGTATTAATGGATCTATATCTTTAGAAATATTGGTTGTCAAATTTGATGAACAGTGCATATACTTAAAACTGAATAATGCAAAGTAAACTTACATTGATCAGATTACATATATACATGAAGCATTGTCTCAAGATAGGTAGATTAACTTGGACACACAATCACTTGGTTGAAAGAATATTTCAATCACACACCAATCTAGGAAATATCTAGATTTAAACAACTCCTAAATAATAGCAACAAACTCCTTTACATTAAAAGAATCACAACTAAGACAAGTAAGAATTATATTTCCAAGTGGCCCCTTTAATGACTACTTGTCTTAATCTCAATATGTAAAGTCTAATTATGATCCTTGTATTTACAAACGTGATAAAAAATAATATGTCCACGTCCATATAAAGGAACAACCATCTATTGGAATGCATGGGTATCAATCATTGCAATTTCCAATCTACTAGGATGTTTCAATCAACCATTATCTGCATACCCGCACCTGTACTTACAAATCCCCCTTCATCATCATCATCCTGGGTTTTCTCGGATTACCCATAACCATGCTCTGGGTTTTATCAACTTACCCTAAACCATGCCTAAGGTTTTCTCAGCTGACCCTAAACCATGCCTATAGGAATCCCTATCCACTTCACTGTCACATGTGGTTTCTGGATTATCACAAACCTACGCTACAAAGTGGTTTCTGGCTTACCACAAACCTGCACTTACACTGTCACAAGTGGTTTTTGGCTTACCACAAACCTGCAATCACAAAGTGGTTTTAATATTACCACAAACTTCATGGGGGTACACATGCCTCATCAAGCTTACAATAGGCACTCCAATTCATGGAGTTACTAAATACATAATTTTCAAAAACCAAGACACAAACATCATACTTGCTTACTATTACATGTGTGATTCCTATTACATCATAATATTCATTCTGCTTTATTCTTCAACACACAATTATTTACCTTGTTTTTCCATCTCTATTATCGGTTCAACTATCCACCGCTTCAACCAAATTCTTCTAAAATTAGATCCAAATTTGGTGTCTTCGACTTGAATCTTTCTAATTTCAATTTGTAGTTGTTAGAGTGATCAATTCTAACAAATTGCATTTACATATTAATTTGATCAGCGTCAAGATATTTCATTTACAAAACCCAAAGGAAAATTCAACAACACAATTCATTTCAACAATCATATACTCATTTACGACATAGTGAAGGTGTTGGTTTCATCTTTACCCATGTAGGTGTCTTCCTTTGGTGCTATTGACACATCACCCTGACAATAAGTTGCATTAAGGCGAAAAACCATTTGCGACAATAAACCTTACTAAACATATCAACAACCGAGATTGACAATGTGATGGAAATCTCCATTAACAAGTCATCATGAGAAGTAATTAATAAATGGCCAAAGTTTCTTTAACCTGAATATGAAAGTAAAATGACGAGTAAGTCTCACCAAATTTCCTATACGTATACTTTGGGCTCCAATGAGTGCTTTGTATTAATTAAAATCTATCACTATAATCACCAGATGCAATCTGTTCCGAGTGACTCACTTGTTAAATAGTGCTCCCTGTGTAGAGTCGTGGTGCCCATGGACTCAACCCCTATAGTCTGTAGGCCTTATGGAGTTTTCATGTCGACCACGATACTCTCAGCCGGAGCAGTGCCATCATACTTAAAGGGTCTATTGTAATCGTACGACTTCACCATTGAACTTATTCAGTGCTAAGAGGTTTCTGAAGGATTTTTTGATCTTAACAATGAAATGCACATCTGCACTATCGAACATACAACTCATTGTATTATGCACTGTGCCCTGCGGATCCATAGGTTGAAGGCACGAGAAATCAATGCCAAACATGGCCACCACTCCACTGTCAAAGGACCTCCACTCATCCATCATTGAAGGACCTCTGACTTTCGTTGATAAAACTACGAGAGTTAATCGAAGAATTGTCGTTGCATATGTTATGTGCACCTAATCAGAGACCTTGATGTGGAAGCCATGATTGGGACACAAATCCTCCTCGTTATCCATGGCGGGAATGATGTGAATGACCAACAACAAAACATTTTGGTAATCACCACCAATTTTCACATCATTGTTCATGTGTTGCAAGAGCTTCAGCAGAACTCAAGGCATTAGAGACACCATTTCGACCCCCACGGGCTCTTTGCAAACCTCCTCTCGTAATATAATGGAACAATAACAGTCATAACCCAGATTAGTTTGATTAGCATCCCAAGAAATTTTTCTGTTAGTCAATTTCTTGTGATTGACTCATACTCGGGCAACAACTTTAATATCACAGAGCACCACACTCGCTCGACTCTCACAACGTTGATTAATGGAAATACAAAATAAATAAATAAAATACACACATACTTTCTTATTTCTGTGGGCTAGGAGGGGCCAAGGTGCGAGGCCCAAACAAGCTATGATACCAACTTAAAATTGAATAATGCACACTAAACTTACATTGATCATATTATATATATATATACATAAAGTGTTTTCTCAATATAGGTAGACTAACTTGGACTAATAATCACTTGGTTGAGAGAATATCTCGACCACACACCAATCTATGAAATATCTAGATCTAACCAACTCCTAAATAATAGGAACAAACTCCTCTACATAGAAAGAATCACAACTGAGACAAGTATGAATTATATTTCCAAGTCATATATATACCTTCACACAACATTCAATGTTACATAATAATGGAGTGATTAATGCTATATGATGATGAAGTGACTTGCATAACATTCAATGTTATATAACAAGATAAATATTCCATAAATGTTAATAACAGTCTTTTAAAGGTGAATGGTGATTTCACTATTCATAATACTAATAACCATATTTTTAGAGGTGAATGGTGATTTCACCATTATTTATGTTGAACATTTTTAGTAATTGGTTATGGTTTTATAACCGTAGTTTATTTGTTATAATTTTTGGAAGGTTTTCTACATTTTATCTTGTTAAAATTTCTACAGAGATTTGTTGGAATTACAAGTTTGAATTGTGAACTTTTCACAATCAAAGTGTCCCAAAAGTTTTTTAGGGTGTCAAAACCTAGTTTAAACAAAAATAAAAAATGTATCCTATCCAAAGGACCATAACCATTAGTAATGACAACGAAACAAAAGCTATGATAGAGAATGAAAATGACAGACGACAACCCAAAAGCGTCTAATAAACTTCTCACATTCTATGCCTACGAAATAACAAACTAGCGAGATAATTAAAAACCATGGGTTTTTGAAAAAACAAACGAAATGATTTGTCTAACTACCAGCCTAGATCTCTTAACTCTGGATCTATCCAGCGTCGAGAGGGATCAAATCTATTGAGGTGCAAACCTTTCCTCAAGTTTTGCATTGAAAAAAGAGGTTTGCACCTCGAGATATTTGATCCCTCTTGACACTTGATAGATTCGGAGTTAAGATGGACTAGGTTGGTTTTAGTCATGTGCAGCCAAGCAAAATCTATCGAACATCTGATTAATTTTATCAATAATATTTAAATACATATAATATTAATATAACTATTTTAAATATGTCTGAGATTTATCTGGTCATTTTAATTTTAAATTTTCTTAGTTACCTCAATTTGTTGAGATGATAAATATTGTCAATAAGTTTAATGATGAAAAATGATGAAATAAAAATTTTGAATGCAAAGTTACAATCTAATAGTGTTGAATGATAGAAAATGAGAATAATAAGAATGTAGTCAATTACAAATATTCTTCATTGTGATCAATGATCAATCTCAAACTATTTTCTTCCACTATTTTTATTGTCACCCTTATTAGTTTTGTCATATTTTCATATCGATTATATGAAAAGGATAGTTGAAATCATAAACCATTTGAATATTTAGCTCGAGCTGTTGTAGTAAACTTCATACCTTGTCTCTCTTGCTCTCCAATATTAATAGGTTGAATCACTATAACACAAAAATCAATGTACATTGTCAATAATCAATAATTTTTGTGCTTACTCTAAAATCAATGCACGTTATTAATCCAATGGCTTTAAAACAAATTTACCGTCATACATCCAATTACATCAAATCAAAAATCAACATATACAGTGAAATCAATGCATCTAATGCAAGAAATCAAATAATATTAGAAAACAACATCTACACTGAAATAAATGCATCTAATGAAAGTAATCAAATAGGATTAGAAATCAAAATCTACACTCAAATAAATGCATCTAGTGAAAGTAAGTAAATAAGATTAGAGACCAACATCTACACTAAAATCAATTCATCTAGTGCAAGCAATCAAATTGGATTAGAAATCACCATCTACAATGAAATTAATGCATTTAGTGCAAGCAATCAAATAGGATTAGAAATCATCTACATTGAAATCAATGTATCTCGTGCAAGCAATCAAATATAATTAGAAATCAACATCTACATTGAAATTATGCATCTAGTGCAAGAAATCAAATATGATTAGAAATCACCATCTATACTCAAATCAATGTATTTAGTACAAGTAATAAAATAAGATTATAATTCATCTACGTTGAAATCAATGCATTTAGTACAAATAATCAAATATCATTAGAAATCAACATTTACACTAAAATCAATGCATCTAGTGTAAGAAATCAAATAGGATTAGAAATCACCATCTACACTGAAATCAATGCCTAGCGCAATAAATCTTCTTCCCTCTCTCTCCCCTCCATCTATATCTATATCTCCCTCCATATCTCCTTCGTCTCTTTATCTCACCCCCAAAAACACACACTCTCTCTCTCCATATCTATCAATCTCTCTGTCCCTCCCTCCCTGTCTCGATCTCTCTCTTTTTTCTCTTCACCTTCCATCTATATCTCTATCTCCCTCTGTCTCTTTATATTACCCCCAAAACATACACTCTCTTACTCCAATCTATCTATCTATTACTCCCTCCTCCTCTCTCCCTCTCTCTCTCTCTTCCCCTTATCTCTCTTCCCTCTTGTTGTCCTCTCTCCCTCTCTCTCCACCTTCCTTATAACTCCCTCTCTCTCTCTCCACCTTTCTTTCTCTATGATTTTCTTCTTACCTCCCTCTCTCTCCCCCTCCATCTCCATATATCTTTCCCTACCTCTCTCGACTCTCTCACATTCTCTCTCTCTTCCTTTCTCTCCCACCTCTCTCTTCACCTTCTAACTCTATTACTATATGCTTCTCCCTCTCCTTCTCTCCCACCTTCTCTCCATCTCTCCTTCTTTGACTCATTACCTCACCCCCAAACGTACAAACTCTCTCTCCATATCTCCCTTGTCACTCCCTCTCTCTCTCAACTTCTCACTCTATGTATTTCTTCTTCCCTCCCTCTCTCCCCCTCCAACTCCATCTCTCTATCCCTCCCTCTCTCCTCCTCCTCTCTCAAGTCCTCTCTCTCTCTCTCTCTCTTTCTCTCCTACCTTCGTCTCTCTTCCCCCATCTCTCTCTCTCTCTCTTCCACCATAACTCTCTTCCTCTCTCTCCCTTTCTCTCCCCCCCTCTCTTCAATCCATTCCTCTCTCTCTCTCTTTCTCTGTATTTTCACCCCAATCCTCTCTCCCCCCATCACTCTCTCTCTCTCTCTCCCTCTCCAACTATGTTAATATATCCCTCATTTTCTCCTTCTCTCTCCTTCTCTCCCTTCTTGTCTCCATATCCCATTCTATGTCTCTTTATCTCACCCTTAAACATACATACTCTCTCTCCATCACTCCCTTGTCACTCTCTCTCTCTCTCCACTTCTCACTCTCTATGTCTTTCTTCTTTCCTCCCTCTCTCCCTCTCCAACTCCATTTCTCTATCCCTCCCTCTCTCCTCCTATCTCTCAAGTCCTCTCTCTCCTTTTCTCTCCTAGCTCCCTCCCTCCCTCTTTCTCTCTCTCTCTCTCTCTTCCAATCCTCTCACTATCTCCTTCCCTCCCTCCTTCTCTCTCTCCCACCTCCATCTTTATGTCTCTCTGTGACTATCTTATGTTTCTCTACCTCTCTCACTCCTCTCCCTCTCTCTCTTTTCATTCCTCCTCTCCCCTCTCTTTCGTAACATCATTCCCTCTATTTCTCCACCTCTATCATTCTATCTCTTTGTTCTTCCCTCCCATATCATTATATGTCTTTTTTCTTCCTTCCCATATATATCTAGAGTTAATATATGTATCATGATATATTAATATATATTCTAATATAACAAATTTAATGTAGTATTAATACAAAGTTATTAAATTTAATAATATTAATATTAGGGTTATTAATATTTTTTTTCATGTTATTAATAATAATTTGGTCCATAGTATTTGGCCCATTCACTTGGTATATATCTATATGCTGATTTCTAATTCTATTTGATGTATTTTTATTTATTTACAACGTCACTTTATACCTCTTTTATATAAAAAGAGGTTTTATTTATTTACCATGCCTCTAGTTTCTTTATATTTTTATTTATTTACCATATCTCTTTTTATGTATAATTAGATTAGAAATGACCGAAATTAGATTAAAAATAATAATTATATTGATTTTGAAAGTGGACCGACATTAAATTAAAAATATTAAATGTTAAACATTACATGTTAAATTTACATTTAAATTTACATTTACATGTTTAAGTGAGATCTACCTAAACTGAGTTATAGAATACAAATCTGCTAACATAGTCTTAAGAAACAAACTTGGAAATTTTATATAATAATACTAATCTAGTGTGAATATATATTTTCCTTTTATGAAAATTAAAATTTAACCACTAATATATATTACTTCCTAACCCACTACTCATTGCTACACAACCATTTTAGCATAACCACAGAGTGCAATGGATTCTGCACAATCCTCTTCCACGAAAAATTAATTTTCAAATTTTTTTATCGCTTTTTGGAATAAATCCTAAACATAATTGATTAAATTTTGCACAACCCTCTTCCATGAAAATTTATTTTCTAATTTTTTATCACTTTTTGGAATTAATCCTAAACATAATTGAGTTCCTCTTGACCTTTTGATAGATCACTATTTCAATATTTCCTGGACTTCCAAATGTAAATCCAAGAAGTCTACTTGGATCTGATGTTAAATTTCTATCTAGTTGTGAAATTGTAAACAAATGACTGTACCTACTCAATTCGAAGACCTTGAACACTCTTGACATATTATAAACCATGCCCCGCAATTTGGAATATCAAATTGGCAATTTAATATTAGGGAGTGAGCCTCGAACAACTGTTGGTGGGTTGTAGCTCCATTTTTTATGCATTCCATTGGGATGCTTATAAATTTTTGTGGAGTCTCATCAAAGACAAAAATAGGGTTTCCATGATAGCTGGTTCATAATGGAGAGCATCAATCCAATGATTGAGAACTAATATTCCATAGGGTACATTCGTTGTAGTGTATCACCATGGGGAGCCATGGTACTGTTTGTTCGAAAGAAGGATGTGACTTTAAGGTTTTGCATTGCTACCAATAACTAAACAAACTCATCGTCAAAAGTAGATCTCCTTTACCTCAGATTGATGACTTATTTGACCAAGTGCAGGGGGCAGTGTATTCTCTAAGATTGATCTAAGATTTGGTTATCAGCAAATCCAAATAAAGGACGAGGACATCTGTAAGACTACCTTCTGAACTTGCTACGGTCATTACAAGTTTGTCGTATTTACTTTTGGCCTTACAAACACCCCAGCTACTTTTATGAGCCCGATGCACAATATATTCCAACCTTTCCTAGATAAATTTGTGCTGATTTTTATTGATGATATATTAATTTATTCAAAAACTCAAGAGGGACACGAAAAACACTTAAGGATAGTGTTGCAAATTTTGCGAGATAATCAACTATATGCTAAATATAACAAGTGTGATTTTTACAAAGATAAAATTCAGTATTTGGGTTATGTTATATCATTTGAGGGCATAGCGGTTGATCTAGAGAGGATCAAAACAATAATGGAATGGATAACCCCGAAAAATGTTGTAGATATTGGATCCTTTTTTGGCTTGGCAGGTTCTTACTGTCGATTCATTAAAGAAATTTCAAAAATAGCTTTTCCTATGACCTCCCTGCATAAAAAAGGGTGTTCTTTCCATTGGACAGTAGAATGCCAGCAGTGTTTTGAGTAGCTAAAGCAGTTACTCACCTCTGCACCACTTTTGAAAGTAGTAGATCCAGAAAAATCATTTGTTGTTTGCACAGATGCAAGCAAGGAAGGAGTTGGTGGAGAATTAACTCAAGAGGGAAAGGTCATTACATATGAATCACGCAAATTGAAAGAATATGAAAATCGGTACTCTGCTTATGATCTAGAGTTAACAGTAGTTGTACACGCACTTAAAATGTGGTGGCACTACCTTTTAGGAAAGAAATATCTATTGTTAACCAATCACAATAGTTTAACAATTTTTTTTAATCAGTTAAGCTTGAATGCTCATAGGCCCGGTGGACTGCATATGTAAGAGAATTCGACTTCGATATGAAGCACCTTAAAGGTAAAGAAAATCAGGTGGCTGTTGCATTAAGCAAAAAAATGCATTGTGTCTATGAAATACATCTTAGTCATGAAAAATCTAACCTCCCTGAAATTATCAAGGAAGCATCCCTCAAGGATCTGAAATATGTTTTTCTATTGCAGCAAGTAGCAGAAGATCAAAAAAAGGGAAAACAGTCTGATTATGATATAACTTCTAAAGAATTGTTGACATTCAGAAACACAGTTTGTGTTCCCAATAAAAAATCCGTTAAGAAATTATTACTTGATGAATTTCACAAGAAGCCTTATGCCACCCATCCAGGATATCAAAAACTTTTAATAACTATCCAGAAAAGTTACTTCTAGCCAGGGTTAAGAAAGGATGTTGTGGAGTACTTATCCAAGTGTCTGGAATGTTAGTTAGTAAAGGTAGAGCATCAGCATCCTTTAGGTCTCCTGCAACTGTTACCTATTCCTGAATGGAAATGGGATACGATCACTTTATATTTTATTACTGGACTACCCCACACTATACAGTAGCATTATTCAATTATGGTTGTAGTGGATAAGTTGAGTAAAACAACCCATTTAGACCCGTGAAGTCCACCTACAAGACAATAGAGATAGCGTATATATTCATGAAGGAAATATTCCGATTACATGGGATACCTCGCGTTGTGATTTCTGATAGAGATGTAAAATTTACATCTGATTTTTAGAAAACCTTTTTTGTTGGGTTGGGTACTCATATTCAATTAAGTACCGCTTACCATCTGTAAATGGATGGCCAAACGGAATGCGTAAACCAATTCCTTGAAGATATGTTAAGAATGTTTGTTATGCAGCAACCCCACAAGTGGGAGGATTACCTCAATTTAGTACAGTTTGCGCATAAAAATGGCCATCATGGGTCTTTAGGCACGAGCCCTTTTGAGGTACTATATGGATGGAAGTGTCGAGTACCCATAGACTAGAATGACCTGGTTAATAAGTTAGCATTGGGTCCAAATATGTTAGCTGAGATGGAGGCCACAGTGAAAAAGGTTCACCAGAACTTAAAGGCCGCGCAAGATAGGCAAAATATTTTTGTGGATAAAAAGAGGATTCATAAAGAATTCTAGCTATGGGATCATGTATACTTAAAAGTTAAACCTCAAAAAAACACGCTATGGTGGAAGGGATGCACCAAAATGGCACCTCGATATTGTGGACCATTCCAAATCCTGGAATGAATCGAACCAGTGGCGTATAAATTAGCACTTCCAGGCCATATCCATGTTCAAAATGTCTTCCACGTATCATTTCTTAAAAAAATATGTATACAATCGTCAGCATATAATTAACTGGGAAAATATATGGTAATAGGAACAAATGAATATGTGATGTCAAAATTGTTGTTTGGTGCAATTCTAACTATCAATTATGATTTGCGCAGGTCGAGCCCTTGGGAGAGTTCCTAGTAGAGCCTCTTTGTATTCTAGATCGGAGAGAAACCACCTTACGGATGCAAACCATCCCTTATGTTAAAGTGCAATGGATGCACTTTGGCCCGGAGGGGGCCACTTGGGAAGAAGAGGAGATCATGTTGCAGGCCTATCCTACATTATTTTCTTAGAAGAACACCAAGGACAATGTTCCACATAAGGGGGGAGAGCTATAACACCCTTTTGTTGCATCATATTTACTTCTTTTTTTTTACCAATTTTATGCAGAACTTAGAAACTTTTAAATTCACTTAACATGTTTGTTAAGAAGTTAAGGCTGGAAAAATCAAGTATCATGAAATTTTTGTTTAAAGAAATTAAAAAGGGTTAATTAAGGAAAAACACTGAATACTACACAATTATAACAACTCCTTGAACAGTTACAAACAGTTTCCATCCCTTTTCCCCAAAAGAGGAAAGGAAAGGGCAGCAAGGGGGCTGCAAGAATTTTTCCTTGAGTTGGGTAACGATATTAGTGGGAAGATTTCAATTATGGAAAACAATCGAATGGGTGTGTGACTTGAGGCTAGACAATAGTCCTGACGCCCAAGACACCTAACTTCTTTTATTCAAACTGTTAGGAGAAAGAAGTGCTTGATGTGGGACCATGGACGTGATTTCCAGGTCCATGGTTGGGTGGTGAGACCTTCCAGAAAGAGTATTGATTGCATAGTGTTAAATAAATCGGAATAGATAAGTACTTAAAGAGTATACTTATTATTGACAATTTAAATTGTGTATAACTAAGAGTAATGATTATATTTTCTTATGTCTCTAAGATAGGTACTACTGCTTATGAGTAACATCTTGTATACTCTTGTATTAATCATAGAGAAGGATTGATTTCATATTTTCCCCCTAGTTTTATATTATGATTGAATCTAACCCTGACAGTGTTATAGTTCTACAAATATAACGAATACCCTATTGTATTATAGACAGATGCAAGGATAGTAGAGTTATAATCATTACTTAGATTCTGTTAATTGTATATATTTATGGAATGAAAAAAACTAAAATTATCAAAAATTTAAGTACTGAATCACCAAGAAAGAAAGAAACAAAATATTCACTACTTTCCTAATGGAGAAAGGCCAGCAGCCTGAATGTATAAATTCCTTTCAATTGTCAAACATGAACGAAATTAGATTCAATATATACCCTTACTTAACATATACTCAAGATTCATCATGCATTCAAGATTCATTACAATTATGGGAATTTTCTTATTCACTAGCAGGTTATCGCCTATTAAAAAAAGAGTAAGAATAGTAATGCGTAAATCAAATGTCTTTAAGAGCTATAACCATTATTAAATATTCCTTTTTTCAAAATTCTAGGCATAAACCGTTTCCATTCAATATACAAAACAACCTAAACTATGAATATATTCATATACATGCAATCTGTTCATATACTTGGATTGTCCATGCCAAGGTCGAGGCATGGTGAGGGTTATCCATAAAATTCCAAACAAACCTTTAGAACAACCAGGAAACAAAGTAGCACTGTTGGGTAGTGTATGCCATAAAACAATGACTATAAATTAATTCAGTTCAAAACCATTCGAAATATTATAGTAAGGTCCAGGCAACGAAGCTGCAAATCCAAAATGGCTACAATCAAATGACATTTTCAACATCCCTTAAATGATTATGAATTCCGGGATACGGTGAGGGTTTGGCTGTGCCGAGAGCTAACAAACCCTCCCACCCTCAACTATGAAACTGAATCTAGTCTTAACAATCAAAGTATGCCATTGATTCGTGAATTTAACCCAACCTGTAAAATAACAGAGAATTGTAGAATTATTTCTAGTGTAAATCCTTTTCGAAGGCTCATTGACTTTGGGAACAGGGTCGAGTTGTTACCTATAAACCCAACAAAAACCCATCAAAGGTTAGTTGTTGGGAAGATTAATCCTACAGATAAGCACTTAAAAACCTATGTTAATTATATCTATACTTGGAAGGAATTGTGCCATCGTTGGAGCATTGCACACTTGAAAGCCCAATATCAAAATGTCAAACCACGAATTCTCAGAAGGAAAAAGGGTGTTCGTATTAATTCTGGAGTAGAGAAAACTTGGGTTCCACGGTAGAAGGGTATCCTTGTTCGACCACCGAGGTCGAGGGAGGAACCGAGACCATCCACCTCAGTATTCCTACAACAAACATTTCTTGTGAGCGACATTGAGAAGAAACGAGGGTAACAATGAATACAAAACAAATAATGCATCAACTGGCCGGACTTGGCATCAAACCTTACACCTTAGCATTAAATCGAACTAGGCGGGAGAGTCTCGCCTCTATCAAGGTGAGGACAGGTGGAACTCAACCATGTCAAATGACAAATAAGTCACGTAGATGGACTTGGATTATGTTAAATCCAAACCTTTAATACATGAAAGCTCATTTTGTTATTAACGATTCAATTAAAATCGAATAAGCAATGTATTTAATAGGGTAAGGTCGAAAGTTCACTATGGTATTTAAGGAATTATTTTTTTTTAATAAGAGGTTACACATGGTTAGATTTTCAAACCTTCGATTGCATGCAGTGGGTTTCAAACCTGTAACTTTTACATTATGAAGTGCCTTAACAGCCCAACACCTCATTAACAATCAATATATTTTTATTATATTAAACATATTTAATAGTTTTTCAAACAAAATGTTTTAAATATACGATATAATAAATATATTTAATATTTTTTTAAAAACTTATTCCAAATATACAATAAATTTAAAATATCTAAAATATATGTTTTTGAATGGATATTCTATTTGTCAATTATTAATATATATATCTATATATATATATATATATATATATATATATATATATATATATATATATAATTTTAATTTTTTATTTTATTAAAAGTATAAATTAATTTTAATTGAGTTGAGAGGCTTATTCTACAACCCAATATGAGGGCAATTTATAATTTTGTTTGTGATTATCTTGGAGTTGACAAGTGTCCCTTGAAAAAATACTTTAAATAAAAATATGTTGGCTATAATAAAAATGTAAATGATTATACATATTTCCTTAGTTTTTATTAAAATTGTTATAAAATATCTATAATATCATTCTTATTGGGCTCACCTATAAGAAATATGCTATAAAAATATTTCACTTTCACTTTTAGAGTTATAAATAAAATATTTTCATGCCTATGTTAAATAATATAATTTTATAGAGATAAACTAATTAAAAAAAAAAAAAATTATTCTTTTAAAAATATTTCAATATACTATTTAAATAAACTATTTTAATATCGTATTAACATTTTATATAGAAAAAATATATGTATGTTAATGTTAAGTTTAGTAAAATATTTCAATACTAAAATGGAAAAAGTAATTAAATGTAAAATAATTTAGTTACTTCTTAATAAGAGGGAAATATTCAATTTTTAATATAAAATGTTAATATTAATAAATTATTCAAAAATATAATTTAAGAATGAAAATTTACACATGATCTATATATAAAGAGATAGGAAACCATTATAGATCCATCTAAATTACAGATTTATCACGCACTAAAACATATTAAATCTTTTTTTTTTTCTCTTTCAGGTTTTGTTGTATACTACATAATTTTTTTTTTGTATAAGCAGTAATATGGAATAATGCAACATTAATAGAGTTTGGACTATATTTAATAGTTTATACAGTGGATACAATTTATAAGTTTTAACACCATGTTAATCAATGTATCAGATGAGCTAGAAATCTTACACACATAACCTTGTTGTCGCATTAAATTTCTATGGTATGATCCCAAGGTTGCATTTGGCCATTAATCGACCTTGAAGGCTATACCACGCATTGAGGGTATAACCTGTCCTTCCTCCTATCAGGATAAATGTGATAGGATGGCTAACAATGGATGCCCTACCCTCGACAATCGATCTATGGAGGTAATCTGACGGTGTGAGAGGGTTAGGGTTTAACAAACCCAACAGTTCACCTCATCGACCATTTGGCTGGTCATTCGAGATGGTATGCAGAAGGCTTCAGCTGCTCTACAACAGTTTGCCCTAAAAGCTTCAAACCACTTGAGATTCTTAATGTCATAAGCTATGGCAGCACTAACCACCGGATAGTAGCATGTATTCTCAATTGTTCCTCATTGCTCGGTCTAGGTACTTTATGCGACATAGATAGGGTTTCTGCGATTGTTAGTCAACTGGGTTGGAAGCTAATTGCTCGCTACCTTTCTCTAGAATAGTTTGGGATGCACGACCTCCACGGAAAGCGACTTGTTAAAGAATTCAAAGCGAAGGTTTCTGAATATTTATAATCCTTGATTCATAGTTGATTAATTGAAGTTTCTATAGTCACAAATCTAAAAAGGAAAGGAAATCATGCTTTCTGTTGCTTTGCAGGTGAGTTGCCAACAACGAGGATTCTCCACACCCAGGTAACTACCTTCTCGTGGTCGCTCCTTTTGTGCATGTTCTTAGCACATTCTAAACCCTTGGTCATTTGTTAACTAAGGGCATTACTTTTGCAGGTAAGCTTCCTCCAACATGTTGATTCTCATTGAGACTGTCGTGGATTATGCCAAAGCCCTCATGGTTGTCTACATTCGATTTTATTTCAGGTTGGGAGTCTGCCCTCTGGTTCCATACTTGCTTCCTTTACGGAGTATTAAGTTTTATAGTGTGCTCAGTGACCGAGGTTGAGGCCCAGAGTTTGCCTTCTGGTTTTTTTGTTTAAAATGTTGTATAAATTTTGAGTTGGGGTTTTATGAGACTTATCTAAGGTCATATTGTAGCAGTAATTTCAGATTTGTAGTTATACTTTTGGATATTTGATTTTTACTACAAATCTATCCAAGCAGTAGGGTATTTATATTACTATTTTTAAAATCTAGTTATGGGTTGTTAAGCTTGGTTCTGAGATTGTCTGCTGCATACTTAACTGATGCGATTACTGCCATGATAGACTTGATTATTTACGACTTTAAAAAATGAGAAATTATTGTTTTAATATAGGCATTACATCGTTAATCTCTATGTGTATAAATAATTGCATTCTTCTCAATCTAGATTTCTTTGTTTCTAACAACGAATATAAATCATTGTTTAAATAGTCATTTCAAGGTTTCTAGACTTGGGTGGCATAGAAATGGTCCAGAAATCTTGTTGATGTTATGAGCATTAACGATTTATTATGATAATATTTCCTTGATAAACTGTTTTCATTATTTATAACGAGAGATACTCCCCTTTTTAATTGGTTTGCAGTATCTAAAGAATAGAAATGAAGAATTATAATCTTTCAGTGATACTCATATCTATTGGGCGATATTTAGGTTTTCACTGAACTTATTCTATCATTTATGTTGGGAATCATATCTTTTTCTTAGGGTTTAGTTCGGAGTTGAAATTTGAGAAGAATTCATTTAATTTAGTTCAAAACTGTATCAATAAAAACCCTATTAAATATTCTCGAAACATTACACATTATTTATCTATCTCCTGCTTATGAGTATATGATCTTTGAAAGCATGCTTATTTTACTTACCTGTCTACTATCTGTACACACACACACACACACACACATATATATATATATATATATATATATATATATATATATATAATCTTTTAGAAAGAATATTGTTTTACTTATCGGTTTTCTGCTTGAGAGTATAAATGAAATCTATTACTTTCTGGAAAGTATATTGTTTACTTATCTGTTTACTGCTTCAGAGTATAAATATAATCTATTACTTTTTGGAAAATCTCTCCTCCTAGCCACAAGTCTGGCGATTATACCTAGACTCTCCCTCGAGCCCATTCGCTTGTCCTTACAATCAACTAAGTGTACATTCAGTTATAGTCGGGTACCCTGGGCCTGAAGACTCCACTATCTAGCCTCAAGTCTTGTACCTCTCCAGACTGTTCTTGAGTATTCTTCCCACTGGTTTATTCCACACAGCTCTAGGGAACTCACTGAATGTTTTTCCCTTCTATATCTTCCTTTCTAGGGCAGATGGGAACTGTTTCTTTTAATCATTGAAAACAATTATTATTTGACTTCAGATATTTGACTTCCTAATTATGCATTAATCAGATAACCAAATGTGTATTGGCCTTCCAACCTTAGCCATTGTTATATTTAACAACATAATTTAAAAGTTTAAATGTAGTGAAACATAAAAATAACTCAGTAACTGTAGTAATTTTTTCACGTAACCTGGGGGTGTTACATCTCCCTCACTTTTGAGGAACACCATCCTTGGTGTTCTCCTGCTTCAAGAAAATAATGTTGGGTAAGGTTCTCGCATAAATCCCTCTTCTTCCCAGGTCGCCTCTTCTGGGCCAAAGTGCTTCCACTGAACTTTAAACTGGGTGATGGCCCACTTCCACAAGTTGGTTTCTCTCTGATCAAGAATACGAAGAGGTTCTGCCAGGAACTCTCCTCCAAGTTTGACCCGCACATCAAAAACTCACACTCACAATTTTTTTAAAATAATTTATTCAAAGGTTAAGTATTCCTCTTAACCGATTATTTGAATGTTTTCCCAGCTAATTATATGTTGTGGATTGTACACATATCTATTTAGTAATGAGACATGAAATATGTTATGGACTTGGATATGGCTTGGTAATGCAATTTTATAGGTGACTGGCCCAATCCATTTTAGAACTTGGAAGGGTGCACAATACCGAGGTGATAACTTAGCACAACCCCTCCATTGTAAGGAACTTTTTTGAAGCTTCACCTGTAGATAAACGTGATCTCCTAGCTGAAATTCTCTGTAGTTCCACTTTTAAACACATACATTTTCTGCCTATCCTCAGCAGCCCTTAAATTTTGTTGAACCTTCTTAATTGTGTCTTCCATTTCTGTAAGCATGTCTAGTCCCAAGGCTAACTTATTAACTGGGATGTTCCAATCTATGGGTACTCTACACCTTCTCCCATACAACACCTCAAATGGGCTCATGCCAGTGATTCATGGTGTCTGTTGTTATAAGAAAATTCCATTAAGTTGAGATAGTCTTCCCACTTATGTGGCTATTGCATCACAAACATATGTACCATGTCCTCTAGCACTTGATTCATTCGTTTGGTTTGTCTGTTTGTTTGAGGATTATAAGCTGTACTAAATTGAATCTGGGTGCCCAGTCCTGAGAAGAGGGTCTTCTAGAATGTAGATGTAAATTTTACATCTCTATTAGAAATCACCACCCTGGGTGTTCCATGCAAACAAAATATTTCCTTCATAAATATGTCCGCAATATCCACCGTTTTACAAGTGGATTTCATAGGAATGAAGTGAGCTTTTTTGCTCAATTTTTCCACCACCACCATAATTAATTCGTGTTGCTTCTTGGTGTGAGGTAAACCGGTGATGAAGTCTAGTGATAGGGTCTCCCATTTCCATTCTGAAATGGGCAATGGCTGCAATAGACCAACAGGGCGTTGATGTTCTGTCTTCACCAACTGGCATTCTAAACATCTGGACAAGCATTGAGTTATGTCCTTGCTTAAACTGGGCTAAAATATGCTTTCTTAATGGCTGAAAACAACTTTTGCTAACCTGAGTGACCCACACATGGTTTTCTATGGAATTCATCCAATATCATTTGTCTGACCATGCTTTGGTTAGGAACATATATTCTGTTTTTGAAGGTAAGGAGGTTATCAAGATTTATGTCAAAATTTTCTTTGCCCCCCTTAAGAGAGATGCCTCTATTTGCTGTAAAAGATAAGTGTATTCTAGATCCTTGCATGAGGTTTCCTTTATGATTTTGGGGATGTTTTAGTGTACCTAACTAATCTGGACCTCATAAATACAATGCACTTTTCTGCTTAAAGCATCTGCCACTCGATTTTCCTTCCCCTTGAGATGTTTCACCTCGAAATAAAATTCACTTAAAAATGTTGTCCACCTATCCCACCGGGCATTTAAGCTAAATTCGTTGAAGGAATTGGTAAGGCTACTATGATCTGTTAATAACAGAAATTTCTTCCCGAGCAGGTAGTGTCGCCACATTTTAAGTGCATGCACTACTGCTGTTAATTCAAGATAATACGCTGAATATCGCTACTCATAATCCTTCAATTTTTTTGATTCATAAGCAATGACTTTCCCTTCTTGTGTTAACACTCCACCAACACCTCTTTACCAGCATCCGTGCAAACCACGAAAGATTTCTCTAGATCAACCACCTTTAACACTGGTGTAGTGGTGCCCACGGGGCTTTGGATTGACGGTGAATGGGTGCATTGTTAAGACACTCCTTGCGATAGGTCACTGCTTCAATTCCCCGTGGGTACTTAGTTTAGTCTTAGCCTAGAAAAAAAAAAACACTGGTGTAGTGGTAATTAGCTGCTTTAATTTTTCAAAGCTTTGTTGACATTCGAACGTCCATTTGAAAGCACACCCCTTTTTCTATAAAGAGGTCATGGGAAAAGCAATTTTTGAAAATCCTTCAATGAACCTATGGTAATAATCGGGAAAGCCTAAGAATGATCTGATATCTGCGAAATTGTTTGGTGCGGTCCATTCCATAATGGTTTTGATATTTTCCAGGTCTACGACTATCCCTTCTGCTAATATAACATGACCTAAGTACTAAATCTAGTCTTTAAAGAAGTCACACTTGTTGTACTTAGCATATAACTGGTTTTCCTATAGCGTTTACAACACATTCCTTAGATGATATTTATGATCTTCTTGATTCTTGGAGTATATTAAAATGTTATCGATAAAAATCAATATGAATTTATCAAGATAAGGCTGAAAAATACCATGCATCAAACTCATGAAAGTAGCTGGGGCATTTGTGAGACCAAAAGGCAGCACTACAAACTCGTAATGACCATAACGAGTTTTGAATGCAGTCTTACAGATGTTCTCATCCTTTATCCTTATTTGGTGGTAGCCAGATCTTAAATCAATTTTTGAGAATACTTTGGATCCTTGCACTTGATCGAATAGATCATCGATACGTGGTAACGGGTATTTGTTCTTAATCATAAGTTTGTTCAACTAACGATAATCGATGCATAATATCAAGGTTTCATCCTTTTTCCATACAAACAATACGGGAGCTCCCCAAGGGGACATGCTAGGACATATATACTTTTTATCCAAAAGCTCTTGAAGCTGCATTTTGAGTTCTGTTAACTCAGGTATGCTCATTCGATAAGGATCCCTGCACATGAGGCTTCTCCTGGAATTAATTCAATAGTGAAATCAATATCGCGTTTGGGTGGAAACCCAAGAATGGATTAAGGAAATACATCAGTAAATTCATAAATGATCGGAATATTTTCCAAGGAGGTCATTTTATTTTTAGCATTTGTAAATCCCACCTAGACAACATATATTTGACAACCCTTTCTGATGAATTTTCCTAACTGATTAGCAGTGATAAGGCATAATTTGGTGATAGGTTTAATTCCTTGGAGTTCCTTCCTTTGGCCTGACTAGGCAATAAAACTGACAGTTTTCTATTTGCAATCCACTAGGGACCAACATTTTTCCTACCAATCCATCCTGATTAGAACGTGTTGTGGCCACCAAAAACCCCCCTCCTTCTTTAGTATTAGCAATAACACTAAAGAAGTGGGGACCCTTAGTAAAAAATTCAAAAAACAATTATAACTTTTTTTTTGTATTATACTCCTTAAAAATACATCGCACGGAGAAGAGTAAAACATTTCTTTATGAGCACAATAAAAAACTGCGAAGAAGCGACACGAAATTCATCGCATTGCATACATTAAGAAGTGCCCATAAATGAAAGAAATCTTCGATGGCTGATATGCGACATCGCATATCGCAACATCGCATAAACAACACACAATAACTTAACAAATTTCAACGACCTGCGATCTTGAGATAAGCGCGATGTTGCAATCTTGCGATAAGCGCGATGCTGTGATATTGTGATAAACGCGATGTTGCGATCTTGTGACAACGCGATAACGTGATTCTGCACTAAACTGATCAGGAAACTCTGCGATGACACATCTTGATAATGCCATCTGCGATGTTGTGATGCGAGTCCCAGAAATCACCCATCGCAAATTTTCCTCGGCTCAGCATTCAAGAAAAGTTGTCCCTAAACCAAAAAATTGGGCGCGCACCTTAAAAGAAATTAATGAATGTACGCCAAAGTATTCATGAAGGACAATTTTGTGTTTTTCGAAGAGTCAGTTCACTATGGGTGTCATGATTTTATACATTCATAGAGCTTAGAGCTTTCGTGTCAAAATTTATTATCATTACTCTTTTCCTTTGCGTGAACTGCAGGAATGAAAAATAGGAAACAACATGAAGCAATGTGCAGGAAACATCTAAGGAAAAAGGGAAAGCGTCAATGCTCGGAGAATAGAGAAGAGAGGTGCTCATAAAACGAATACCGCATGCAACAGAAATGCGGATTTCAGAGTATTACTGAACAGATGCTGATATCAATAGGCGATTCGACACTCAAGGTCAAAAGCTCACAAAAGCAGCATGTTTACAAAATTCTGAAGCTTATGCCCGATAAAGGAAAAAGTGATAAAGGCGGAAAATGCACCAGAAAGGCCCGGATCAAAGAATGGAGGTAGTTTTCGATGCGCGATTAGCACCTAGCGCTAATTACGCATCACTAAGAAAATTGTTCAGAAAGCAAAGTCCCTAACTTGCTTAGTCATCCACGAGTCCGGAAACTGAGATAGCAAAAGCAGAAGAAATTTGAGAGAAATTTGGGTTGTTACCAAGTATATACGCAGTAAATTCACCTAGCCAGAGGATGATTCCCAAAAACATCTTCTAGTTTACTAAAAAGTGGTGCCAATGCTTGCCATTTATATTTGCGTAGCTCAAGCAAAAGTAGAAAACAACCAGCCGACTCTTCCCAGGCGAATGTTGAATGCTCGTAACATTAAGGAGAAAATGCAGAAATAGTTAGGAATAAGATTCAATTTTTAGAAATAAGTTTGCTTAGATAAAGGGAGGTCATTTAAACCGTATCCTAAATTTATGTAATTAAGTTATTTAGTTAGCAGTATTTAAAACCTTCTCATGCATTTAGAGAAGGGTCCAGAAATTTGTCAAAAACTTGTCCTTAAAACATGCACTTTTGCACCCTCAGAGAAGGTTTTGATGAATGAATGGATCAAGGTTTATTAATGTTTGCATTTGATATCTGCTACTGATGTTGCACTTATGTACTCTTGGTAGATATTAGAACAAGGAGAGATAAATCATTGTTGCTTGAAGCTTATGAGTAGGACCAGTCATAAATGGTACTTTTATCTCTTGACCATTTCTGCTTATATTCTTAAAGTGATATACAGTTTTTAGTTGTTTATATGTTATTGCATGAATTTTTGAGTTACCATTTGGCACTTTTGTACGGTGGAGCCATTTATTTATGTTTTATATATGAATAACTTATTATGCGGTATGTTGTTCACAACTGTTTTTCCTAACATTTTATGGAAAGTGGTTCATCTTAATTGATTTCCATTCTTATGATAGCTGAATGATCTTTATTACCAATTATTATTTGAAATCTATTTAGATTGCATAATAGAAGAAATACATCCCGGGTTAGCATAGATTAGATGTGCTGTTTTTATTAGATTACAATAGCATAGAATTAGATTAAAGTAGCTTAGATTAGAACTCTTAGATCAACATCATCCAACTCTGCACACACACATACCCTTAGTTTGGGAAACTTGTCTCATTATCCCCAGTCGGACCCGCTATACCAAACGGATAAGGAGCTGCCAACCAAGGTCCGTACTGGGTGGGTATCCCCCTTGTTGTCGACCCGAATTTTGGGGCTTCAACAGAACATCATAAGATCCCAAAGGAAGTATATTAAGATCAACATAAATGGGTTTCCATGAAATTGTGATGGGGCAGCATTCTATTTTTGGAACCACTCCTCTTTGTCCCAGTGGCTAATTGGACTAGCCATGGTTTTGGAAACTTATTGCTATGCAATGAGCATTTTTCTACCACCTTAGGACTAACATAGCTTAGAATGGCACCGGGATCAGAAAATACAAAAACAGATTTCTTAGCAATCATACGTTCACATTCGATCATGGTAGGCTGGTACTCTATTTGATGATCATCCAACTTATCATTAATTCTAGGCATGCTCCTTGCTACTTTACTGACCGTGGATGCTTCATGCATGTTTGAGAACTATTCTATTCTTGCTTTATGTGGATAGTTCTTGTAATTGTCGGATTCTCCGTGTTGTGCCTTAAGAAACCAATTTCATGGTTGTATAGAAATTGTGCTTTAGACATTAATGATTATAATGATTTTCACTTGTTTGTCACTTAACTATATATATTATTCTCAAATGAAGGACCTGGGAAATCTGGTTCTTGACTCTCAATACTTAGGTGACAAGAAAACATCAGAATTTCATTTGAGTGTTAAATACAAATGATGAATGAAGGAAGATTGAATAAGTCATAGACAATATGTTGTTTTACATAGGATCTACTATCTGTGACACTGGGAGAAGTTATAGATAATATGTTGTTTTACACAGAATCTACTATCTGTAACTTAGAAGAATTGGAGAGGTGGGAACTTCAAGTATAGGAGCACTCTTTTAAGGGATTTTAACTTTATTTACACAAGAAAACAAAAACCTGCAGGTTCAATTACTATACTTAAAGGAAGAAAACATAAGATGACACATAACAGAGAAGACACAAAATCATACCCAACAATGTATGGAAAACTTCTGATTCTTCATTAATTAACAGTTGTATTAGGAATTTAGTGGTCTAGTCTCCAAGTTTTCCAAAAATTGAACCCCTTTTCTATAAATTTCCATCTTTTTATACATTATAATATAGTTAGTAATCACCAAACTGTCAAACTACTTAACTATTTTCCTTACTATCTAGAGTAAAAATTATTACAAAACATTACACAAAGGGTAAAATAAACCTCATTCTAAAAAACATAGAATAACTGGAAGTGACAGAAGTTAGAAAATGATGATGATTGTTGGATTTTTCGGCTATTGTTTGGCTATTGAGTTTCTCTGTAGATTCTTTAATAATGATTAAGCTGATTTAATCATAATAAAATGAATTTGACTCAAACCTCGTGCATGGACATGGTATCACGTATGTATCGGGCGCGTTTTGATTGGCCAAAACACAAGAAAACCCGACTAATCACCTTTCTTTAGAGTTTTAGTCATCCACCACTAATTTTGATGTGAAACGTTAATTTGCCACGGAAATCAAAAGACTTTATAACATTTTGATTCATGAACCCGTCAGGTCTACCTTATCTGTATGTGAACCATCCGATCATTCATTCAATCAACAGTTCGATCCTTCGGAACTCACGAGACTTTAAACCTATTTGAATTAAACCTTATCGAGTTCGCCTTTTCGACGCTTCATTGACTCCCATACGGACCCGATAGGAAATATAAACTGCTAATTAATAATCTATCGGGTCTGACTTTAGCATTAAAACCTGATCATTTCTTCACCCAATATTCGTTGGATCCCGCCTCTTTGGATAGACAATTGAGATTGGCCCGAACTTCAATAATTTAAATTGCATTTGATATGCCATTGCGTCCGATTAATTACCCACCCAATTACCATTGGATCTATGGCTTATTGATCAAACAGCCCAGATCTTCTCACAAGCACACCATCACATTAGATCTTTGAAACAATCCCATTATAGTTAACTTGTGTGATTACTGTTGGATTTGTGGCTTGTTGATAAACAACCCATATCTTTCTCGCAAGTTTACATTCAAAGCCATCCTGTCAATCAAACAAAATACTTCATTTCTTTTAGACTTTGCGGGGGTAAAGAATATAAAGGAACTACATTGAGGTTGAACCCCCGCAATGATTCTAAGCGACACGTTGTGGTCAACCATGCTCACGTCACGGTCCACTGCGGGGGTTAAGCCTTAATTAACCTTCATGCTTATTATTTCCCTGCAACACACCTCATCATCCTAATCAAGCTATTGCTTGATCACGCCTCTTAAACCTGCATGGCCTTTAAACAATGGTTTGATTTTTCATTTCTTTTGATTTTTATTTCATTTTGTGATAAAACTAAAAATAAGATGAAAATAACAATGGAAGCTACAACACTCCGCATCCCCAACATTGCAGCAACAATTTGGACTGCTGGTCATTATTTGATTTATTAGATCCTTCTGATTGTCTATTTTCAGAGTATGTAGCTTTAGGCTGTTTTCTTATTGGGAATTTGTTGAGAGGTTTTTGTTGTACATTTATGTTGTTAGAAAATTTTGCTTGCCTACTTGGGATTAGGTTCCTTCCTTTTCTGTTCACTCCTCCTTTAGGTCCCTCATTTTTCTATTTCATTTGCTAGTAGCAGATGCAGGATCTCTTCATTGCATCATCCATTGATCGTGGGTAATCAAATTCAATTTTTTCTTTCATACAATTGGGTAGACTATTGTTGAAACGCTGAATTTTGGCCTTTTCCTCTTGCATGTAAGGCACATAGCATAGTAGAGAGGTGAATCTTTTTACATGTTCATCCATGGTTAATGTTCCTAATCTTAAAAGTGGAGAGAGAGAGAGAGAGAGATAAGGGAGAGTTAGAGAGAGTGTGTGTAAGTTTTGGAGGGTGAGAAAGAGATACAAAGAAGGAGAGATTGATGGAAGGGGGGATAGGAGGAGAGAGAAGGAGAGAGGCAGGGAGAAGTGACAAAGTTGGAGGGAAAAGAGAGTGAGAGAGGGGGAGATAGAGTGAGGTGGGAGATAAAGGGAGAAGGAATAGAGAGTGGACACAAGAGAGCGAGAGAGAGAGAGAGAGAGAGAGAGAGAGAGAGAGAGATCAATAAATAACAAATAACCATCCGATCATTCATTCAATCAACAGTTCGATCCTTCGGAACTCACGAGACTTTAAACCTATTTGAATTAAACCTTATCGAGTTCGCCTTTTCGACGCTTCATTGACTCCCATACGGACCCGATAGGAAATATAAACTGCTAATTAATAATCTATCGGGTCTGACTTTAGCATTAAAACCTGATCATTTCTTCACCCAATATTCATTGGATCACGCCTCTTTGGATAGACAATTGAGAGTGGAACCAACTTAGATCCAATAGCTTAGATCCAGTCCACCTTTAAAAGCTACACACAACACAAACTACCAAACTACGAGAAATTGTAAGCAATATAATAGTAATTAAATCAATCCCACATTTAAAAATAAATAAACACAATCTATGGAAATATCCTCTCTAAAAAGATTTTAAAATGTTAATAGTAATAGCTCATCCCACCTCATTTAAACTATCAAATATATAACTAACTTAGACTCTAAACAATTTGATGGTAATTTTCCCATAATTATATCCAATTTTTTTTTCCAATATTTACATAAACATGATATCAAATCAATATTTACCAAAACATGATATCCAATATTTACAAAAACATGATATCCAATATTTACAGAAACATGATACTAAATCAATATTTTCATAAACATGATACAAAACCAATATTTACATAAACATGATATTGATATCCAATATTTAAAGAAACATGATACCAAACCCATATTTACATAAACATGATACTAAACCAATATTTACAGAAACATGATACCACACCAAACCAATATTTACATAAACATGATACTAAACCAATATTTACAGAAACATGATACCACACCAATATTTACAGAAACATGATATCCAATATTTACAGAAACATGATACCAAACCAATATTTACAAAAACATGATATCCAGACATGATACCAAACCAATATTTACATAAACATGATACCAAACCAATATTTACAAAAACTTAATATCCAATATTTACAGAAACATGTCATGCAAATCTGTTATACACAGTAAAAACACTCAATCCAAACCATGCCATCCAAATCTGTTATGCACAGTAAAAACACTCAATCCAAACCTGTATAACTCATACACAGAAATACAGTCCAGATAATACGTATATTGCATTTGTATTCACTTACTCAAACATGACATCAAGAATTGGTTTGAGTGTATATTGCATTTGAGAGTGATCCCACAAATGCTTTCACGTACAGTTTCATTTCGTTGTTTCAGTGGCAAATTATTTGGCCGTGCGGTCTCCATCTCTTTGGGGAAGGCTGGCACTGGTGAACTTGTGTGTCTCTGATCATAATGTAACATACAACGTAAATTAGAAAGCGAACAATACATCAGAAACTCTAAAATACATTTGATACTCTATCGTTGAAGAAAAACGTAAACTTAATGAAATAAGATTATCTTGTTATGTTATTCATATAAATGGAATAAAAATAAAAGAATAATAAAAAAACAACATTCATATGTGAAGAACCCAACATTATTCAAATTATAATGCTTTGACAACTGAATTCTCCTTACCTGTAGCGGAAAAGTGGCCATGCCAATTGCAGGTTCCCACATCATGTTAGACGCTGCACATAGACGAAGTTACAACGTAAACAAAATGACAAATAAGAAACCAAGATGGAAACGTACGTAGAGGAGAATTCAAGGGCAGTGCAAAATAAAATATAGTTACCATTGTTCAGGGAGGGCCAGAGTGGGCCCTTGGATCTTCCTGCAATATTTATTTGATCGAAGGAGTAATCTTGCGTCGCCTTTTTTTGTTGCTCCTGCTGGTTGAGACCACCATTATTCTGAAATGCAAATTTGTTTGATTAACCAATCAATTGACAATATGGTTTACAATATGGTCTTTGTTTTCGACGCAGATTTTTGGTGATTTTGAAAGTCCATAATCGTAAGTTCAAATTTATAAACATTTAATATATAAAGTTCTCCACAAAAAACAATTTAACAGCAGGAAAGACAAAATCCATCTGAGCAATGGATCTTGTAAATGCAGTTTACAAATGTTTTTTTTTTAAATTCCCGGTTAACAAAGGTATATAGGTATATTGTAACTAATCAAATAATCAAAATAAATTTATTTGCAGTCACACGAGTTGTTTCGAAGGTTTAGGTAATTTGACTGAATCAAGTTGTTAGTGGTTTTTAGTCTAGATAATATTGATTTGAAATAATCTATTTAAAGGGAGAAAGTCTCTAAACAGATTTATGAGAATCCATAATATCGAACCATGATATTTATGTGAAATAATCTATTTAAAAGAAAAAAACACTCTATAATCTTAGTTTGTGATGCGATATTATGAATAGAGATGATGAAATAAACTGGAAATGAAATTTATCTTACCCGTAACGAAAACGGTTCAAAACCTAGTGAGGGTTCCAAAATGACACCAGAAGTATCTGTAACGAAAACGATGCAAAACCTAGTGAGGGTTCCAAAATGACACCAGAAGTTGAACATAGACAAAGGTACAAAATAAGAAATCAATATTATGAAACTACTCAGAATATTCAAAATCCAAGCAAAATAAATTAGAGTCTACCTCTGGATGGGGAGGAGCAGATTGGAGTCCGAGAGCTCCCGCTAATTTCATTTTCTTTGTTGTTTCCTCTTGTTGCGTCACGCGCCAATTTTCTTTGTTGTTTCCTCTTGTTGCGCGAGTGAGAATTCTGAAACCAGTAGAACACATTCTTTGCTTCTACGTTGCCGTGAACTTTGAGTGACTCTGTAATTTCATTTATGCGAGCGCGAGTAGGATTATGGTCACCCTCTCTGAACAACTGTTTCAAAATCTCTTTCTGTCTTCTCGTGGGATTCCAACGCGAATGTGCAATTTCTTCGTTTTTTTCCATGGAAACTCCTGATTGTGGAGCCTCTGCAAAATGAAAAACAGAAGCTTCTAGCTGCGGCAAATTCAGATTCGTGTTCTGTATGCGGGCAAGCCTGTAACAACAAAATCAATTTCTTTGAGCTCCGAATGAACAGATTGGAAAACCCTTAGAGGAAATATATATGATTTCTCAAGCGGGAAACCGACGTGACAATTTAAAAACAAATTCCGGGCACAAGGGAAATACAAAAAATGATTGCGTAGGTAGTAAGAAAAGCGACCGAGATGAGATAAATCCTGGATTCAATGTGAAAATCGGCCCCGTGAGCGTGGAGGAATTGATGGAGGTAAGACTCAATTTTATATTAGACTCAATAAAAAGGTATTGCCACTCGTGCGGTGGTGATGGTGGGGGGTTTATTTCCATATTCATTCTCAATTCGATAATGCTGATATTTTGTGCGGCAAAGATCCACCTTTTTTTATTATAAATTAATTGGAAAAAAAAATACATGGTTTACACTTTCACATAAATTAAAATTAATTAAATTTTATATTTTTTAAATTACTTTTATTTTTTACGTTTGAATTAATTAAAAGATATTAATCAAATTATATATTTTTTTAATTATATTTGGTGATTAATTGGGTTCTTCTCATGAAATTAAATATGAAAAAAATTGACTCTTTAAATATGTTTTTTTAATTGTTTAAATTTTTTTTAAAACAAATATGAGAAATATATAAGATTTATATAGGAAAAGAAAAGGAGATTATTTTTGCATTTAGGATTTATAGTTTATAGTATGATTTTTAATTTATAGCAATACAATTTCACTTTCTTTAAAAGTATGTATGAAATTTTGATATATGTTTATGTGTATGTGGGGTTTAAAAGTATGTATGAAATTTTGATATATGTTTATGTGTATGTGGGGTTTACCATGTATTGGAGATTAGTGGCAGCTTACATTTAGGGAAACAATTGGTGGTAGCTTACATCCACGGAACTTTGGGTAGATACATCCAAGGGTATTACATCTGGTTGACTCATGAGTTGATCCTAACCCCAATAGCATAAGGGGGAATTCATCCCATGACCACCCATTAGCAAGATGCTTTAATGTAATCAAATTATATATTTTTTTAACTATATTTGGTAATTAATTGGGTTCTTCTCATGAAATTAGATATGAAAAAAATTGACTCTTTAAATATGATTTTTTTTTATTGTTTTAATTTTTTTTAAAACAAATATGAAAAAAATATAAGATTTATATAGGAAAAGAAAAGGAGATTATTTTTGCATTTAGGATTTATACTTTATAATATGATTTTTAATTTATAGCAATACAATTTCACTTTTTTTAAAAGTGTGTATGAAATTTTGATATTTGTTTATGTGTATGTGGGGTTTACCATTTATTGGAGATTAGTGGTAGCTTACATTTATGGAAACAATGGGTGGTCGCTTACATCCACGGAAACTTTGGGCAGATACATCCAAGGGTATTACATTTGGTTGACTCATGAGCTGATCCTAACCCCAATAGCATAAGGGGGAATTCATCCCATGACCTCCCATTAGCAAGATGCTTTAATGAGGAGAACTTGACCAATTGAGATAATCCTTAGGGCTATATATATATATATATATATATATATATATATAATCAAACAACTAAAGAGCTAAAGAAACACACCAAAGATATAAAATTTTGAAAATTGTCTCCCTAGTTGAGTTGTCAACTCTATTTTTTTGGATCATCCCTTTGCTACCAATAGTAGTGTGTCATAGAGCTTCCTTTGGTATTTTGGGAGTAGGATCACTAGTACAACACGAGATCATCAAAAGCATGCTAGCCAACAATTGGATGGTATCCAAAGTGTTCAAAGAGATGTTAAGGGGAATATTGTATTAGTGATTACATGTTTGTAGACGAATATATGTTGGGCTGATAAACATGTTCGAGTTTCTCATTGAGTTTGACCTAGTAGTGGGAACTAATTGAAAGATTGGCTTTATGGTCCAATTTCCTACTATGTACGTAACCACAACTCCTTGTTATGAAAAATGGTTGTGCAAAAAGGAAGGTTGTGGTGCTTGAGGGAAATTATACTAGGGAGATTACATGCCTTGAGGGGTGGGTGGTGGCGGGGGCGAAGGGGGAAGGGGGCTTTGGCTGGACATTGATTCCTTCAATCATTTAAAATATGTAGCTTATGGGTAACAGTGAGTATAGTGACCATACTTTCAACACAGTGTGCAAAGGAAGTTCATGTGAAAATTATTGTTCTTGCCTTGTCATTGATAGTTGTTATAGTTAAGACAATATTTGGGTAAATTGTCTTAACATGAGACAAAAGAAAACTTGTCTATTGTCTTAAATATTGTCTTTAAGCGGGTGTCTCAAATTAAATTGCCTTAAAATATTGTCTCTATAAAGAGAATATATAACATAAGAATTTTTGTCTCTCTAGAGACAATTTCATTTTTGTCTCTCCAAAGACAATTTCATTTTTATCTCTCTAGAGACAATAGTTAGAATTAAAGACATATTGTCTTTAAAAAGACAATGCTTTTGATCTTAACTATTGTCCCTCAAGAGACAATAAGAAATTACATTCAAAGATAATACATGATCACTTTTGTCTCTTTAGAGACAATATAAAGTAATGAATCTAGAAAAATATCTCACCATTGAAATGAACCAATATTAAAAGTATTTAATTAAAAATAAACTATAATATCATTGATTAATTCATATTAGGACATGGTGGAATCGAACCACCAACGTGTTGCCTATAAAGCAGGTGCTCTACCATTGAGTTGAACCATTTAAAGAATTATGTGAGAATTATGGTAGTCCTTGAAATTGCATATATAGGCATTGATTTTAAAACTAGCAGTTGCACCAAGAAGTGCAAAGGAACACTGATAAAAGTGGGAATGTGAAATTGCATATATAGGCATTGATTTTAAAACTAGCAATTGCACTGAAGGTGCAAAGGAACGCCGATAGAAGTGGAAATGTGGAAGCCAACAAGCAAGTGAAATATATGGAAAGTGAAATTACATAAAATTCAAAGACACCATATCAATCGATTTTACCCCACCTTGCTTGCCCAATAAAAGTTTTGGAGTACTTATTCTAGCATTTTATAGGCTACTTGAAAAGAAAAAAAGAAAGAGACACAGAAGCCACTGTGACCTGCAGCTAGAAATTTATCAACAATTGCAATCTTCTTGGAAGGCAGTAGGTCAATATTGCTCCAAGCTTGAAATTTTCTTTTTTAAAACTTGGATATTATCCATCTCCAACAACCAAATGCTGAAAAACTACAACTGAAACACTATTTACTGAAGGACCTGCCCAAATTAGAAATAGTCTCCCCAAGATTTATAAGCTTTCATTTATGATTCAGCCAAGTTGGGGAATGATTCAGCCAAGTAAGGGATTCATCTTGGCCAAAACGAAACCTTGATTTTTCCTTTCTAACAACTACTCTTGCTTCTTTTGCAAAAATGTCCCAGTAAAAATTATTACCTTCCATAAACTATTGAATCAACGAATGTGTTAAGTTTGAACCATATGTAAAGTGGAAATTTGGGTATGTTTCAATACATATCGTGAAATTTGATATCATATGGATAACTTACGTAAGGGAAATAATGAAAATATTTTACAAGTGTTGTTTCTGACGCTAAATGTCAATTCTCCAACACCTTTATTAGAGGTAATAATACTTCGATATTTTCTCCAAAGAATATCTAAAATTCAAATAATGAGGTGGAGATTGAAATTTATCTTTAAAATTGCATTCAACACTCATTCTAGCAACGAAAATGCTCTATATATCAATGCATGTTTTGTACATAGTAAAAGTGGCCAGCTTTTAGGAGCTCTTTTTGGTGGAAAAATTCTTGAACTAGCCCAGTGATCTTATAAGGGTGTGAAGGGCTTGACCCAACACTCAATCCATTCCCTGCATTCCGTCAACATCTAGGACCATTTTGTGATCTTTCTTCAAGCAAGTATCCAATCTTGCAAAATCTAAATACCTTCCTAAGATTGTATCTAGATACAACAAATCTTGTTGCTCTTTTCTTTTGTGTTCGACAAAGAGAAGCAAAGAAACAAAATTTAGAAAAAACTATATTCTATAATGGTAATTGTGTCCTCCATCTCCAGGTAACAAGATACTACAAATAAAAGAGAATAGTGGGGCATGAAACTAGATCACAATAAAGCTTGCCAACACCAAGGTTGGCACTACCAAGTAAATACAAGTTGACATTACCCGTGTCTTCTTAGAAAGACTGGTTGGGATTTGGGGATGCTAATAGAGGTCTTTAACAACATCTCTCTAGATAGAATCTAGATGCAACAATCATACACAAAACAAATAAAACAAAATAGTTCAACATGCTCAAACTTATATGTATTACTGGTAGTGAAGCAACATCTCAATTATATACCATCCCTTTAACAAGCTTCATTTGACCCCTCATGAATGTATTCTCCAACAACCACTACAGGTTCAAAAAAGAAATGAAGATACCGTAAGGGAGAAAATATATTGCTCCTCACCAAATCATTAACACACAAGCTAAAATCAAGAATACAATTTTGCATAATTGACTTCTTGTATTCTTCTGAAGTGAACACCATTCAATTAGAGATTTTTACCTCGGGGAAAAATACATGAACCCACTAGCCATCAATATTCCTCTTAAAACCACCAGACAAACCACCACATAGAGAACAATTCATACCAAAACTATTCATACCACGAATAACTACATTTGGATGCCTCATGCCTTGGAGTTGGTATTTCCAGTTTAAAGCTTTACATGGCTGACAATACCATTCTCCAAAATAATCCCCTACAATACCATACTAATATTGGTGAGCTGCTACCTGCAATATAATGTTGACATGAAAATTTTAAGATACCCACAATAATCCAATGTAACAACATTGCTGCAGTAAATAGAGAGATTAAAAAAAAATAGAGGAAGGAATAGCTAGATTACCCAGTAGTAATTGTAAACACAAATCGTGTTTGATCGAGTAGATTCTGGAAATCTAGAAATATCACACAAAACAAATTCTTCTTTTGGTGAGATAGATGACACCTTGTAACAATCAAAATGCCTTTCCAATGAAACTTTTGAAACAAGGGGCCAGAACATTGTCTCTTTAGCCCGCAACATTGTCTGAGAAGAAGAGCTTGGGCATCCAGCAGTAATGTTCTCTTTATACAATCAGAGAAATATTATAGGACAGCTAAATGTATGAAAATCAAGATGAAGAATCGTGTGCTAAGAAAGTTCTCTAATAAAAAAGTTTAACAGAGTTAAAACTACCATTCACTGAAATTTAAATAGAAACCTAGAACAAAGACTTATAAAAAACTCTCAAATTTAGATGATTCAGGGTTAGGTCAAAACACACATCTTATTTAAAGAACTGCAGAACTAACATTTTGGATCAATGGAGTCATCAAAGATAGGGTCAATGATTCTGAACATAGTTATTAATTTATGAAACAAACGAACAACGTATATTTACTATTTTCCTGGGCACTTATACTTGCATTTTATGAAATGAACAAACTACATACATTTACCATTTCCATAGGCACTTGTGTATGCCGCAAATCTTAATAACTACCATTGCTCCTAATGACACAGTTATTTGATATTGACCACTTCACATTTTAAAAAATGTGATATTCAATTAAGACATGCCATAATTTTGTCCATGACAAGAATGCCACTTAAAAATGAATAAATATTTTGTAAAATACATTCTTCAATATCAAACCATATAATCCATTGCCCATTGTTCTTTGGCATCAGATTAGTTCTAGGACAGGCATCACTTCAAGTAAACCTCAGCTATCTTAGTTGAAATAGAGAACCAACTACACCATACAATCTTAGCTATCAATAAAAGACAAAGTACAAGGTTTAGTCCCTATGCTGGAACTAGCTAGAAAGAAATATGCTTAAAGCCTCTCCCTCTTGAATATTATTATCTACAGATGATACAAATTAATTTGAGACATTCTTGGCCCTTGGATGTGTTTTTAGTTCCTCCTTATTTGCTGCTAACGAACAATAATAGTGGTTTTAGCAATTTACACCATATTGTTGTGTGTTTGATGATGATCTTGTGTTTGTTGTGAAAGGATCTATCCTCACCCAAAGAAGGGAGAATATGGATGAAAGAAGAATTTACCAAACAGTAAGTATTGTGAGTGTCCAGTTCTGGTGACCCATTAATCCCTTGAGGAATGGATAAATATGAACAATCACCCATAGAGAGAAAAACAGTTTTCCAAACAATGGACCCAAAGATTGATAACCACTATTAATATCTTGGGAAACACCTGCTACTACACCAACAATATTTACCACAAGAAAAGTAGTTGGAGGGATGAGAAGACTCGTCCACTTAAAAACATAAATATCATCAAATTCACCATATTCATCTGAAGACTTTGATGTGATAATAAATTTTATGTCAATCCTCACTAGGACTTTCAGTAACCCTTGAAAGACAACAAACATATGTGCTCATACACCTCCAATAACCCAAAATTTCTCATTCCTCCACCATTCATCAATTCCAATTGTACTCCAACGTAGCTCTAGAATAGCAATTGTAAAAATGGAAATAAAATATAATATGAAGAACACACTTGCAAAGTTTCTAATCTGCAGATCAAATTAAATATAAAAATCAGGGGAAAAATGTGAAGCATTGTATGAGAAAAAAATCCAAAAAAAATCTAAAAGACAAGTTGCATTAGAGGTGAGTAAAGCTTGACAAGATTAAGGTTAGTAAGGGTTGAAAATCTTACCTCAAGAATGACAAGCTTCCTCGTAAGAAGACAAACAGTTGGCAAGGTATAATATGCAACTAGTGGAAGGGATGTGAGAGGATAAACTATGGTATTGATGTATGTCAGCCTCTGCAATTGGTGTAGCCATACCAAATTGGACAATGCCCACTCAGTAAAATTTCAACAGAACTAAGGACCCATTGGATCACTTGATTCAAATGATCTGAAAGATTGATTGGTGCATATCCCTTGAATGTAGGACGTGCAAGCATGCAGTATATTGAAATCCAGTGTCGAGCATACATTTTAAACCAGGTGAAAATATATTCTGTGATAGAACCATAAATCGACCCAATATGCACAAAATATCTGAACCCACTCATATTAGATCTTTGTTTCAAGAACAGTTGCATGGTGCTTGGTTTCCTAAACAAAATGTTGCCTTATTCTGAAGAGAATTTATGCACATTCAGGAAATTTTTTTATACAACTTCACTATAGAGAAACTAATTCAATGAACTAAAAAAAATCCACAGTATCATCAAATAGATGCATATCCACCTCTACTCATACCTCTTTTCCCCATTCTGACTTTGTCTTCATATCCATAGTTGATATCATGGAAGGCTTCTTTCAATAAAGAAACAAGATTTGCAAATTGTGGAAGACCACCATTTTCCATGAGGGTAGATTGAATAAACACTAGTGATTGACCAAATCTTTTCTATAAGCTTCTTTCGGACATGAGCAATGATTTCTCATCATCAAATCCTGCAATACACAATTTCATAGAAGGGGGAGGGTGAACAATGTTTAAGGGTAAATGAGTTGTCAAAAAATACAAATCACTAGTTTGGACATGGACTCACCTTCAACACCCTCTTCTATGTCTTCCAAACTAAAGATGGGTATAGTAGATTCAGTTCGCTTGGTTCTCTTCTTATTGTCATCATACCTTTTGTTTGATTTTTTGTTCTTCTTTCTAGATCCCCAGCAACATCTCAAAAAACATGTTGTTTCAAGATCCTTCTTAGTGAGAACATGATCATAATCATAGAGTGCTTGCGTATTAAAACAACACCCTGTACCCACATAAATAGGCCCTTGGATACCATCAAAACCTCTCAAGGTGATCTACAAAGATTTCATAATTAATATGATAGGCTGAAATTATATGAAAATTTCATAATTGAATATAAGAAAACATTTTGGGTGTTGATCAATGCTTACATCAAAGAACATAGTGTTATGATTAGCATATCGATCGTGTTGATCTCTAAGAAAACTGTACATAGCAATTTTTCTTCCTAAGAACTGGATCCATTAGAAAACATATTGCCTCATGAATAGATTTGCTGTTGTTTATATAATTATCACAGCCAAGGTTCAACCCAAATAGGCCATTTCCGAGGACAACAGACACTCGGACCTAAGTGGAGCAATGGATAACAATCATTAGCATCAGCATAATAATTAATGAATTTCATATGAGGAAATCAGTAGAAAAAAAGAGATGTGTACATAGCTAGGAATATACCAATGCATTCATTGCATCGGCTTTCTTGTGGTGTTGGAAACTAGGTCTCTTTTCATGGGATACATAAAATAACCATGGAAATTCATTGCCAAAATTGTCAACTCCCCCTGATTCAGTCACTAATGGCGGATACAGAGAATTCTCAAATGGTGTGCCAGTAACAACCTTATCATTATCTTCTGTAAGCTCACGATTTGTCAATGGAGTACTACATTTTGGTCCAAATAATGTGTACAAGAAATGAGATATATCATGGCCCTCAGTATGTCCAAGCATCTTCAGTGGTGTGTCCAAGGATTCCATCCTCTGTTCCAGTGCAGGTGATGACAAATTCTATGAAACAAATTGTTTACTTATCTCCAGAAAAGAAAAAATAAAAAAATGTCATACATATAGTGCACCAACTGTGTACTATGTTCCTTAAGATGAATCTGATAAAGAAGATGGAAAAATATGAAGTTCATACATAATTTAGCATACCCTTTCAGAATCCTTTGCTGCTATTTCATTTTCTTTGTGTAGATTCTGTACCTTCCATAAACTAAGTTGTCCCACCAGCTCAACACTACTCTCCTTTAATGAATTGTGCATAGCCTCATCACTTTCTATAGATTGCCTTGGCCTGTAAACTGAAATGGTATCTCTGGTTTTCTCTGTGCTTCCATTACGTTTTGAATTCATCGCCTTTTGGAAGGCGTAGCATGGAATGACTTTGGCATTTGTCCTTGTAAGTCCAATTGCAAATTTTGTAATATATTGCTCAAATTCAGTATTCTGTCTATAAGTTTGGTGCTTTTTGAATCCCCTTTACTAGGAACATTCATATCATCCAAAATAGTAGAACCCTCAGCTACTTCTCCAGATTCTATAGGATTTAATGTGAGGAGAATACTTTCAGAATGATCTGTCCCATCCAAAATCGTAGCATCCTTCTCCATGATAGACACATGGTCTCTAAGTGGGACATGCAGTGACAAATATTCAGTCTTTGATGTCACATCATTTTCTATAAGCTCAATATTTTTCACTGTATAGTTTGGATATTCCAATGTTAAAAATAAAAAAGTCACTATAGAAAACATACCAGTCATTCAATATTTTCCTAATATATTCTCGGAGGAGATTCTGGGGCTTCCAACTAAGTGAGAAATCAACTTCACTATAGAGTTAGTCCCGAGTGAAAATCCCATATCGAGAACCCCTTACCGAATGAATATTCTAGAGCTAACAAAACTCAAGATTCAACTACAAGAATTGCTTGACAAAGGATATGTCCTCCCAGGAATGTCATATTGGGGAGCCCCTGTGATATTTGCTAGGGAAAAGGATGGCACCATGTGGTTATATATTGACTATAGGCAGCTAAATAAATTAACCATTAAAAATAAGTACATGTTGCCGAGAATTTCCGACTTGTTTGATCAAGATAGGGGTTCCAACCTATTCTCCAAGATAGATTTGCACTTGGGATATCATCAGATCAAAATAAAGGAGAGAAATAGTTACAAGAAAACATTTAGAACTCGATATGGTCATTATGAATTTACTATCTTGCCTCTTGGGCTTACTAATGCTCCAACAACATTTGTGAGTTTAATGAATAATATTTTTCATCCCTACCTAGACAAATTTGTTTTTATCTTTATTGATAATATTCTTATTTACTCAAGGAATTTAGAGGAGCTAGTATTGCAGACCTTAAAATACCATAATTTTATGCAAAGTTTAGTAAATGTGAGTTCTAAAAAGAAATGATTCAATATTTGGGACATATAATCTCTTCTAAAGGAATAATTATGGATCCTGAGAAGATTAGAACCATTATGGAATGTCATGTCCCTAAAAATGTGGCAAATGTCGAATCCTTCATGGGATTAGCTGGATACTACCATCGATTTATAGGGGGTTCTCAAAAATTTCCTATCATATCACCTCCTTATAGAAAAAGGGAAGGGTATTTAAGTGGACAACAAAATTCCAACACAATTTGGAGCAACTGAAATATTCATTGACCACAACCCCGATGCTGAAAGTGGATGACCCCAAAAAAGAGTTTGTAGTCTGTATAGATGCGTAACAAGAAGGATTTGGAGGAGCCTTGATGCAGGAGGGAAGAGTAATAGCCTACGAATCACAAAAGTTGAAGGAACATGAACAAATATACTTGACATAAGATTTGGAATTGACCGTGGTAATACATGCTTAAAATTATGTCGAAACTATTTGTTAGGAAAATAAATTATATTAATGACTGACCATAGCAGTCTCACGAGTTTATTTATGCATCCTAATCTTAATGTATTTGAAGCCAGATGGACCACCTTTTTGAGTGAGTTTGAGTTTAAAATTAAGCATCTTAAAGGGAAAGAGAATCAGGTAGTAGATGCATTAAATAGGAGGTTGCATTGTGTGTATGAACTCTCTTACAATCATATTGAAATTGTTTTTTTTTTTATTAGATAAAAAAAAGTCACCTTAAGAGATCCTGAACAAAAGTTTCTATGGCAGCAAACTCATCAAACAAACAAATGTAGAACTCAAACTGAGTATGGTATAAATAAGGAAATCTTGTTAACTTTTAAAGTAAGGTTTTATGTTTCCGACGAGCTTGCTATCAAATACTTAATTTTGGATGAATTTCATAGAAGTCCTTACATTGCCCATCCGGGTATCAAAAGTTATTTTCTGCGAAAAAGAAAAAATATTTCTGACTTGGGATGAGGAGGGATATTGTAGACTGTTTAACCAAACGCTTGGAGTGTCCACAAGTCAAGGTTTAACATCAACACCCAGTGGGATTGTTTCATCCATTACTTATTCCGGAATGGAAGTGGGATGTTAACACATTAGATTTCATTACAGGGCTTCCTAAAATAAAGAGACAAAATAACTCAATAATGGTAGTGGTGGATAAACTGAGTAAAACCTCTGATTTCATTCCAGTACAATCTACATAAAAGATTGTCTAAATTACTGACATTTTTATGAAGAAAATATTTCGGTTACATGGCATACCTAAAGTAGTCATCTTCGATAAAGATGTAAAATTTAATTCTTCTTTTTTGAAGGATCTTTTTGCGGGACTGGGTACCCAAGTTTGATTTAGTACTTCCTATCATCCACGGATGGATATGAAGACTAAATGGGTCAACCAAGTACTGGAAGATATGTTAAGAATATATGTTATGCAACAACCAACCAAGTAGGAATAATACCTCCATCTGGTTGAATTTTCATACAATAATAGTTGTCATGATGCATTGAAAATGAGCCCTTTTGAAGTGCTATATGGAAGAATATGCAAGACACCTACTAACTAAAAAACCCAGAGGATAAGCTAATCTTAGGACCCAACATAGATGATATGGAGAAAACAATAAGAAAAGTGGGACAGAGTCTAAAAGCTGCCCAAGACAAACAAAAAGCTTATGCGAACAAGCGAAGAACTTATAGGGAATTTTAGATTTGGGACCATATTTTTGTGAGAATCAAACCTACGAAGAGTACTTTGAGATGGGGAGGCTGCACAAAATTACCCCCCGCTACTATGGTTTCAAATTCTGGAAAGAATTAGACCTGTAGTGTACCGACATGCTTTTCCAAGTCACATACTATTTCATAACATGTTTCATGTTTCGTTGTTAAAAAATATGTGTATGACTCTAGACATTTTATAAATTGGTAGGAAGTACAAGTAAGAATTAATGGTAATGCAAATATGTGAGTACAATAATTTATTGTTCAATTAAAAAAAATAGAAAACTAATGAAGCTCTATGATTGTGTTATCAGGTCGAACTAGACAGAGAGTTTCTAGTAGAGTCCCTACTCATCCTCAATCAGACAGAAACAATGTTATGGAGGCGAGTTATCACCTAGGTTAAAGTGCAATGGAAGCACTTTAGCTCGGAAGAAGCCACCTAAGAGGATGAGGATTTCATGAAGGAGGCATACCCAAATTTATTCCAAAGGCAAGGATAAACACCAAGGATGATGTTTCGCTCAAGGGGGAGAAAAGGTAATGCCCCAGGATTTGTAATTATTTTCTTTTTAGCATTTTATTTTACCTCTCTAGGTTGCGTGATTTATGAACTAGTGAAAAAATAAATTGATTTTTAAGTGATTAAGTTAATCTTAAATTTTAATTGTGTGTCGAATATAAATATTTTAAATAAGTTTGGAAATTTCATGGAAAAGACCGTCGATGCAGTTTTTCAACTAACAGACAACAATATACAATTACCTATTTCTCTCTCTCCCTAGAGATAAAAATCTCAGTGGGAAAAGACCAAGGAAGAAAGAAGAAGGAAGATAGAGGTATCTGAGAGAAAGAAAAGGTATGGCATGGCACTGCATGTAGGGTGTTCTTGAGCTGGACTAAGAGCCAATGGAAGCCCTAAGCCTAATTGAGGATGTGAGTTCCAAACTGGACTAGGTGGTCTTGATGTATGAGAAAGCTAATAAAAAAACACTGTTTACATTGTTGTTTTGAAGGTGAAAAGGCACAAGGGTCAGATTGAACATAACTGCGAATCTCAAGGTTGGGTGGTGCGGTCTTTTGTGGTGGAATTTTCAATTAGTTGAATATCATATAAGTAATTTGTTTGAAACCTATTGTTATTATTATGACTGTCTAGAAAAAGAAATCAATGCTAAATTATTTACTTAACAAACTCGGTACCCATATTCACAGTAGTTGGGAAGGCTTAAAAAATTACTATGGAATTCATAATATAAAAATTTCATGATTTATTTATATATATAGAGAAAAGGAATTTCAAGATTATTCCCTAATTAATTTTTTTGGGTACTAGGTGCCAATGGAGATATAAGTTTATTTTTCTATATGATGAGAAAACACAAAGTTGCAATTAAAATTTGTCTATACTATTGTACATAAGATATTAAAAAAAAAAAACCTTCAAAAATTCTTAAACTGACTGGCTGGGGAAACCAGTTTAGTTCCCTAGTCGAGCTGGGCATACCAGTAACTAGGGATCCGATCTGGAAACCCACAAAACCTTGCTATGGAATATTAAGAGGTAAACAAAAATATTGATCAAAACATGAAGTAATAAGACCTGGAAGGTTCTGTTAACATTTCAAAATTGTACGAGAAGATTAAATAACAGAAGGAACAACGCTCATAGAATATTAATGAAAGGTTGCAATAAGGAAGAAACCATTATAAAGTAACCACATAATCCCAATATATAAAAAAAATGAACATGATGAATTATGAAACCCTCATTCAGAAACACCAATAAAACAATACCCATGTTTATACAAATATTAAATAGTTCCAAGAAAATGTCCGAAAAACAAAATGATACTGTCGTGTCCACTCAGATGGACTATTACATCTTGCAACAACACCTAGAGCCATACTGCTAGTTGCAGTCTATCCATCAATAGCACAAATGAAGGCTCGCTGATTCAACACACCCCCATCAAACATTGAAAACCTAAGGTAAATACAATGAGAAACCAAAAGGAAAAACCGTTTACAAGATTGACCAAGAATCAATAACCTGGAAAGTAGAAGAACACATAAGTCAGTTGTTGGCTTTAGTTCTCGTCCTCAATAGTGATTGAGAGATTAAAGAATATTTTAGAAAGGGTCGAAGACCCACCTACACAATTACCAAATCAAGAAATACCCATGTCAACCTAGGAGGAACTGGGGGTTAGCAAACTCGAAAAGGAGCTTAATCATGACAAGAAAACAACTTTCTTACCTGTGATGATCTGGAAGTATATGGATTGACTTTCCAAAAAGAGGCAAAGCATTAGCTATCGTAAGTTTGTACAATGGTCCTCTGTGTGTGTAAAAATAAAAAGGAAACAATTCAAGAAAAAAACAACTAATACATGTTCTTTTTCTTGAGGTGCAACATAATTGACCACAAAACCTACAAACAACCTTTTTGGGTTCGAGTTAAACTTATTTGAGAACCATGGGTGGAGTATTGTGTTAGAAAAACAATAAGAGAAGAGACTTCAAGAAGAAATTTAACCCCTTGACTATAGGGAAATCAAATGTGAATGAAATAAAGAAGGGTTTGACGGTTGCCTGGTAGAGAATCCAAAGCTGTGAGAGTTTTTATTAGATCCCTCTTTCCCGCATTCACCAGAGAGTGAATGACGATAAGCCTGACACGGAAAAGACGGTGTTTACTAAAAACATATAGGAATGCACTAGACCGTCAGATCATGAACTCATAATATCTAAGGAGGAGGGGGCTCCAACCATACCCACCTAGGGTTGGGAGGAATCTGAGGTTCTGTATTAGCTGAGTAATAAATCTAACTCTAGTTGGCATTCAACTCATCCATCTATCTAGCCCATTCAAACCATTGGGAAGCTTTGCTTGTAACTCAAAAGGAACATGAATGATAACCATATTGTAATCTCAGCAAACATGACCATATTTTTTTCAACTTGATTTATTTCTTTTCAGGCTTTAATACTTGTGTAATTATATATGAGAAAACTCATTTGGGATCATTTGGTATAAAACCTTAAATATTAAGATGACATAGATAGCTAGGATGTTCTGTGTATAGTTAAAAATATATAGAATAGAATTTATTTTTTTGGTAAAGCATGTTACGGACATATAGGTATCTTGAGCACTTAAGAGAATAGCCCAACCCCCTAAAAACAATTATTAAATTTATTAATACATACATTTACAAAATAATCTTATAATTTACAAATAAATCTAAAAAAATATCTTTATTTATAAATTTTATTGTCATAAAACATTAATTTGTAACTAATAATCAATTCTATATTTGTCTTGTTTGTAATTTATCATAAAATATTATATATATATATATATATATATATAAAATAATTGTACTTACAAAAAAATTGGTGATTGTATTCAATTGTGATGTTATTATTATTTGTCTTATTGAAATAATATTAATTAAAGACAAGCATGAAAAGCTGTGATTTCTAAATTTATATTTAATTATGGAACTTACAAAAAAATCCATGTTCATAGTTACTTGTGATGTCGGCATCATCTTTATCAGACCCTCCAGAGGTTGATGTGCCAAAGACGAAGCCAGAGTCAAGTCCATTCATAGATGCTCACCCCCAGGAGGAGGTTTTGGCTAAAAGGGTTGATGATTAGAATAAAGTGGACTCAGAGATTAAGAGCAGAACCTCCAGTCATCCCATCAGCTCACACTTGAGCCACTCGCAAAGTCCTCTCACCAATGGTGCACCCCCTCAGGCTCATCCTCAGGTTAATACCTTTGGAGATGCGAAACCACGCAACATTTTTCTGGAACAGAAGGGAAAGGATTGGCGCAAAATTGATTTTGAGCTGGAGCATCGCGGAGTAAACAGACCTGAGACAGAGAAGGAGCGGCAACAAGCATTCGTAGAATCAACCGCAGTAAAGAACGCCGAAAAGAAAGCACGCGTGCGGATGAAGAACGATGAGAACATCAGCATGCATTGTCACCTAGTTTGTTCTGGTGAAAACCGTCAGTATTCTAAGAACAAAGCACAATTCTTGAAAAGATGAATGACTCATTGGCCCATAAGGCAAGTGAGACCGTGAGTAGAATTTCTGATAGGCTTCATGGGCCCATAACCCACAGGCCTCAAGAATGATTTATTGGGGAAATGGGATTTTGGGTCACCCCCAAATTCTCATCCCCATCAAGTGGTACCAGAGCGGGAAAATATTTGCTGCGGAAAGGAGCTTTTGAATGTGAATAAAGAAGAGGTACACTTTTGTTGAAGATTTGTAAGCTTGTAAATTTTTTATTTCATTTTGTGAAGGTGAGAAGATTGCAGCAAACCTAGGGCAGGAGTGCTCAATTGTTTCAAGAGGAGAGAACCAGAGAGATGCCGAAAGACTAATCTCGGGAGAGAAGCTTGGTAAGGTATCTGATAGCAGAAAGTACTTGCTATTGCAGAGGGTTGGTTACAGCTCATAGAAGACCATGAAGGCAGTTCCATTGAAGAAGTGAAACAGTGGGTAGAATTGCTAAGGACAAGGAAAAGCATATGACCAGGAGGTCATAAATTTTTGTACCTCGGGAGTCTGATGCAGGAGCATCCGAGTACCTTAGTGAAAAAATAACTAGTGAAAGAAGACACATGGACAACCAGGCCAACCATGAATAAAATTCATTTAGCGAACAAATCTGAGTTAAAAATTCAGTTAAAACTACCATGTATGTTTAGCGAGATATTAAGAATTTGTTCGTGCATGAAGAAACAGAGAACCTGTGCATGTGAAAGAGTGTAAGGAAGAGGATACAATGTAGTTACGAGAGAATTTGTGATTAAGGCTGAGATGCCTTAAATTGTAACCGAGTTTGTAGATAATGGAAATGCGTCTTTGTGAATTTATGTTTGTGTATCTTTTGTTCGAATTGTTTGCTAGGGATTTGGGTTTTCAGATTGAGACAAGGACAGTGACAGGGGAAGGCCTCAGCTTGTATTAGATCTGCCTAGTTGATCGAGGAATGATCCATTCTCGACATCATCTTTATCAGACCCTCCAAAGGTCAATGCGCCAAAGAAGAAGCCGAATTCAAGTCTGTTCGGAGGTGCTCACCCCCGGGAGGAGGTTTTGGCTGAAAGGGGTGATGATTGGAAGAAAGTGGACTTGGAGATTGAGAGCAGAACCTCTAGTCGTCCCATCAGCTCACACTTGAGCCACCCGCAAATTCCTTTCACTGATGCTGCACCCTCTTAGGCTCGTCCTAAGGTTAATCCCTTTGGAGATGCAAAACCACACGAAGTTTTGCTAGAATAGAAGGGAAAGGATTGACGCAAAATGGATTTTGAGCTGGAGCATCGCGAAGTAAATAGACCTGAGATAGAGAAGTAGCAGCAACAAGAATCCGTGGAATCAACTGCAGCAAAGGATGCCGAAAAGAAAGCACGTGTGTGGATGAAGAACAACGAGAATGTCAGCATGCATTATCACCTAGTTTGTTCTGGCGAAAGCCTTCAGTATTCCAAGAACAAAGCACAATTCTTGAAAAGATGAACGACTCATTGGCCCATAAGGAAAGTGAGACCATGAGTAGCATTTGTAATAGGCTTCATGGGCCCATAACCCATAGGCCTCAAGAACGATTTATGGGGGAAATGGAATTTTGGGTTACCCCCAAAGTCTCGTCCCCATCCAGGAATAAGGACATGGACCAAAATTCTATTTAATACTATTTTAATTATAATAATTTTATTAGATAAATTTATTCAATAAATTAATACCTATTTATATAATATATTCTGGGTTCTTGAATGTTAAAATAATAATTTTATGAATATTATAATGCTTAACTAAACTTGTAGTATTAATAATTAAGAAAAAAGTAACTATATTTATGTTAAAATGTTTAATAGTGATTAATATTAATAATATATATATATATATATATATATATATATATATATATATATATATATATATATAGATAACCTTTAATATCCCTATAACTATAATATTAATATTATAGATTTAATTATTACTTTAAAATGATATTATACCTAATAATTAATAATCCTAAGTTATTAATGGTGTGTATATCTTATAAGTAGAGTCCAATAATTAAATATGTATATTTAAACTATCTAATAAATTCTAGATTAGCTATATAAGAGATCATCTAGTAGCTTTAAGGGAAATAATATGATGGAAAATTCCTAAAACAGACAAAAAAACAAAAAATTATGGACTTATTACTTTTGCTATTCCTATAACGCTAATATTGATATTATAAATTTAATTATTATAGTATTCTTATAGTAGTATTATTCTTACTGATATTAATTTTAATGGATCGTATAATTTATTAATAGGGCTTATTAATTAAATATAAACTTAAAGATATCTAATGCGTAGATAATCATTTTAATAAATTTAGAAGACGGGTCAGAAGACAAGGTGGAATAAACCAACTAGGAAGAGAGGGAAATGATCCAACAAATGTTGATCTTCCAGCTGTCATCTGTATTGAGATTACTTGGCCTTTTTTCAATCTCAATGGCTTCTCTAAATTTCCGGTGGTGAAACTGTGGAACCTTAGCTTATACATCTTTTTGATCTATCCTGATGATGAGCCATAGTGGATGGTTTGAAACGTCGATTTAAATAATCATGGATGTGATAATCCAAGAAGAAGAAAACACTACACAAGAGACTAATCGTAGAAGCCTCAAAACAATAACTCGGTCCTCCTCAATACAAACATGATGCATGGTCTTCTTGGCATGGTTTGCAAGAGCGGAAGATTGGGTTCTCCCATGTTTTAAGTCTGTTGAGTGATCATTAGTACTCTGATCAATAGAGCAACAAATCTCTCCAACGTAGGGTGTCCCACAAGAACAGGGAATAATATAGACACATTTCATGTCCTTAGGGTCGATCGGATCATTCCCTGATCAGAGGGAGTTACGAAGGGTGTTAAGAGGTCTAAAGGATGAGGGAACATTACGCCGAAAAATCTTCTGATAAATTAAAATATAAATAATCAATTGTACTTATACATTTAAAAAATGAATATATGCTTACAAACATTAATTTTATTAAATTTAACATTAAACTAGAATAAAATAAAAATATTCAGCTCCATATTTGTATTTCTAAAATGTATATTGCATTTCTAAAATATATGTTGATTAATAATGTTTAAAATAATAATAATAATAAATTATTAAATTGAATGTAAAAATTTTAAAATACGGTATTCAACTTATTTAAATGTAATTGTTGCAGATAATATTGTCTATACAAACACATTTAAAAAAATATATAATTATTTAAAATTATATCATAAAATATAAACTTGACTAGTTAATTTCCAAAACATATGTTTCTTTCCATTTATGATGAGAATTTTGCAATATATTTTTTTAAATATATTAAATAATGTTTTTTTCCAAAAATTTATGATCATTTGAGTGTTTACAAATAATGATATAGTTTACACCTAAAAATAATAATTTCATGTTGTATTTTTGAATCAACTTTATTCTCCAATTCCATGTAAATACATTAAAAAAAAAAGTTATATTACTAATACTGCATAAACTGGAATACGATACATCGTTTAAATTTTTGAAAAGCAATTTGTAATAAAATTAAAATTAAAGAAAAAATAAATTGAAAAATGAAATATAATAAAATTAAGAAAAAAATAAAATAAAATCGTTTGCCATAATTAAACACACTAAAAAATAAGATGATTTCCATTTGAAATTTAAAATTCATAGAAATCTTAAATATACTAATATTAAAAAAAACATGGAGGAAAAAAGAAAGAAATAAGCCAGCGAAATACTGTTTCTAAAAACACAAATACAAAATCAAATAAACCTTAACCTTGTATCATTAAAAAATATTATGGACTTTTCTCTGCGGGGTGAAGGAAGTGGCAAATTCCAATTCTTTTGCTTCAACTTCCCAAATTTATGTAGGAAACAAACTTCAGTTATTAAGTAGTCAAGGTAACGAATTCCAAACTCTCCAAGGCAAACATTGAATCTCATTAGATTTGTAGAAAACTTTAAGGAGGGAAAATTAAAGTTTAAGAAAAATTGCGAATCTCACTAGTCTTTGATATGCAAATTATAAAATAGTTATTGATATATTTGTAAAATTATTAAAATTTATAATTATTTTATATATAGTTTCTATATAATGTTAGCAATTTTTAAAGTAAATAATTTTATATTGTAAAATTTGAGTGAATAATTTTTATAAAAAATGGAAATTAGCAAATCTAAATTGTAGAAAAATTATAGAAAATTAACCCACCTGCAAATATTAGCCCCTAGATTCTTATAACTTGACATACAAAAGGATTCTTACAACTTCACATGTTAAAAAAAAATACAGTAGCAGGACAAAAGTACTTGAACTAAATAATTTAAGAGGATGATGAAAAATTATTTGAACTTGGGTTTTTACAGAATGATGAAAAGGTATTTGAACTAGGGTTTTTAAGATTGATGTGAAATCTAATAAATGCATCAAATATAAAGGAATTGTAACATTTATGCTTAGTTTGTAGACACCACCTAGGCTGGTATCTAACAATATCTGCAATATTACATCTATTCATTTAGTGTTACTATGCCTTATTTAGGAGTTTGTAGTGATTAATTGCATTGCATGAGTGATGTGTGTTTTTGACTATTATTAAATATTATTAATTATTTTTTGTTAATTATTATTAATTAACTATTAACTTATTATTAATCTGAAATAATTATTAATTGATTATTCATCTAAAATTATTATTAATTATTAATTGATTATTAAGCTGACAGCTGAACATTGTTCAATCATCTAATTTTAAATTTAAAGGTGTAGAGTAGTGCAAAGTGACACCTAGAGTAGTATTTCTTAAAGGGAATTCCTTACAACATAATAATTATATACTAGCAATTGCACCAAATGTTCTAAAAGAAATGTCATAAGGCAGTAGCATAGGAACCAGTAACATAGATGAAAGAAGATGTGATCATAGTAATCTACAGGAAGATGGGAGATAGGGCACCTTACTTTTGAAACTCATATCTTAACAAAAAAACGAGTAAAACACACTCTATCGGGAGATGGGAGATAGGGCACCTTACTTTTGAAACTTATATCTTAACAAACAAATGAGTGAAACTCATATCCTGCCTAGATGAGAATGTAAAATAATCAACATTTTATGCAAAGAAGACAGATTACAATACAAATTAAAAAAATAAAAATATAAAACTTTAAGCCCATCAATACCTCTGCAGTGTCCACATCCCTTTGTTTTAATTTAATTTCACCTTAAGAATTGATTACTAAATTATTGATTCAAAATTCATTAGATGACTAGCTACAAAGAAACACAAAGTTACACTCTTGAATGTTCAACATCCCTAGCAAGGAAATTTAATATCAATGATCATAATTTTAGAAAGTTTAAATTGTATTAAGTTGTACCCTAACATGTAAAATCAAATTGAAATATACATGAATGGCTTAAATTTCTTTCATAGATTTAGATTCTCCAAAAGAGATCATAAAATAGGACTCTCTAACTTTGTTTGAAGCCAACTACAATATGAAAATTAACAATTTCCCCTTACTTATGCACTTTGTATATTTCATCCATGTACGTTCAAAAAAATAGGTAAATACAAAAAAATCTTGTCTTAATTCGACTCCAATATCATAACTCTCATCATATACAGTATATATCTATAATTCTTTCTTAAAGAAAAATTTAAACTGTCGAATTCCAAATTTCTCATAATGTTGTTTCTACAATTCTATTTTAACCCCTACAATGGCTTATTAACTTCATGCTTGCATTACATTTCTGAATTTACATTTTCAAATGAACCTGAAAACAAGATTGTCTAGCACTGTTTGAGGCCCATTTTCTGCAAATCAAAATTTAAAGCTTCCACATTTTCACTTATTTGCGGTTTTTTGAAATGTAAAATTTCAGATTTTTGAGAATACAATATACAAAATTCTATTTTAAATAGTTTTTAGAACTGTTAATTTTGAGATTTCTCATGATATATTCTTCTAATTCATAATGGTATGTTATCCAACTATTGAAAAATAATTGTTTAAAAGTGAGTTTGATGCATCATAGTTTCAAAAATAAACCTCAAAATGGTACTCTCCAGCACAAGCTTGGGGATTCTTAGCCAATTGAGGTCAAAAAATTGTTATAATAGTTATTGGTTTCCTTCTTACGCCATCGATGTTTTTCTAGACCCCATGTCTTCCAAAAAAAAGTAATTAATGATTTCATCCTTTTATCAGTGATTTGAACTGTTAAATTTCAAAATTCCCATGAAGTGGTGATATAATTTTGTTTTAATGAGTTTTCAAACTGTCATATTTCACATTTGTCATAATGTAGTACAATTATTTAGTTTTTACTCTTATATGCAAAAATCAGAATAGGGTAATTTTTTGCTGCTAAATAGTTTAGTTTCGAAAACAAAAACATGTGCCTTAAAAAATGAAACATGCTTAAACCATTGACAATTTTGTCGTTAAATGTTCCCTTCTCTTCCTCGAGTTCATGTAGAATCATTTTTGGCCCACCTTTTTCTGTCCTTCAATCTAGCTAAATGAATCATGAAGTCCCCTTTAGAGTAAACATCTGCAAACCAAAAATAGTAAGAATGTTAAAAGAAAATGAAAACAAACTAGATAAGTAATAAAATAATTATAACACACATGAATCAGAGAGACATGTAATATAACTATGAGGAATCCTCTCAGACAACTAAATAAAAAAAGTTGACCTACTAATTAGTTGACCTACAAGTACAATATTTCCACATGAGTCCATAGTATACATCTCTAATGAAGAAAATCCCTTTCTTAATTAGTATAAGCACATGCATAAGAGGGACATAACAATTAGTGTAAGGTAAACAGTTTAGGTCATATTCAACAGTCAAGGATCCACACCCAAATATCAAAATTTTGGCAATTCCAAGATGAAAACCATTTCCTGTCAAATGAGCAGAGATTTGCACTCACTATTTCCTATCAATGGATTTGTTTCCATCAAAGGTGGAATCATTTCCATCTGTTGGAAAAGGAATCTTGTCCAAACCAAAAAAACAACTCCTAATGGTGCATATTTAAAGATTAATAAAACCACTAATGACCAATGATACACAATAGCCGAAAGACTACAACACTCACCAAGTAACCCAATCCCAAACTTATCACCAAAACTATTATTTGAAATATGTAACATGACTCAAAGTTTGAAAATTATCAACAAATTGAAAAGCCAAGTATAAGAGACACTCTCACTTGGGAGAAGCTCAGAATATAAAGAAATACAAAGGAAAATATAGATGAAATTGTAAAGAATAAGTAAATCATTTTTTGAGGCTTGTCCAAGCACCTATTCAAAAAAATTTAGCGACAGTCAGGAAAACAAATGAACATAGGTTGGGAACAAACGTTTCCTCTATGTACAAAAGTAAATTTTTCTACAGGCTAAACCATAGTTACATCATTTGATAAGATCAAGAAGCAAAATAATTTGTATGCTAAGTTGTAGTTGCATTTTTTATTAGCTAAGGGTGAACGAATTGATCAAAACTCAATCTACAAGGGATTCACATTTGGCCTCCAAAAAATACAAGGGCAAAGAAAGAAAAATATGTTTCCAACAACTTTTAAGAGTTTAACTTTGAAATTCTAGAAAAAGTTGTGCAACTATAAAAACATTTGGTTGTCATATGTCAAACACATTCTCTTAGTTATTTGGATTATCCAAGCTTGTGCTAGATCTCCATGACAAATTCTTCCATGTGCCAAGTGGCCAACAACGATAATTCATGTAAACCCCTCTATCATAAGGTAGAAAATTTGTCGATCCTTTTGTGAGCATGTTAGTGAGATCCAATTGTATCAAAAACCATAGGAGAAGAGTTTTCCTCTACAAAATGAAAATGCAAATGATAAGGCCAAGCTCAATATCATGAGGGTTATATGCCATGTTTTTTCATTCAATTGAAAATGTAACAATTTGACGTCACGTTATTCTTCAATAATCTTACATTCGATCTGATGATGTAGATCGGTGTAGAGTGATAGTTGGGGGAGTTCTTCTCAAAGGGGAACGCCTTACAATATAATTATATAAAAGAAGTATATCAAAAAATGAGTTAAGACATTTTATTAGTATTTTATCAACATAGATCTATTGAAAGGAATCAAATCTCTCGAGGTGCAAACCTTTCCTCAAGCTTTGACTCACATTGAAGTTTGCATCTTGAGAGATTTGGCCCCTCTCTACGTTTGGTAGATCCAAAATTAAGACGAATTTTAAAATTTTATCTATCTATCTATCTACCTATACACATCGAATTATTATATTATTAATATTTTTTTAAAATGATATATGTCAACTCCATATTAAACATTGAACAAATTTCCCGCATACCTTGAATTAGAAAGAACCTCTTAATGGAATATGAACTCTCTTTTGATTTATGACCTACAATATTTTATTTTATTTTTATTAATTTTTAAATTATTATATATAAACTTCATATTAAAAATGGAATAAATTATACACTTCTCTCATAATGAAAAGTGAAAATATGATAATCTTATTATAAATTAATTTTTCTTTCTCTATATAATATTGATATGAGCTTATGTTATTTAATATAGATATTAAAATATTTTATTTGTAACTCACAATAATTTTTTTGTTATTAATATTTTTTTTTAATATTACATATCAACTAAATATAAAATAACTATTTTACCTATTTTATAATATAAATAATATTATTTTAAATTTTATATATCAATTCTAAAAAACTTAGTTTATTTCTCTTACTTACTTTCTATAAAAATAAATATTAATAAAAAAATATATTTTTAATAAAAAAATATATTTTTAATATAATTAAAGCTTTTAGAGAATATTTTTTTATATATTATATATCTTTAATATAAAATAGGTTAATCTTCAAAACCACCCCGCAACCTAAAAATATTTTTAAAGTATTCTTTTAAGCACTTCAAATACCCCAACTTGGAGTAAGAAATTCCATTTTTTCATTAAATATATTTGAAATAAAAATATAATTAAACAAAATTTTCATAAATTTAATATACTGTATAGCTTTAAACTAAATAGTAATATTCTTGAAAATTATAAGATAATAGGAAGGTTATGAGCCATGTCTACATTCCAAATACAAATATAATTACAATTTAAAAAATATATTTTATATATTATATATGTACCACTTATATAAAATGTTAAAAAAGTTTTCATTTTCTTAAATAATTAAGAGACCTCTTTTAAAATGAGAAATTCCCACATTTTCTTAATTATATTTCAAATAAAAATATAATTACAGATTAAAAAAACAAATATTATATAATTTTAAATGTAAAATGTATTAGTCTGGAAGACTATCTTATTATATAAAATGTTTTTAAATAGGTTTGTTAGATCCTTCCAAGACCTCTGCATTAAATGAGAAATTCTATCAGATTTTTAAAATACTTCAAAGACCTTTAAAACTACTTGAGAAAAAAAATCTAACAATTCTTAATTATATTTCAAATATAATTATAATTATATATAAAAAATAATTATAGCAAACATTTTTACTTGAGCTATCACTACTAATTTTGTAAATTAATTGATCATTTTTTAGTTAATTTTATAATGGTTTTTTAAATTAATAGAATATTTTTTTTAAATAGTGAGAAAATTTATCATAATTTAGTTGTGAAATTTAAGAATGGATATTGTTATTATTGGTTACAATCCACAAATTTAAAGAAAATCATGCCACTTAAAATTGATCCATAAAGAAGCAAGCAGCAAGCCTTGGCTCATTGTGACAGATCTCTGAATCTCCAAATTTTAAACCATTAACCTGTTTCATTACATATAAAAAAGAAAATCTCTTAACTAAGAAACAAAACGAAACGAAACGGCTCACTTACATCAACTTTCACAAACCACTCACTTACCTTTCGATCAAATTCCAGTCCGAGAAATGAAGAAGCCTTCGGCATGAAGTACCTTTAATTCTTGAAACGATTCCAATTTTCTGTAAGCAATCGACAATTGCCAACCTCATCATGTTTGGGGCAATGCATGCATACATAGAAAAAACCCACGAGTCATAAACACGTTGACAGCAGTTGTAGGCCATGAATCGCTAACCACAATTTTATAATAATAATAATATAATTTTAATTTGACAACAGTTAAGTGGGATATTAAATTGGAAAGTGTTATCAATTAAATTAGTGTATGAGTGGATAAATTCACTCTTTAATATTGATTTGTTTTGGTAATTTAATTAATAGATTAAATGATATTTTTCAAGGTATATTTTGTTTGTTTAATTTTAATTTTATTTTAAGTTGTTTAATTTATAGAATTTGAGTGTTCAAAAAAAAATTTGTGGGGCTAAATTCATTTATATTTTCATTTTCTAAAATATATTTTAAACAACAACAAAAACATAATTTCATTGACATTTCATTAACACATTAGAATCACTAAAATTAACTACTATTTTAATTAAGAAATAATATTTTTTTAATATTTTGATATTTATATTTAATAATTAATTATTTAATCTAAAACAGACCATTGTTAGATAATAAATGATATTTTTTTAATATTTTAATATTTATATTTAATAATTAATTATTTAATCTAAAGCAGACCATTGTTAAATTATCTAACAATAGATTTAACAACGTAATTATCCCACTATAGAAGAATAAAAGATGTTTAATTCAAGATGTTTAATTCAAATTCAATCAGGACGATCAATATCGATTCAACTAACATATATAATTTTATATCACATTTAAAGTTTACATATACAATTTTATCTAACATGTAATATTGTATTGTGAAATAGTTATATTTAATTGGATTGTGCAGATGGTCACATTCAAGATACGATTTAACTATAAATTATTAAAATTTATATTTTTTATTAGATAATTTTAAATAAATTTTTGAATATATAAATCTAATTATATTTTAAATTTTATTTGTGATATAATTTTAATTTATAATCTTAAAAAATATTAATTTTTACTTTACTGGAAAAAAATTACCTTGGAAAAGCATACACATTTAATAATTAAACTATCAATTAATTGCAGATTGAAACAAATTCAAACGCAACCATCTAAATAATTTTATATTTAATATAAATATAAAAGCATCTAATAATTAAACCATATTTACATAATAATTAAACTCCTAATCAATTGCAGATCGAACTCCAGATTTACGACTTACTAAATAATTTTGTATCTAATATAAAGGCATCTAATAAAAAGGGGATATAATGAGGTCATGTTATTTGTAATTTTTAAAAGGGGCTTGTTTGATCTTATTTTAGTTTTCAAGTGAAGTTTATATTGAAAAGCACACAATACCCTTTTTCATACTTCCTGATTTGCAGAAGAAAAGAAACCATATGTAACCATCATTTCACATAATTTTCTGACTAGAGTGCATAGCATCGCGAAATCTTACTAATAAATTATCGATCATCTTCCATGAACAAGGTCTTTAAACTAGTGGTTTTTAAAGCAGAAATATGGCTAAAGGGAAGTTCCTTTTAATGGAGATTTCATACTCGTCGAGTTGAGGTTTAGCATGGAAATGAAAGAACACAAAGAAACCACCAGCAACACATAATCTTTGAAACTATGGTATGCACAGGGAAATATCAATCATGTGGTCGTACATGATGCAGCAAGGCCTCCTGGCCACCACAAAACCCAAATGAATGATCTCAAATTCAAAGATTTAATGAGGGCATTGTTGTGTTAAATATTATAATTGTTTTATTAATGAACCATTGTTTTTCAGGTTTGTGTCCAATAATTAATAATTATTTATTTCATGATACATTATTGTTCAATTGTCTAATAATGAATCTCATTGCAAATAATGGTGCAGACATGGATGGAGTGATATGTGAAGTAAATTTGCCGAAACTTTTATCACTTAATTAATTTTTATAATAATAATAATTTAATTAGATTTATGGTTTTTAAATTTTAATAATTTGATATTATAAAGTAAATGTTTTGATGATTATTATAAATGGATTAACTAATTAATTTTTATAACTATATTATTTTCAAAAATTAAGCTAAATAATAAGAAAGTGTAAGACTTTTTTCCAAAAAAAGTAAAAAAATGTTGATTTTATTATATATAGTAAAATCAGTACATTATGATCATTCTTGATACGTTATTAAATTTGCATATTGCCACGCAAACCAACATAGTAGAGTGTACACTGACAAATAGGGTTGCTCGAGTGTCTGCACAGTGTATAGCGGGAAATAAGATTGGTCCAGTGTCTGCACATAGTCCAGGTCCACGTAATAATAACAATTGTTCAAAAAACAAGAATGGAGAGAGTAATACATTCAGCCATAAAGCCATCCAAAAAATAAACCAAAAATATCAAAAATATATGAACCCAATAAGCATCCTAATCTGGAAAATAAACAAATACAATGAGAAAAACAGTGTAGACAAAAGTAAAGAAAACGGCATAAAGCCAGCATCTATTGGGCCTGTAGCTCAGTGGTAGAGCATTTGACTGCAGATCAAGAGGTCACCGGTTCGAACCTGGTCAGGCCCTGTGTCTTTCTCGTAGCTCTTTTTCTCGTTTAAGAGCAAGATCGTTCGAGCCCTGTCGGACCCAACGCCTGGTTTTCGGACTAAAAGCAAAGAAATGCCCGGATATATTACTAAGTAAACAATATAAATGTGAGAGACCAGAGCGACGCTAATTGCAGTCAATAAACGATATGCATTACTGTTTAATTTCACGGTATGCATTACTGTTTAATTTCAAACTGACTGTTCAATTATGTTGTTCCGAAAAATAGGAGAAGGGCGTCTGTTTGCAGGGAAATAAAGTTCAAATTATGCCTGATTATTGGTCTCATAAAGTATCGTGGTAGCACCAAAAAGTTTGCTTCAAAGGCTCGTTTTCTATCTGTGAAGATGATCGGTACAAAGGCCCGTTTTCTATCTGTGAAGATGATCGGTACACAGTAGGGATTCGGTCATGGGATCTTCAGCCTATGTCAGATGAAATTATCACATTTCAGTTGCTTCATGCATTTATTTACCCCTGTTAACACTTATATAGCTGCTGGGAGCAGGAGGAGGAGATAATATAAGCGTCTGGAGACTGTTTAGTAATTGAAGTTGGGAGATTTGTGATTTAGGAGTTCAGGATTATAAAGGATATGAGATAAACCGATGGAGTTTAATCTACATGATTTTGAGAATGATAAAAGATGATAATTTTATACATTTATTTACTTCGGTTAACATTTATATAACTGAGTAGAAGGAGATAATTATGGAGACGGTTTGGTAATTGAAGTTGGGAGACTTGTGATTTAGGAGTTTAAGATTATAAAAGTTATGAGATAGTTTGATGGAGTTTAATCTACATGATTTTCAGAATGATTACAAAAACTCATGAAGAATTTGCTAATGAAGAACATCAGAGACAAGTACTCTATTTAACAATGGTAAAGAGACTTGGCTGGGTTATATTGAATGATATCTCTAATTGTTATGTGAGTTATTAGATTTGAGAAATTTAATCCAACTAAATTAACTAATTTATTAAGATATTTTTTTAACTAATTAATTAATTATATAATTAATATAATATTTATATCTTATTTTAACACTTATCCATTAATATATGTAAAAAGATATGTTTAAGAAAATAAAAAATATATTTTTGTATGCAGGTCGTATTGACATGATACCTATAGGTAAATAAATTGAGTAACCCCAATTTACTTTGCCGAACAATTTTTGGATAAGGTTTGACTTCACAGTTAAATTTTATCATCTGAGATAAATACCACCTTTGTCATATACAAATTTACTTTAGGTAGACGGATACCGTCATTCTTATGTCGATTTTGATTTTGAGAATATTTACGCCGTAAGGCGTTCCCCTCTGAAATGAACTTCCCTAAAATCTACCTGTCATCCGTCTGTGCCGTTAGATCATGTGTTAGACGATTATAGTATTGTCAATCGTTGGATTAAAGGAAGGGAGTTGAATGGTTATAACGGGAAGCTGAAGCGAAGGTCCAGATCGATGTCCGCAGCGGATATTGCAGCTCCAACCAAACTTATTACAGCAATCGAAAACCAGTGGATTTTCCCAAGACGAATTCCTGGATCTCCCCACCTACGTCTCCTCGCTTCGCCACAATGGCCGCATAGCCCTCATCGACTCTGCCACTGGGGAAACCACCACATTTCCCCAACTATGGTAGAGCGTAAAGTCACTTGCCGCTGGTTAACCGGCCTTGGCATCAAAAAATCCAACATTGTACTCATCCTCCCGCCGAATTCAATCTATTTCTTCATTATCTATGTGGTTGTCTTTTCCATTTTCATCTGTTTGGTATGTTTTTTTCTGTGAGAGGTGGAGACTATCGGGCAACACATTCTGAGACCTTCTTTACTCAGGACTTGGAGCTGTTTACTGGGTGCTTGAATCTACTGGCCACTGTGACTGGCCTTGAAATGAGTCTTGGATTATCTGCAAGCCTACTGGTGATCTTTGAATATGGTGGGTGGGAAAAAAGTATTTAGAATATGGCTAGTTTATAACTCGAGGGTGGGTCTCTGCAACCTATGAATGGACTCGGCTCTTGACAGGTTGACCTAAATGGCAATTTGTTGGAAGAACGATCAATGGATTAATACACAGACACCCATGTTGGTGACAGAGAACAAAATCTCTTCAGGGAAGCACAGAGGTGCCTGTGGTTGGCTTTGTTTGGTAGCGGCATGTAAAATTGGACAACCTGTTGGTTTGAGAGTCCTCACTGGTTCAAAATTGGGTCTGAACCCATTGATTTTAGCATTGGATTCAGTTAGAAGCACTGAAGTACAAGGAAGCTACACAACTGCATTGAAACAAGACAAAATTTGGGGATTGGGGGCAAAGAAAGAATCTTATGTCCACCATCTGAGACAACAACACTTTTCCAGGCATTGACGTGGGACAGCGCAGGGATTTGAAGATAAATTTGGGCAGCATATCACCCGCAACATATCATCCCTTTGTGGCAACAAGGATTTCAGGAGTCCAACTGTAGCAGCAGACAGATTTTAGGGCATTGAGGTAGGCTGCAACCTATTTCCAAAGGCCCTGTTCGATAGCGGCCTAATCCTGTGACAACAAAGAAGGTGTGCTAAATTCCTCTTGGTAGCGAGGTATGGTGGAGAGCGTTTGGAAGCAATGGAAGCCCAGATTGGTATCAACAACAACTTTGAGATAATCTCACGCAGTCTGGAGCAGTAGGAGGTACAAAGTACCAAAGATAGAGGTAAGGTCAAATTAAGTAGCCCAGTAGGATTTGTGATAGAAATCACTGTGTTTTTGGATTGTAACGAAACATTGAGAGGACTGGTCCTAAGCTCTCTATGTATTGTGGAATTGGTTTCATGTGAATAAATTGTTGACTGCATGGTTACCTTATTGTACTTCAATAATGAATTTGGTTGCAATAAATTGAGGGAATTATTGTTGAATTCAAATCTATCATGAGCTCTTTCCTAACCTTAAGGGAGGTTTCAAAGCAAGAGCATTGAAATCCAACGTAAATCCGGAAATGCCAAAACAATATTTTTTATTTTTTAATGCTTGTGGATTTTTTCAAGAATAATTCCAAAAACATGTTTTCTGGACTCTTGCCAATTTTTTATCAATGCTGCTGAAATCCCCAATATGCAACTATATGTATTGTATATGCCAATTTTAGCACGAAAAACCCAAAAAATAGTGGATATTTAAGTTGCACAACTGTGCTTAAAAATACCAGATTTATGGGTCACAAGTTCAATTCCAGTCAAGTTCCTCTGGGTTACCAGCCTCTATTGTGGCTAGCAGATCAGCTGCCCTCCATCCAAATATTCCAAGGAATGGGGGAATCTCTCATGGTATTCTTTGGAAAAAAGAAAAATTGCAATACATTTGAAATTGATAGATCAAGCCAATCAGTGAGCTCATACACAACTGTGCATAGTTAAATCCAGACCAAAGAGATGAATAAGCAAAATTCAGCTGACTTCAATGCTAGATATATGGCACAGAGGCATCGTAATTAATTTCCAATGAAGATTGGGGTGTCACCAATAAATTTGATCTACTATGTCAGCCCTGAGCATTAGCTCAACTGGTTGAATCATCTTGCAACCGATAAGACATGTTGTTGACAGGGAATTTATATGCTACAGTATCTTTGTTCATGGTGTAAAGAAATATCAACATCAAACTACATAGTACGACTCGGGATGAACTAGTGGTTATAATAACCCTTCTTTTTGGCATTTCGAGGCTCCTTTATATTTTATATTGTTGAATGGGTATGCGATTTTACTTGGAGGAATTGCTGCAGTGTTCTGTTCTTCTGAGCATAATGCAACCACCGCCTTCTCCTTTTTATATGGTATGATGTTGAATGGATATAAACTTTTCTTAGAGGAATTGGTGCTATGTTCCTCTGCAACTAGTTAGTTATCAAACAAGTTATAAATATATTGTCATCTTAGGGTTTTTCATTATGTCTTGCTATATCCATATGTAGCAACCTGAAACCTTCTGCTTAGCATCTGCCCGAGGAATGTGAGCTTCACGTCCCTAACATGTGTAGTCATATGAATAACTAGTTGGCTTTCCATATTTCTGGTCTGAACGTGCTCCCAAATGTTTATTTATGTAGTCATAGGAATAACTTGTTGGGTTTATCCATGCTTCCGGTCTCAAGATGTTCCCAAAAGCTTATTTGCTGCCATTCACCAGTGAAATCTTAGCAATAATTCTTTTTTTCTTTTAGATTGATATCAACATTTCCAAAATAAAGTGCAAGTAATTTCAAAACACGTATAATGTAGCATTTATGATTCTGAATAATGAAAGATACTCAAATGAACACAGAGACCTTATCAAGAGATGATAAAGAACATAGTATACATGCTCTCACACAATACTTCGGATTAAAACAACAAAGATGAATTTTGAAAGATAAACATACACAGAAACTATTAATCTTATAAACTGAAAATAAGAGAAGTAAACTTGTGTGGTTTCTGGTTTCTGATAGATTTAGTGGATGTCGAGGCCACTCACTCTGTGGCCTTTAGCTTATTGAACCACATAGCCTTTAGCTTATTATATTATAATATATTTATTATTTATATTTACAACCAAAAGAAGTTGTAAGTCATTTCACTTGTTAAATAACTGGAAAATCTTGTTTCGTGACAAGATACCTATAAAGGTTTTGTTTTGGTTGGTTTTTTTTTTTTTTTTCTTCTTCTTCTCAGGTTTTAGATTTAGTATTTTCTAAAGTACTATTTTGGTATCGATCAATGGGTGTTTTGAATTGATTTTTCGGGTATGCATTATTCTTATCTCATGTGAGAGGTTCCTCTGGATATTTTGCTCATGTGCATAATCGATTTTTGAAACTACTGTTATCTCAAATACCTGTTACTTCATTGTCTCATGTGAGAGATACCTCTGGATATCTTGCTCGTGGACAGAATGGGTGTTTGAAACTGTTGCTATGTGCAATACCTGTTAATTTTTGTCTCATGAACTCTGGTTCATTACTGTGCATAGATCAGTGGTTGAATATTACATTTACTATTTGCTTAACGACTGTGTATGTTTCATTTTTTGCGTCAATTGGACACATTTTATGATAAGGAAATAGTTTGCTTAGTCTTACAAGGAAATCTTGAATGTCTAGTATCAATGGAATGTGCGAATAGGTTTCTAGTAACATTGAAAAATGAGGCATGTTTAGGTATAGTTTGCCTCTCTTTTTTTTTTTTTTTCAATTTCAAGAATTTTTTTTCAAGAATTATTTATGATGGAATGTGTAATTTTATGTTTCTTTTTTAATTTGGTGCCCTCTTTGCTGTAGATATGTAGATACGTTCTGAGAAAGTATCATCCAATTGTCCAACCAAGCTAGCTAGATCATCTGACATGGTGTCAACAAAAACCCTGACAATTCTCCACTCTTGAAATGTTGCTCGCAAGCTGAACCATGTTAGGAATTTTTGATGGAAATCTTTCTGAATATGACAGTCCCGTTCCAACCAACGAATGATCTTAACACAATACTCGTAGTTATTCTCCAAAGAACCAGTGAAATCTGGTGGGGACAGCTGAACACCATTAGGCACATTCCTATCACAATCATGTACACCATGTCTGCTTAAAACTCTCTTCCTTGACCCGCCAATTTGTGGTTCACCAACTGGGACTTCCTTGATTGGTTCACAGCTCAGTTTTCAGAGTTAACATTAGGCTTTGCATGAGAGTTTCTCAAAGTTCCAACCCCTGTATCATCCCCTTTTCACATGCTGACAGGAACTACAGGATGTGAACAATCAAAAGGTACAACTTCCACCTCATTTCGAGTGGGCGTGCCGAATTCATTATTATTGGTTGCTTCCTCTAACAATGTAGCTTTAGAATGATTTTCATGATAAATTTTAGGCAGACCCATTGTCTGATTATTCTCACTTGAATTTGTTGAATCCCTTTGTGATTCTACTTGAGCAAGTAAACCATTTCCCATGCCCATTTCAGCCATTTTCCGTTCCTCATCCAGAACAGAAACAGAATCTCCATGCACATCTTCAGGTTCTGTAGCTTGATTCATGTTAAATCTTGTCTTCGCTTCCTTAGATGCCTTCAATTTAGGGGTCAAACTTGAATTTACACCCCAATCACTGGAGTTGACTGGCTTAGCAGACTCACAACCCTGAGTTTTTTCGCAATAAGGATTGTGGTAAGAGGGTTGATCATTGTTGGGACATTAAGATGTGCCATTAGAACCCTATTCTTGGGCCCAAGCATTATGCATAATATTTCCAAAATAGAAACACAGAGCATAAATGTTTTGGCATTCAGGTTGGTCAATTTATTTTTGAAGATGAGGAGCAACATTATTCCAAAATCATCTAGAACCCCTCCTTGTGCAAATCAGTTGGGAACGGGTAAACGGTTCATATTATAATATGAACAATTGCCTTAACATTCATCTAATTTTGTTCATCTCTTGCTTTTATGAGGTCCTTTCAAAATTGGTAATAATAATAATAAATATACATGTTTGGATGCAGGGTTCACTGGTGACGAATCCAAACATTGACTTGGTAAGTTTTCAAACTTCCATTTATATTCTTATATTTCTTATGCATTTGTATTTTGGTTAATTAAAGATTGATAAGTCCGGATGCATCTCAAGTTAATGTTTAGTCAGTTCTTTCCCATCACTTTCTGAAATCGCTCTGGGTTACCAGCCTCTATTGTGGCTAGCAGATCAGCTGCCCTCCATCCAAATATTCCAAGGAATAGGGGAATCTCTCATGGTATTCTTTGGAAAAAAGAAAAATTGCAATACATTTGAAATTGATAGATCAAGCCAATCAGTGAGCTCATACACAACTGTGCATAGTCAAATCCAGACCAAAGAGATGAATAAGCAAAATTCAGCTGACTTCAATGCTAGATATATGGCACAGATGCATCATAATTAATTTCCAATGAAGATTGGGGTGTCACCAATAAATTTGATCTACTATGTCAGCCCTGAGCATTAGCTCAACTGGTTGAATCATCTTGCAACCGATAAGACATGTTGTTGACAGGGAATTTATAAGCTACAGGTTCAAATCCAGCCAATCCCCTCGGGTTTGTCAGCCACTACTGTGGCAGTTGAGCCATCCTCATACGGATATTCAAAGTTGACGGGGAAGGATCCCACAAAGGTTTCCTTGGAAAGAAATTTGACTTACTATCTCTTAAACTAGAGATTTTACTTTATTTATTTAGTCCACAAAGAAGTTATCAAAATTTCTCATAAATTATCTTTGTTCATGGTGTAAAGAAATATCAACATCAAACTACATAGTACGACTCGGGATGAACTAGTGGTTATAATAACCCTTCTTTTTGGCATTTCGAGGCTCCTTTATATTTTTATTGTTGAATGGGTATGCGATTTTACTTGGAGGAATTGCTGCAGTGTTCTGTTCTTCTGAGCATAATGCAACCACCGCCTCCTCCTTTTTATATGGTATGATGTTGAATGGATATAAACTTTTCTTAGAGGAATTGGTGCTATGTTCCTCTGCAACTGGTTAGTTATCAAACAATTTATAAATATATTGTCATCTTAGGGTTTTTCTTTATGTCTTGCTATATCCATATGTAGCAACCTGAAACCTTCTGCTTAGCATCTGCCCGAGGAATGCGAGCTTCACGTCCCTAACATGTGTAGTCATATGAATAACTAGTTGGCTTTCCATATTTCTGGTCTGAACGTGCTCCCAAATGTTTATTTATGTAGTCATAGGAATAAATTGTTGGGTTTATCCATGCTTCCGGTCTCAAGATGTTCCCAAAAGCTTATTTGCTGCCATTCACCAGTGAAATCTTAGCAATAATTCTTTTTTTCTTTTAGATTGATATCAACATTTCCAAAATAAAGTGCAAGTAATTTCAAAACATGTATAATGTAGCATTTATGATTCTGAATAATGAAAGATACTCAAATGAACACAAAGACCTTATCAAGAGATGATAAATAACATAGTATACTTGCTCTCACACTATACATCGGATTAAAACAACAAAGATTAATTTTGAAAGATAAACATACATAGAAACTATTAATCTTATAAACTGAAAATAAGAGAAGTAAACTTGTGTGATTTATGGTTTCTGATAGATTTAGTGGATGTCGAGGCCACTCACTCTGTAGCCTTTAGCTTATTATATTATTATAAGATATTTATTATTTATATTTACAACCAAAAGAAGTTGTAAGTCATTTCACTTGTTAAATAACTGGAAAATCTTGTTTCATGACAAGATACCTATAAAGGTTTTTTTTTTTGTTATAAAGGTTTTAGATTTAGTATTTTCTAAAGTACTATTTTGGTATCGATAAATGGGTGTTTTGAATTGATTTTTCGGGTATGCATTATTCTTATCTCATGTGAGAGGTTCTTCTGGATATTTTGCTCATGTGCATAATCGATTTTTGAAACTACTGTTATCTCAAATACCTGTTACTTCATTGTCTCATGTGAGAGATACCTCTGGATATCTTGCTCGTGGACAGAATGGGTGTTTGAAACTGTTGCTATGTGCAATACCTGTTAATTTTTGTCTCATGAACTCTGGTTCATTACTGTGCATAGATCAGTGGTTGAATATTACATTTACTATTTGCTTAACGACTGTGTATGTTTCATTTTTTGCGTCAATTGGACACATTTTATGATAAGGAAATAGTTTGCTTAGTCTTACAAGGAAATCTTGAATGTCTAGTAGCAATGGAATGTGCGAATAGGTTTCTAATAACATTGAAAAATGAGGCATGTTTAGGTATAGTTTGCCTGTCTGTTTTTTTTTTCTTTTTTCAATTTCAAGAATTTTTTTTCAAGAATTATTTATGATGGAATGTGTAATTTTATGTTTCTTTTTTAATTTGGTGCCCTCTTTGCTGTAGTTATGTAGATACGTTTTGAGAACCAACCAAGGTAGCTAGATCATCTGACAGGGTGTCAACAAAAACCCTGACAATTCTCCACTCTTGAGATGTTGCTCGCAAGCTGAACCATGTCAGGAATTTTTTATGGAAATCTTTCTGAATATGACAGTCCCGTTCCAACCAACGAATGAACTTAACACAATACTCGTAATTATTCTCCAAAGAACCAGTTAAATCTGGTGAGGACAGCTGAACACCATTAGGCACATTCCTATCACAATCATGTACACCATGTCTGCTTAAAACTCTCTTCCTTGACCCACCAATTTGTGGTTCACCAACTAGGACTTCCTTGATTGGTTCACAGCTCAGTTTTCAGAGTTGACATTAGGCTTTGCATGAGAGTTTCTCAAAGTTCCAACCCCTGTATCATCCCCTTTTCACATGCTGATAGGAACTACAGGATGTGAACAATCAAAAGGTACAACTTCCACCTCATTTTGAGTGGGCGTGCCGAATTCATTATTATTGGTTGCTTCCTCTAACAATGTAGCTTTAGAATGATTTTCATGATAAATTTTAGGCAGACCCATTGTCTGATTATTATCACTTGAATTTGTTGAATCCCTTTGTGATTCTACTTGAGCAAGTGAACCATTTCCCATGCCCATTTCAGCCATTTTCCGTTCCTCATCCAGAACAGAAACAGAATCTCCATGCGCATCTTCAGGTTCTGCAGCTTGATTCATGTTAAATCTTGTCTTCGCTTCCTTAGATACCTTCAATGTAGGGGTCAAACTTGAATTCCCACCCCAATCACTGGAGTTGACTGGCTTAACAGACTCACAACCCTGAGTTTTTTCGCAATAAGGATTGTGGTAAGAGGGTTGATCATTGTTGGGACATTCAGATGTGCCATTAGAACCCTATTCTTGGGCCCAAGCATTATGCATAATATTTCCAAAATAGAAACGCACAGCATAAATGTTTTGGCATTTAGGTTGGTAAATTTATTTTTGAAGATGAGGAGCAAGATTTTTCCAAAATCATCTAGAAACCCTCCTTGTGAAAATCAGTTGGGAACGGGTAAACGGTTGGTATTATAATATGAACAATTGCCTTAACATTCATCAAATTTTGTTCATCTCTTGCTTTTATAAGGTCCTTTCAAAATTGGTAATAATAATAATAAATATACATGTTTGGATGCAGGGTTCGCTGGTGACGAATCCAAACATTGACTTGGTAAGTTTTCAAACTTCCATTTATATTCTTATATTTCTTATGCATTTGTATTTTGGTTAATTAAAGATTGATAAGTCCGGATGCATCTCAAGTTAATGTTTAGTCAGTTCTTTCCCAGCACTTTCTGAAATCATGCAGAATCTCACCATGGATTATTTGATCTTTAGGAAGATGTTTTATATTAAATTACTGAATTACTGGTTTCATGGACTACGAGGACATGCCTGATTTCATTGTGACGGAGGAAGTTACAAGTGTCAATGCAGGTAGGCGTTTTCTTATTGTCTGCTTTCTTTCTTTCTGAGAACTCTTAAGAGTTCCATGAGATCTAATTTATAGTTGAGAAAATTAACATTATATAAATTGATGCCAGATTTATTGAGTTATTGTTTTCTTTCATGTAAAAAGACATATTTTTGAACATATAGACGTAAGCGTCAACATCTGATATCTTCTTGGTTATTACAGTTTTACTTTTTTTTTTTGGTAGTGATATGATTTTTTGTTTTGCTAAATGCTTAGTAACTTTCTTCTTGAATATGTGCACAGGGATGTTCTTTTTCCGTAATTCTGAGTGGAGCATGCGATTTTTGGATTTGTGGTGGAAACAGACCAGTTTTATTCTTCCATTTGGCCATTGTAAAAGTGGCGACAATGATGCATTGAAGGATTTAGTTAAGTCCATGCCTAAAGATGAGAAGAAGCAACATGTTCGCATTCCACGCATGCAATGTGTATTCAATTCAAACATGTGGTCTCCATCATGGAAAAGCTGCCACCACTTAAAGATTTAAGTAAAACTATTTGGCGAGTTAAAAAAGCTTCCATATTTCAAGGATTTTTAATATTGTTTATTATCTATGCCCTCGAGATGAAATTAAATTTGCAAGATGCCTCATTTTGTCTTTGTAATTATCTCGAGTATAATAATTCAACACATTTTTGTGTGCTGATTGTTGGAGGAAAAGAATCCCTGAAATAATAAGTGTTTTAGAAGAGGAGTTTAACCGATGACAACCAATAAAATGTATAGCAGCACAACTTTGCTGAATTTGGCAAAGAGAGGTTGAGATTGAGATCTTGATTTGCTAGATAAATTGAATTAATCTACACAATAAGCAATATTTTCTTCCACATGCATGCAAAAGAATTGAATCCATGCTTCTTTAGTATAGAGAGTTCCCTTGTTTTTCCTTCTTGGATGTGATACTGCAGTGCAGATATTGCTAGACAACTCTGCTCTTCATTCTTGCAATTTTTAAAATAAATGGAAGTTTTGTAAATTAGACATAGAGATGTCGAGATGTCAATCGGCAAGCTAGATAGTGAATTGATCTACTCCATGAGCAATACATTCTTGCACAAGCATTTAAAAGAATTGAATCTATGCATCTTTGGTCTATCCAGAGATCTACCTTTGTACTTTTTCCTTTGTCGAGTTACTAACAGTGCAGAGATTGCTAGGACATTCTTGGTATTTCTTTGAGGTCTCTTTGCTTGAAGAATAGATCAAGGATTGCTAGATAACTTGGAGTGAATCATATACACTTCTATTATATCATTGAATGAGCTATTTAGCAAACATCGATCTACTTCAAGCTAAGAGACCTTAAAAATTTATCAAGAATGTCATAGCAATCTCTGCACTGATAGTAACATGTCAAAAGCAACTCTCCAGGGAGACCAAAAAAGCATAGCTTCACATATTTTACTTGCTTGGCCATAAATATTGCTTTTGCATTTCTGTCCATTACAATTTCTTACCTTATTCACAAGACCTTGAAACTTTTCTCATATACATAATTCGAGATAAAATAGGATGTTATCGAGATGTTCGCAACACTGATTCTAAGTTTCAGTACTTGTTGTTGCACGTTTTCTTTTTCAGTTCTTCAAGTTTGGGAATGAACTATAGGCGTATGAATGCAAACAATGGTCGTATGCATACAAACAAGTATATCCATGAGCTTTTCTGTATCAGTTCTTCTGGTATGGAATTGAATTATAGGTGCATGAATGCAAAGATGCCCATATGAGGCACGTGCATGAGCTTCAGTTTGAAAAACTTTTAGATGTAGGAAAATGTTGAATTATGGATTTTACATAAAAACGGTAGCCAATCCTTTCATTCTGGAAGCAGAAAAGTTTGGATATCAGAACATACATACAATTAGCCTTGTCTCCATATTTTCCAAACCAGAAATTAATCATGAAGATTTCCATACTTGGGTCTCTCACAATCAATTCCCCACTCTCATCTCCCAAAGGCAAATCCCCTTTGATTACCGGGGAATTGATATTCCCAACAAGTACAACAAGCAGCCCATTTTCAAGTAATCAATTGAGTCTTGGCAATGTGGTATTAAGGGCTTCTCACAGCTTCAATGGCAGAACCATCAGCGCCAGTTTTGCAACAAAAGAAAAGAGGGATATTACTTTCAGGAGGAAAAATGATCACTATGCTCTTTTGGGTGTCTCTTGTCATGCCTCCTGCAATGATATCAGGGTTGCATACAAAAGACTGGCACTGAAATACCACCCTGATGTCATGCCTCTACAACAGCTTGAGACAACCACTGACCTTTATTCTGAGATAAATCAGGTTTATGACACTGTGTCTGATCCACAAAAGAGAAAAGCATATGATGATCTGCACCTCATACCCAACTTTGACACTGTCAGGGTTGCAGCATCCCCATCCTCATTTGAGCATTGGAGAGGAAGGAATTGGGAAACAGATCAATGTTGGTGGTGAGGGGGAATTGTGACCATGTTCTTATTTCTAACTCCAGTGCGTGGATTTTGGTTATGTATTAGAGATGAATAAGACCTTTCAAGATCATACCTTCTAGAGAAGGCAAAGGACCAAGATATGTGGTGAAAATTTTCAGGCTGCTTGAATGTACTCTGGTACTTTGCTTCCTATTTATGTATGGTGTGATGCTGGGACCCATGCCCTCTTGTTTAATATATGTTATTATGTATATATTTCTTTATGATGGGATGACCTTGTAATTAGTTTTGGTGGGATATTTATTTGGAGGATTCTTACTGCTATCACAATAGTCAAGATGGTCACTTCTAACTTTCTTGTAGTCGAAGCACATGGACATCATTGGATAATGGAGATCATCACAATGCAGCTTCCTACAAGAATGCTTGGGACATTGAAGAAGCCATCAGATTTTTTGTGCCTCTTGCCATCTGTCCCCTCCCTCAACAATGGCTTACAACATCTATGGTATTTTATACAAACTTTTGTGCAAGATCAAGAGATCCATGCCTAACAGTCAACTTGACTTATCGTGACTTTAGTCGTTATATAAAAAAAAACATGGATAGATACATTGATTTTGATTAGAATTGTAACTTGTTTCCAATATTTATTTTTATACAATATCTATCATATGTTTATTGTAGATATTATCTAGCACCTTTCAAAAGTTGTTTCCAAGGAAAGTACCTTCAACATTCTCGTTTGTGTCCTCATAGGGTGATCATTAGCCTATTTTCCAGGGCTTTATATTGTTCTTTGTCATGGTAATAAAAGTTGATTGAATGATCTTGGACATTGTAAATATATAATTTTGAAACATTATAATGATGTGTAGAGATTGCATCGATTTTACAAGACACTTCAAGGTACTAGTTCCTTTCCTATTGCCTTACGGCGTTTTCTTTGCAACATCTGGTGCAAATGCTAGTTTAGAATTTGAGAATATTTTGAAATTTAAAAATCAGGAGAAACCTCTTCTGAACATCAAATTATGTAACTAAGCATAGTTTCCTCAATAGAGAAACCCTGCGGAAGTCTTCTGCAGCGCCTTCGAAAGACTCAAAAGCCATGCCGCAAATGGGCAGTGATAGTTGACCGTCGAAGCCGCTCCGGATTATTGTTTGCAGAAATACATGAGGGCATGAGGATTTCACATCTATCCAATTTGCAAGTTTCCAGGTCTTTGTAGAGACGCTTTTGGGCTGTTGTCTGTCGTTTTCACTCTCTATTAGAGCCCTCTGTTCGCATAACGGTCGAATTTTGTTTCGTTACCGTTACTAACAGTTATTGTCCTCCGGATATTGATTAAATTATATAATGAAAATAATTATGTTGTATTGGATTCCATGTTCAATAACCTGCTCGACCCTACTCACTACTCGACTCTCAAGTATGGTTGTGGGCAGGGGTAAAGTTCTAAAATCGCAAAATCATGAATATATAAATGGGTGTTCTTTTCAAAGTTTATGATTCTTTGATAAGAAATAAGTGAAATCTTAAGGATAAAAGGTTATGATCATTTATTTGAAAATGGGACGAAATATAATTTTTTTAAGATTTTATTTATTTTGAGATAAGTTATCACAATTATATTCCTAGGGTTGTTTTGTTACTGTTAATATAGTGGTTTTTTCATTTATAAGCAGCTGATCATAACATTGTTATTTATATTATTTTATTATTTTTCAGTAGGTAATAATAATTTTTTTCAATACTTTTCTCATTTAACTTACTTATTTATGGTTTTTCTTATTTATGAACGAGAAATCATGACTTTGTAATTTTCTTATTCATGTCCATGGTTCCACACATTTCTGTGTAATAAAATTTAAACCTTTGTCATAGTTATTATTAATAAATAATCATATTCATCAAGGTATATTTAGAAGTATATAATGAAAATAATTATGTTATCCTAGATTTTATGTACAATATTAAACAAGTGCAACCCCATTCTCACCTTGTTCAAGGTTGCAACCATTATCCACCTTACAAACTCTTAAGGCTTTTTTCCCTAGAAATACATTCAATCATGATTGTGCTTAAAAATGTTGAAATGATGAATGGGCTAGTTACAAGGTTATGATATCCTACACAAAAATGTGTGAAAACCTAAACATGTGAGTCAAGTATGAGCAAAACCATTTATCACCAAGGCACAAGCTTGTGATTCTATACTTAAGAATGGGTGAAACCATGAACTATTCATAGTTTTCTCCATTACCAAGTAAGAATTCAAAACTTTTCTCATGGTTTTGGTTTGACATGCATAGAAGATTTTTAAGCGACGTGTTTCAAGTGAACACTTCACTTTTCATCAAAGAAAATACCAGTAAGAAAGATAACAAGCATAACCTTTTTCACCAACCACAACTTTGTACCATATTTATTCATCATATAAACCATTTCTAGTAGGGAAACTCAACCTCACAACTTGCCTATTGTGCTTCTATGCAATTCCATTTATGGAATCATAACATCATGGTTCCATCCTTCTCATCCAAAGTTTCATTTGTTTCATGGTTAGGACCCTACACGATGATTAATGTTTGTCACACAAGACCACATGAGGAGGATAATGAGGTCATTGAAATTTTAAATATTCTTGTAAAGTATTCTCGCATATATCTATCTCAACCTTTGATGATTTATCAGACAACATTGAAAGATAAAAACTCCACATGCAAACCTATGGTTAAAAGTTCTAGGTACTATAATAGAGATCTATGCAAGCCTTTTTTTCTCCTTCCTATTTTATGTGAAATTCATTATGCTTTAGTTTATTGGGATTAACACATGTTTCGTTACATGACACCTAATCTAGAGTGGATCGACATATAATTTTTCAACTATTTTTGTGCTATTGGGGTGGAAAAAATTGGAGTTGATGACTTGAAAAAGGGTTATGAAACAAATGTATCTTGTGTTTCTATGGAATACAAAGCTATAATTGTGGACTAAGAAAGATATCTAGTTCCATGAGAGAGGAAATCTAAATTATGGTCTCCACTTGGCTCTTCTTTGATCTTCAAACATAAATAGGTTCTACATTGAGGTTTGACATCTTTGGCTTGGTCATCTTGCCTTTCCTTTTCTCCTCGGTGTGATCCTAAACAAGAGCACCCTGAGCTTGATCTCTAGTTCCCCTTCCTTTCTCCATAAATTGCACTTCATGAGTAATCTTGATGATACCATAATTTATAATTTATAATCATAATTAATATTCTAGAATGATATAGTTATTCATACACCATGCATAGATAAAGTCTTATCCTTTTATTCAAATGACAAAATCTATGATGATTCTATTGATCTCATTAAGCACCACAAGAAAAAAGCATATAATATATACTATTGTCCATTGTTGCAATATCATAAGTAAATACATTTAATTGGTAAATGTATTAAATAATATGAAAGGAATGTTTTAGATTTGATTCATTGTATAAGAGGTATAATTGATTTATTTTCTACTTAGGTATATTTTAAAACAGGGTTGTAGTTGCATAACATCATAGCTAAGAAAATGGAAGAAAAGGTATATTCATTGATACTAGAATCACATATATTAGTATATCTAGTTAATGCATGTATTATTGCAAGTTTAGATCATAGTTGCAATGATTGGCAATTTCCAAATCTATGCCTACACTTTAATTTCCAATTGTAACCTTTCACTTTGCAAGTGCCAAGAAGAAAAGGGGTAAGAACACACGTGAATGGTGTTTTTCTTACTTGCCATAACATTGATACATTATGGAAAATGCAGAGGTGCAGAGGAAGCTTTCTTCCTCAGCACCTCCGCACTCCACACATGTCTCAAACGTGGATGGCACTGTCAATTTTGGTGTTTCAAAAAACCACCTATTATTTATGGTCCTACAAGTTCCAATTTAATTGGGTGATTGAACCACTTAATTCAGTCTTTAGCTCAATGATTACGGTTATGTTTGAGATATAAAATATAAAATCAACATTCAACTATGTATGCCATTAAACTATAACCATTGTGTGGAGTCCGGAGGTGCAGAGGAAGCTTTCACTGTGATACCTTTGCACCTACACACTTAATAATTATTTAAAAAAAATATAACCATTAAATCAAGTATGTGAAATACCACTACTTGTGAGGGATACAAAGGGTATTTATATGTAATTTGTGATAAAAGTTTACTTATTTCTATGTTTTTGCAAAATTTCTAGTATATTAGATAATGTTACAAACTTGAACGAATTGACCTTGATCCAAGGTAGTTGGGAACTATGCGCAGAACTTGTATATCCACTAGTAGAGGGTCTAATCAAAGAATATGTTCCAATTGATATAGATCTAGAGCCATACTCTGTTGCAAAGGCACTTTACTCTACCTATACATACTGTTATGCTCTTAACCTGCAAAAGATACCCAAATACAGAATATGCGAAGAAAGATACCCAGAACATAGAATAGTGAGAGACAACAACAAATATTTTATTATTCAGAAAGCAATGTTCACTGGCCTCTTCGAGGGGGCAACCTCCAATAGAGCAGAGCTCGATACAGAAATAAGACACAATGCTCCTCGCAGGGAGTCTCTATCCTTTATATATGACTCATACATGCAATACCGTGGATCAATACCATGGGTTTTATTAATACTATCTATCTAATACCATGGCCCATTTGCAACTAACTGTGGTCCTCTCATTAATTGTGGGTTAACCACTTACAATTATTAATATGGGCTTTATTGACTCTTTACTATGACTCGATCCCACTACATAAATAAGGGGGTTAGGGTGGGACCCTAACATGCCCTCCCCCTTAAGAATAGCCTTGTCCTCAAGGCTGAAGCTGCGGAAACTGCTGAAGAATAGTGGCTGGTTCCCAAGTTGCATCTTCCGGCGAGGTGTCTTTCCACTTGACGAGAACTTCCCAAATCATGCGGCCACGCAGATGCCTTTCTCGTGTGTCTAAGACCTGTTTAGGTTGGAGCCAAATTGATCCTTTCTCATCCAATTCAGGTAGACTGGTTTCAATTTTGCAATTGTTCCCAATCACTTTCTTGAGGCATGAGACATGGAAAACTGGATGGATTTTTGCAGTAGGCGGCAAAGCCAGCTTGTAGGCGACTTCTCCAATGTGTTGAAGTACTTGATATGGTCTGTAGAATTTTGGAGATAATTTCTGACAACCCTTGTCTTTGAGTGATGTTTGCTTATATGGTTGCAGCCTCAAAAAGACCTGATCCTATTCTTGAAGTTGGCGCTCTGAGTGATGCTGGTCTACCTGTTGCTTCATGTGGTTTTGAGCTTGATGAAGATTCTCTCTAAGATGGGCGAGCATGGTTGCGGTTTTGTAGGAGGTTATCCACTGCTTGTACCTTTGAGCCCCCTTTGATATAAGAAGTAGGGGAAGGAGGGAGTTGACCATATACTGCTTCATAGGGAGTCATTTTGGTGGTGGCATGATAGTTGGTGTTATACCACCATTCAGCCAGAGGTAACCATTGTACCCAAAGATGTTGCTTTTCTAAAGTGAAACACCTAAGGCAGGTTTCCAGACATTTGTTGATAGCTTCCGTTTGACCATCCATTTGTGGATGATAAGAAGTACTGAGTTTTAGCTGGGTGCCTTGTAGCCTGAAGAGTTCCTGCCAAAAATTACTGGTGAAGATTGGGTCATGATCAGACACAATAGAAGTGGGCATGCCATGCAATTTGAAGATCTGATCCATGAAAGATTGAGCAACCAAAGTTCGGTGTAAACGTGTGGGGTAGGGCGAAGAAATGAGCATACTTCGAAATTTTGTCCACAACCACCATGATGACTGACTTGTTTCCTGACTTTGGAAGACCTATAATGAAATCCATAGAAACCTCCGTCCATATTGTTGTCGGGATGGGCAACGGTTGTAATGTGCCTGGTGCTTTGACAGTCTCCCCTTTATGGTGTTGACAGACATCGCATTCTGCTACAAAGGTGAGGACGTCCTTTTTCATGCCTGTCCAAAAAATGATCTTCTGGTGCGAGCATACGTCTTCTACAAGCTTGAATGTCCTGCAATGGGGGATGAGTGCAATTCTGCCAAAATGCAACTTTTGAGGGTGGATGTTGGTGATATTATGACTCTGTCCCTGTAGCGAAGAATCTCATCCTGCCACGAGTAGCCCTTGGTGGAATTTGGATCCGCTTGCAATTGAGAAATGAGTTGGGAGAGCCTTGGATGTGAGAACCATTCCCTACAAGCTTCTTCAATCCATTCTGGAATGGGAAGGGAAATTGCTAGCAGGGTACTTCCCTCCTCAAATTGGTGAGATAATGCATCTGCTACATTATTTTCTTGCCCTTTCTTGTAAATGATCTCATAATCATATCCTAGCATTTTGGTGAGCCATTTATTTTGTTGTGGGGAGGATAGGCGTTGCTCCAAAAAATATTTAAGACTGTGATGGTCTGTGCAGATTTGGAAATGTCGCCCCAATAAGTAAGGTCACCAAGTCTCTATTGCATGTAAAATGGCCATCATTTCCTTCTCATAGGTAGATTGGCCCAGATTCGTCCCACTTAGTTGTTGGCTTGTGAAGGCCAAAGGTCACCCTTCCTGCATTAAGACTGCCCCAATACTCATACACAAAGCATCACGTTCAATGACAAAATATTTGGTGAAGTCAGGTAGTGCTAAGACTGGAGTGGAACACATGGCATTTTTGAGAGCTGTAAATGCCTGTTGTGCGTCCTCATTCCAGAAGAATGATTTTTTCTTCAGCAGTTTAGTGAGGGGCTTCGCTATGTGACCATAATTGTGGACAAATTTATGATAATAGCCTGCGAAACCAAAAAATCCTCTCAATCTCTTCAAGGTCTTAGGTTGAGGAATGTGGCTCAAATACTCAACTTCTTCCATGCCAAACGAACACTTGGACATCTTGACAAATAATTTATGCTTGCAGAGCAGTTGCAAGAGTAGATCTACATGTTGAAGATGTGCAGCCCAAGTGCAACTATAGATGAGGATGTCATTGAAGAAGACAAGGACAAATTTCCTGAGATATGGTTTGAGAAGGTGGTTCATAAGGCTCTGAAAAGTAGAGGGGGCATTACAAAGACCGAATGGCATGACCAGGAACTCATAATGGCCTTCATGAGTTCTGAAAGCAGTCTTTGGAATGTCGACTTCCTTCATGCGAATTTGGTGGTAGCTCGAGCGAAGATCCAACTTAGTGAAGAATTGAGCCCCATTGAGTTCATCTAGCAAAAACCACCGGGATGGGAAATTTATCTTTGACTGTCAACTTATTGAGGGCCCTGAAGTCTGGACACATCCACCACTCCCCATATTTCTTTAGCACCATGAACACCAGTGATGAATAAGGACTAATGTTGGGACGAATGACACCTACTTCCAAAAGTTCCTTGATTATTTTTTCTATTTCATTCTTTTGGGTGAACGGATATCTGTATGGGTGCACATTTGGGGGTTGGGCCCCTGGAACAATGGTGATGCTATGATCATGTTCCCCTCTCGAGGGTGGAATCTCATGAGGCTTGTCAAAGACCAACAGATGGTTATTTAAAATCTGTTGCATCTCAGGATGAATCAGCAGAGACTTGGTTTCGACTGCCTAGATGACATTGAATTGAGCTATAACTCCATGATGGCCCTTTTTTAGCAATTTTTCCATCCTATGCGATCTATTGATAGAGGGAGCTCCCGCCTGGAGTCCACGGAGGGTATGTGTTGAGTTGTTCTGCTTAAAACTCATATATAACTCCTGGAAATCCATTGTGATTGGCCCAAGAGTGCGAAGCCATTCAGCACCGAGGATAATGTCGCACCCTCCCATGTGTATGGCAAACATGTGGATCTTCAACTGATAATACCCCATTTGAAGTTTGACATTTTCACAGCGACCTTCACATTTCACTATGCCCCCATCCGCAATTTGGACTTGGAAGTTAGAAACTGCTCGTACAAAATAATGCACTGCTTCCGCGACTTTTTGATGGATGAAATTATGTGTACTTCCACTATCAATCAAGACTACTACTGGGCAATGTTTAATAAAACCTTTGATTTTGAGAGTTTGAGGTGAGGAAATCCCTGCTAAAGCATGCAGCGAAATAACTGGTTCGTCGAGGACATTGTCCTTTTAGTTGTCCTCTTCTACCGCCTCATGTTCCTCCAGTGGTGGATCTTCCTCCGACGAGCTGTAATCAGTGGCATCAATTTGAAAAAAATTGGGCTCCTTGCATTTATGACCTGGGAGTATTTTTCATCACAGTAGTAACATAATCCTTGCTTTCTTCTTTCGTCTATTTCTGTAGGTGACACCTTTTGAACCTTAAGTGTTTGAGTCGTGCTGTGAGCCTGTGGGGGGCGACCCTTAGCGGTGAAATTTGGGTGACTGTACTGGGCTGCTAATGCACGTTCCACGTTACGAGCTACCTTACAAGCCTCCATCCATGTGGGAGGGTGGTGCAGTAAGACGCGGGCTTTTATGGCTTCTTTAAGACCATTGATAAAACATTCCGTGTAGAACACATCTGAGAGACCCCTAGTGCAGAAGGCTAAGGCTTCAAAGGTTGTAATATATTCATCCACTGTGCCATTATGTCAGAGCTTAGTAAGACGACGCAAAAAAGAAGATTCCTAGTCAAAATGTTCTGTAAGAGCCTTTTTGAAGGAGTTCCAAGTCCTAAAAGGTCCATTGCAACGTTGATGTCGTTCCCATCATTGCCGCCTTCCATTGTCCAAGTACATGCTCCCCACCATAAGCTCAGTATCATTATCTAAGATGTTATTCAGATTGAAATACTGCTCCATTTGTGCTATCCATGCTGTCGGGCGAGAACCATCAAATTTATGCATATCCAACTTGGGAGGTCGTGGACAGGGTTGTTGGTGGGGGCCCTCGAGGTGAAGAGAGTGGCTAGACTCACCCTGACTATGTCCATTGCCAATATACGCCTCCTCATGAGCTTCCTCCTTGCCTGTCGGGATTATGCTCGGGATCATGCTATTTAGTCGGTCAAGCTGAATTTGGAGGGATTGCAAGGATTCTTCAAGTTTGTCCATCCTTTCATTGGCCATAGCTTGAGCTCTAGTTTCTACCATGCACCGACCTAATGTTCTTGAAAATTGGGACCACCCCAATTTTTTTTTTTCACTAAGAATTGAATGGTACCACCATGCTCAGCTCGTCGTCCTGATTCTGATGAGCTAGATCACCAATAAGCACCCCGGGAGATCTTAGACTTTTTTTTTTTTATCTGAAAACTCCTAATGGAGTTTTACTCCTTCCTTAGGAATACTACAGTAGCTGAATCCTCAAAATGTCAATGCTACCAAAAGTCCTACGAAAATCATGCCCCGGTATAGGAACCCCACACAGCTACTCAGATCAGGTGGATCTGGGAGATCTGAATGGCGGATCGGATAGCTCTGAGCGGTGGAACAGATTGTTGTTGTGGATCTGATGGATCTAATAGATCGGAATGACTGGTATGCTAACTCGGAACTGCGAGATTGATGTCTGTTGCTGCTGCACCCCTTTGCACGCTGATCTGGCAGAGATGATGCGTCATCCCCAGATAGAAAAGGGAACTATGGTCTCGAGGAGTGTCAGGTGCTACAGATCACAATATACATAAGGATCTGACAGTAGTACTCAGCCCAATGTTTCAGGGCTCTAACTAAGGAGGATCAACTGTACCCTTAACCGTATAACCCGACTACCTTATCGTACGGGCGAGTAATCTCTCCGAGTATTGTTCTCGATGTACTGTAGCAGCAAGACGACTGACGGTTTATCTATGGGGAGGTTGCAGAGGAGCTAAGGGGCTTCCATATATACCCAGAAGGTACTTGGAAGACAATCCGTACGCAGTTCTGTCTAATGCGCTACTACTCGAAGGGGTACCCACAGGGGTTACAAGGGAGTCCAACAAGCATGACCACCTTTTGTATTTCCTGCGTGCATGCCTCCCCAAATCCGCAGGTTTATGCGCTCAATGACAGATCCCGTGGTTTAAAGACGTTGAAACACGTCTCTAGCAAAAAAAAATAAAAATTACTAAGAAATGGAGATCCCATCGGCCCTGGAAAGTGCTCTGATACCACTTGTTATGCTCTTAACCTGCAAAAGATATCCAGATACAAAATATGCGAATAAAGATACCCAGAACATAGAATAGTGAGAGACAACAACAAATATTTTATTATTCGGAAAGAAATGTTCACTGGCCTCTTTGAGGGGGCAACCTCCAATAGAGCAGAGCTCGATACAGAAATAAGACACGATGCTCCTCGCAGGGAGTCTCTATCCTTTATATATGACTCATACATGCAATACCATGGGTTTTATTAATACCATCTATCTAATACCATGACCCATTTGTAACTAACTGTGGTCTCATCATTAATTGCGGGTTAACCACTTACAATTATTAATATGGGCTTTATTGACTCTTTACTATGACTTGATCCCACTACATAAACAAGGGGGTTAGGGTGGGACCCTAACACATACTACGATGTCTCCAAATATACAACTACTACAATGGCTTTTGAGTAAACAAATACCTTTGGGTCTCAATAGCCCAATCAATGAATCAAAACATGAGACAACCTTTACTTTAATATCATAGATTCACTTACCTTATGACCTAAATCGAGAACCCACAAAGGAATAGGAAAAGGCATCATAGTTAGACGCAGAGGCACCATCTCCCACTCTTCCACCAACATTTCACCTGGCATCCCTTCCAAGTTGAAAGTTTGCTGCAAAGCCTCTAGATCTGGATCTTATTATAGTCCTAGGGCTATAGCATGTTCCAATTGTAGCATAGCTAGTTTTAGTTTTGCAGTTTTTTTATAAAAGCTCTTCTTTCGGTTTAATGATGTCACTATGAATGATGTTTCAACATGGCCTATTTCTCCTAGGGATGATGCAAAGACAACACAAACAAAGTTAATTCCGGTGCCTATAGGTGTTCCTACATTAGCATATGTTCCTAGTCAAGTTATTCTAGCATATGCTTATGTTTCCACCTTAGTGTCATTTCCCTGTGTCGTTCCGCCATTTTCTCATTTTCCAAGAAGTGTTGCGAATTTGCATGGGTTCGATGAAAGGATCACATGAGGGTTGTGCATGTCATCCACAAGGTATATATTTTTAAATCTTTTACCTACGAAACTATAACAAATATCTTAATTTATACATCATGCAGAAGGTGTCGAAATGTGATTTCCCTTCTCCATCATGCACACATTCTCCGCTCCACACAAATTGTAAATAAAAAATATTATTCTTATTCATTGATGTTTATAAATTCTTGTGAAATAAATGCTTAGGGGATTGGAAAATACTTGTTCAAATCAATTTGATTCGGGTGTTTCACCCGCATACTACTAAGCACGATTTTGCTTCTTCAGTCAATTTTGTTCCATATGTTCGGCAAAACTTTGTTTTGGAGTTGCAATTTCACAGTCTAACTTTGTGATCCGTGATCCATAAAATGAAAAAAGAAAAAAAATACATTTTGAATTTGGAAAACAATGCAAATAATTATGCCTTCAAGGAATATCATAAAAATTGCAAATAACTGAATAAGTTTGATTGAAAAGTTACCTTCTGATATGGCCAACAAAGCACGTGATCATCATGACAAATATTCTTCATAATTTTGTTGCCTAATGACAATTTGCAAGCAACTTCTACTATTAGAAGAGAGAATAACTAAATAAAGTTGGCCAATTTACTGTGGGTTGTTCTTTCCCTTGCATTACACAACCAATTACTTGTTGAATGCTTCTTTGCAAGCTTGGGTGCTTACTTTATATGGTATAATTGCACCAATACACACGTTTGAATGCATTACACAATATAATTGTGTTACCAATTCATTGTTATGCAAGCTCAATTGCATTAGATAGTAGAATTTATTGATTTGCAAGTTTGATTCATTTCTTTATGGGTTTTAATATTTACTATTTAATTATTGATTTGCTAATTGCACACTCATGTAAATATTTTTAACCATTTTAATCAACTTCATGATCAATGGTCATAGATAATACTTTCTTTTCGCAGTAAATTGCAATTATTCAGGGTGCGTACCTGCGTAGAAGTATGATTAGAAATACCTTTACATTGCATAAAAAACATGTCTTACCTATGTAAACCTTCGCACTCCGCATTGCATAAAATAAATGGGGTGAAAGCATGAAGATGGGTTACACATTTTGGAAAAATGAGGGCGCGCTTTGCTGAAAAACAAATGATTAATCGAGTAATGTTAAGCACTCGATCGAACAATTTTTAAGCGCTCAATCAAGCTATTGAGGCACTTAAAAATAGCTTGATCTAGCGCTTAAACAAACCCTCAATCGAGTTGTTTTCTAACCCAAGTCAATAGCACGATCAAGCCCTTGAACTGTATGATACACCATTAATACCATTAACAAAAAATTCGTAAGACTGCAAGTGGGTTAGTTTTTTAATGGCTCGATTGAGCTGCTGGATTACCATGTATGCCACTCAATTGAGGGCTTCTTTAACGCTCGATTGAGCAATTTGAATTTTGAATTTAAGCACTTGATCGAGTATTTAAAATGCTCGATTGAGCTCTTGAAGTCCTAAAAATTATAGTTTTAGCACCTCTTCTGCGGATTTCTCTGCAACCCCATTTTGCACCCTATCAGATTTAGGGAAGAAATTGTCTTTAAGTGGTGGAGATGATCACATTGGATTCGTGAAAAAATCCTCTATCCAATGGAATATGAATTTGACACTTTCAAATTCATATGATATTTTTCATTTAATTTTTTTAAACATAAGACTTGAAATTTTTTTGGACAGTTTGAAAGGGGCTGAATAAAAAATCTATAACATAAATATACATAACGAAAAAATTTCAAAAAATACCGCTATCTTTGTTTATGAGTCATCTTCAAAAGGGTATCATGGTTTTTCAATTTATTTAAAGACTTGAAAAAAATGTTACGCTTGTCTCCAAAATGAAATTGAAATATTACTTCGCCAACTTCGAAAAATAATTAAAAACACAATTTTGCATAAAAAAATAGATTTCTAATATGAAAAACGTAGTTCTCTCCATATAAATCATGCTCGTATCTCTCTCTCTCTCTCTCTCTCTCTCTCTCTCTCTCTCTATCTATATATATATATATATATATATATATATATATATATATATATATATATATATTACACTATTTAGATTAAGTTATGCTATGTGACCACACACAAATCTCTTAAGTTTTGCGAAAATTTGCAAGGACATATATTGCATTTAATGGAAAATTGAGAGATTATACGAACTATGTTTTTTTTCAAAAATAACATTAAGAGCACAACATATTTCTCCACATATTGTCTTTTTACTCTGAATCAAAATCCGTAATTCTTATATGAATTTTGAGGAGTGTAATTCAATAAAAGAAGAAAAACTTAAATTTGATCGCCACATTTGACCTAAAAGTGTTATCCATCTTCATGCTTTCACCCATAGATAACTATTCATATTACTTAAATAAATATTTATGACAAAACAAAAATTTAAGATGAACTTTAAAGAAATAATTACATATCACATACATTTTCAAACAATCATCAAATCTATAATTAAAATAAGGCCCATTTTATAAAAAAAATCCAACAATAAATAAGAAATATGATAGTTATATACTATCATCAATATTCTTAGAGATATTAATCCCGAAAAGAGGATTGTACAACCTTCAGGTTTTAATATGTATAGGAGACACTCATTAGAGGTGGAATGGAATGAAACGACTTGTAACCTATCTTCGTTATGAGGTAAGCATCGTCACAGAATGGTAGCTAATCCTCATCAATAGAGGATATCTCCAATGAAGAGTATGTTGCACATGTCTGTCAATAACAATGTAGAAAAATTACACGTGTGCAGGTCCCATGAGGAGGCATGTAGCTTCTAGCACTAAACACATATATGTCCAGCATCTGGCATCTTTCGAAGCTACAATACGTTGAGATACGGGTAATATGTTTCTTAATTTTTAGGGAAAGGTGTGTGATAATCGTGAGCGTGGACCATTTTGGCTTTACTTTCAAAGTGAGATGCAACTTGGATAAGCAATCAGTCGAGTAGTTAAATCATCATCCTGCACAAATTTGTTATGTTCTTTTAGCTATAAGTGAACGATTAACAACACCATAATCAAATTGATTTGTAAAAGTCTTTTCTCATCTCCAAAGCATTTTAAACACCAAAGAATAACAAAATGAATTCTACTTTACAGTTTGTGTAGAGCAGGGAATGTGTGCGGAAGGAGCAGGATGTGAAAGAGGCATCCGCATTTTCGCACCTTGTGCATGACATATAAATTAAAGATATTTGGTATAGTTTTATAGGTAAAAAAATTAAAAATATATACCTGTGGACGATATGTGTAATCTTCGTATGTATGCCTACCGCGTTGTTGTCCCGGGTGGTTGAGACAGTGCAATATTTCCCTCCCCACTCGCGTACACTCATACATGTTAGATTACGTTTCACAACGTTTGTAAAGCATTGTTGGGTTGCTGTCGACAACATATATATAAATTGTACTTCGTTGTAATATAATTATACCATAATATATATAAATTATGTATGGATTGTACTTCGTTGTAATATAATTATACCATAATATATATAAAAGCTTCTCCAAAAGGGATTCCCCTTCTTGGAAAAAAATCCTCATATGATTATTCCATCGAATCCTTGAAGAAGATGAGAGGTATTCCATCATTCCATGATTCCACCATCCATTATCTTGAGAGAATAGTGTTCTAAGACAAATGATTCCTTGGCAGTAGTACATTGATTGAGGGCTCGGGGGTGGCCAACTGTAGCAAGTTTTTGTGCAACTAAGCCTATGGTTGCGTGGAGAGTCGTCCCCAAGACCTTGTTGCAATTAGAAGACTTCAACTAGCATTCAACTCGGAAAACACAGGTAAGTATCTCTACTTATAGTTTTGAATTTTGATGTTAATTAGTTGATAATTGCATGTTGATTATAAATTGCTAGATTAAACTAATTAATTATGTGTTGATATTTCGGGGCTGTTACATCTTATTCTTGGAAAAATGTTGCATCATATATATATATATATATAATCAACAACATGGAAAATCACCAAGTTGGGACAAAGTTGAGGTGGTATCATTTGCATTATCATCTGAGCTCTCGAAATTATCGATGAAAAACAAAATATGCGGAAGATAAACGATATCTTTTCAGTGCACAAATTTACTTTAAGTTGTAGTTTTTTGTATTTTTGTGTTGTGTTTTGTTTAGTATAGGTAGATGAAATACATATTTAAATCTGTTTATTGTAGATTTTAGGAATATTTTAGAATGGGTTAAATAATTGATTAATTTTCTAACTGTTAGATTTCAAAATATTCCTAAAATCTACAGTGGATATAAATTTAAATTTAAGATATTACAAAAATACTACATTGCAGAAATTTTTATGTAACTAAGTATATTGGCATGGACAGAGAAACCTTGCTATGACAGAAACCCTGCTACAGCTATGGTTGCGATGCACCACAAGGATATAGGGCACATTTCCACTTTGAATTGTAGATTTCATAAATATTTCTACTTTGACAGGTAGAAACAATGTAAACTTTGAAACAGGAACTGATACTGTTACCGGTTTTGTAGCGATAGCAAAAAATTGACCCGATTTTGAAAAGGTGCGATGCAGAACACACATATTTTTTTAGAGCATAGTTTTTGGCACTTTAAATAACCGATATCATTACTCGCTTCATAGGGGTAGTAAAAACGTGACCTGATTTTGAAAAGTGGTAATGCAGAATACAATTCTTTTTTTGGGAGCATATTTTTGACACTTTAAATTTTCTTATGTATCAGATATAAATACATTTTTTAAATGTTAGTGATTTTCATGCTGATTTTGAAACGTGTTGATGTAGCATACATTTTTTAGAGGACTTATTTTTCACACTTTAAAATTTATTATGTCCATTTTTTTTTTTAAATTATGGTTACTTAATGAATTTTCAAGTTGTTTTTATTTTTATTTTTTAAATGTTGATTACCTAATATATATATATATATATATATATATATATAGATATATATATAAACAAAAACTAAAAAAAAATGTTAATTTTTTTTTTTTATCTCATAAACCATAAAAGAATTTGCAAAAGTTATATATATATATATATATATATATATATATATATATAACTAAGTAAGTAAAAATAACAAACAAAAAAATAGTCAATTAAAAAAAATAGAAAATTAACCCAAAAAAAATTAGTAAAATTAATATAAAAAATTTTAATAAAAAAAATGATGAAAATTTAAAAAATCTATATTTCTTTCCAAATTAAAAAGAAAAAAAAATTAAAAAACATTTAAAGTTTTACATAAATATGTATTTTTAACTAAAAGAAAAGACATTTTTATTAAGCTTATATTTTTTTATTTAAAAACAAAACAATTAAAGATTAATTTTTATTTATTTTTTTAATTTCAAAACAAAAATTATTAAAAAAAAAAATTAAACACATTTTTTTAAAACAAAAATCTATTAAAAAATTAAAAAAAATGTCTAGACTTTCTTTTTTTAAAAAAATTTAAAATTGAAACATTTAAAATTTAAAAATATTAAAAAAAATATGTTTAAAAAAAAAAAAAAAAACCCCATGACCCCGTAGGTACTCTACTCAGGGCCACCCCACCATGACCAGCGGGCGAGCGGATGGGCCACAGTTTTTTTTAGGAAAAAAACATAAAAAAAGGTTAAAAAACAAATCAAAATTTTTAATTTTTGTTTTGTTTATTTGTTTTTTTATTTTAAATAATTGTTTAACTTTGTTAAATTTTAAATAAAAACATTACATTTGTTTATAAACAGAAATTTTAAAATTTTTAATGATGATTTTTTCTTAATATGATATATATATATATATATATATTCCATTTTTTTAATTATGTTTTTTTTACTATTTATTGGTTTATAATTTTTATTTTTATTTTTAGTTTTTTATTTCTTATCATTAAATTTGTTTTTTTTTTTACCTTTTTTATGATTGATTTTTTTAGTATATATTTTAATTTATGATTTGTTATTATTTTAACTTTTTCGTGTTTTGTGTTTTTTCATTGTTTTAATTTTTTATTTTATTTTATGTTTTCATTATTTTTTAAAAATTTAATGTTTTTTGGGGTCATGATAAAATATTTTATGCCATTATTTCAAAATATTGAAATTTTACCCTTGAAAAAGAGTGTTATCCCAACAGCATCAACACTTTTCGTTTTGAGGGTTTTTTTGGACAATTTTTGCACAAAAAATTGGCTTTCACCACCATTTTTAAATCATGTTGAAAATTTACCCTAGGAAAAAAAAGGTGTTATTCCAGCATCAACATTTTTCATTTTTAGCACTGTTTTTGATGTTTTTATGAGGTCTTTTGGCTAGAATTCCTGTTTTGAGTTTATAGTTCCTGCTTCAAAGTTTACATTGTCGAGAATTGGTCTAGTTTCTGATTCATCCTAAATATTCTTGAAATCTCTCTTTAATCTGAGATTTTGAGATATTTCCAAAATCTACCATTAATGTAAATTCATTGTATTCAAACCAAGACTACATGTAACCAAGTATATTAGTCTCAGTAGAGAAACCTTGCCACGACTATGGCTGTGATGCACTAGAGGCATATAGGGAACATCGTTTTTGCTTTTTTGCATCACATTGTAGATGGTAGCCAACAAAATGGAAGTCGGTTGACTAGATCTGCAGGAAGAAGCAATATTGTTCATATAGATTGACCTGGCTTGAAATTCGAACACAGGAACTGCCTTCTTCATGTGCTTCTTATTCTCACTAGATTTCCTCGAGAAGAACATAAAACTCTTATGTGACTTCATTTTCTTCAAATGTTGCACCGATTTTTGAAGTTGATCCAATGGGGCTTTTAAATGCGAGATAGGCGATGCCTCCTCCTTGCACTATTGATGTGATTGAGCTTCTGCATGAGCCTGGGAAAACCAAAGTAATTATTAAAAGAAACATTACAATATAAGAATATCCTTAAAAACTGTAAAAATCACCTATCTTCTTGTTTCTCTTATTGCAAACTATAAATATTTTTAAGAGGTAGTCTAACATGCGATTTGAGTGAGAACCTTAGCATAGTTTATTTCTAGATCAGAGAAAAAATAATCAAACTAGGAATGCCTTGAAATGGGGATGCTAGAGTTAACATTGCCACTTGAAGACATTGAAAAATAAAAATAAAAACAGATCACAAAGCCATGGCTTCGTCTATATCATATTTTGAACATTTTCTTGAATAGAACCACCCAATTTTTTGGATATCCAATCTGATAATTCCCACAAGCCTACTGCTAAGATCACAACCCCACTTCCCTAGTTTTATAATAACTTATAGTTAAAAAGTGAACATGCATCAATGCTCTATGATCTGGTCGATAATTGTTGTTAACTTCAGTTTTGGTGCCTTAACTCTTGGATTTTCTTTAACAACACCTGCCTTATAATTGCTAATATTATGTCATTCAAATATTCATATTTTTTTCTGAAATACAAGCCAATTTGGTCACCATGATGTGTACATTATCCTTTATGTCCCATCATTGTCATCACAGTTTTTTCCTTATATGGAGATGGAAAATATTATTTATTTCTAATTGTGTAATGGTAGATATGTATAGCGAAATTACATAGTCATTAATATTTCTAGAGTAATATTTTCATTAATGCATTGGCAGTATATACTGACCTATGGATTTGGGTAAGTAAAATATCCAAAGGTTTAAATACATGCCTCATGTATTAATGGATCTATAACTCCATAAATATTGTTTGTCAAATTAGATGAACATTGCATATACTTAAAATTGAATAATGCATAGTAAACTTACATTGATCAGATTACATATATACATGAAGTGTTGTCCCAAGATAGGTAGATTAACTTGGACACACAATCGCTTGGTTGAGAGAATATCTCAATCACACACGAATCTAGGAAACATCTAGATTTGAACAAATCCTAAATAATAGGAACAAACTCCTTTACATTAAAAGAATCGCAACTAAGACAAGTAGGAATTATATTTCCAAGTTGCCCCCTTAATGACTACTTGTCTCAATCTCAATATGCAAAGTCTAATTATGATCCTCATATTTATAAACATAATAAAAAATAATATGTCGACGTCCATATAAAGGAACAACCATCTACTGGAATGCATGGGTATCAACCATTGCAATCGCAAATCTACTAGGATGTCCTTCGTGTACATGTTTCAAACAACCATTACTTGCATACCTTCACCTGTACCTACAAATCTCCATCTATCATCATCATCTTGGGTTTTCTCAGATTATCCATAACCATGCTCTGGGTTTTATCAACTTACCTAAACCATGCCTAGGGTTTTGTCAGCTGACCCTAAACCATGCCTATTGGAATTCCTGTCCACTTCACTCTCACATGTGGCTTTTGGATTATCACAAATCTACACTGCAAAGTGGTTTTTGGCTTACCACAAACCTGCACTTACACTGTCACAAGTGATTTTTGGCTTACCACAAACCTGCATCACAAAGTGGTTTTAAGATTACCACAAACTTCATGGGGGTACACATGCCTCATTAGGCTTACACTACCCACTCCAATTCATGGAGTTACTAGGTACATACTTTCCAAAGACCAAGACACAAACATCATACTTGCTTACTATTACATGTGTGATTCACATTACAACATAACATTCATTCTGCTTTATTCTTCCACACACAATTATTTACCTTGTTTTTCCATCTCTATTATTGGTTCAACTATCCACTGCTTCAACCAACTTCTTCTAAAATTAAATTCAAATTTGGTGTCTTTGACTTGAATCTTTCCAATTTCAATTTGCAATTGTTAGCGTTATCAATTCTAACTAATTGCATTTACATATTAAGTTGATGAGACTCAAGATATTTCATTTACAAAACGCAAAGGAAAATTCAACCACACAATTCATTTCACCAAGAATATACTCATTTACTACATAGTGAAAGTGTTGGTTTCATCTTTACCCATGTAGGATGAGTTATCCTCTGTCTTCCTTTGGTGCTATTGAGACATCATCATGACAATGACTTGCATTAAGGTGACAAACCATTTGTGACAATAAACCTTACTAAACATGTCTATAACCGAGATTGACAATGTGATGTCTATCTCCATTAACATGTCATCATGAGAAGTAAGTAATAAATGCCCAAAGTTTCGTTAACCTGAATATGAAAGTAAAATGATGAGTAAGTCTCACCAAATTTCCTATAACTATACTTTGGGCTCCAATGACTGCTTTGTATTAATTAAAATCTATCACTATAATCACCAGGCGCAATTTGTTCCGAGTGACTCACTGGATAAATAGTGCTCCCTGTGTAGAGCCGTGGTGCCCATGGACTCAACCCCTGTAGTCTGTAGGCCTTATGGAGTTTGCATGTTTACCATGATACTCTCAGCCAGAGCAGCGCCATCATACTTAAAGGTTTTATTGTAATCATATGACTTCACCATTGAGCTTATTTAGTGCTAAGAGGTTTCTGAAGGAGTTTTTGATCTTAACAATGGCATGCACATCCACACTATCAAACATACAACTCATTGGATTACGCACTACACCCTGTGGATCCATAGGTTGAAGGAACGAGAAATCAATGGAAAACATGGCCACCACTCCATTGTCAAATGACCTCCACTCTTTCATCATCGAAGGACCTCTGACATTTGTCGACAAACCTACGAGAGTTAATCGAAGAATTTTCACCGCATACATTATGTGCACCCAATTAGAGACCTTGATGTGGAAGCCATTATTGGGAAACAAATCCTCCTCGTTATCCATGGCAGGAATGATGCTAATGACCAACAACAAAACATTTTGGTAATCACCGCCAATTTTCACGTCATTGTTCATGTGTTGCAAGAGCTTCAGCATAACTTTAGGCATTAGAGACACCATTTCACCCCCCACAGGATCTTTGCAAACCTCCTCTCCTAATATAATGGAACAGTAACAATCACAACCCATATTAGTTTGATTAGCATCCCAAGAATTTTTTCTATTAGTCAATTTCTTGTGATTGACTCATACTCGGGAAACAACTTTTATATCACAGAGCACCACACTCCCTCGACTCTCATAATGTTAATTAATGGACATAGAAACAAATAAAACAATACACAAATACTTCTTATTTCTATGGCCTAGGAGGGGCCAAGGTCCCAGGCCCAAACAAGCTATGATACCAACTTAAGATTGAATAATCCACACTAAACTTAGATTGACCATATTATATATATACATAAAGTGTTGTCTCAAGATAGGTAGACTAACTTGGACTAACAATCACTTGGTTGAGAGAATATCTCAACCACACACCAATCTATGAAACATCTAGATCTAACCAAATCCTAAATAATAGGAACAAACTCCTTTACATAGAAAGAATCACAACTGAGACAAGTAGGAATTATATTTCCAAGTAATATATATACCTTCACACAACATTCAATGTTACATAGTAATGGAATGATTAATGTTATATGATGATGAAGTGAATTGCATATAATTCAATGTTATATAACAAGATAAATATTACGTAAGTGTTAATAACCATCCTTTAAAGGTGAATAGTGATTTCACTATTCATAAATACTAATAACCATATTGTTAGAAATGAATGGTGATTTCACTATTCTTTATGTTGAACATTTTTAGCAATTGGTTATGGTTTATAACTGTAGTTTATTTGTTATATTTTTTGGAAGGTTTTCTACATTTTATCTTGTTAAAATTTCTGTAGAGATTTGTTGGAATCACAAGTTTGAATTGTGAAATTTCCACAATCAAAGTGTCCCAAATTTTTTTTAGGGTGTCAAAACCTAATTTAAGCAACAAAAATAAAAAATGTAATCATATCTAGAGGACCATAACCATTAGTAACGAAAACGAAACAAAGGGTTATGATAGAGAATGAAAATGACAGACGGCAACTTAAAAGCATCTAATAAACTTCTCACATTCTATGCCTATGAAATAACAAAGTAGCGAGATAATTAAAAACCATGGGTTTTCAAAAAAATAGACGAAATGCTTTGTATAACTACCAACCTAGATCCATCTTAACTCTGGATCTATCAAGCGCCGAGAGGGATGAAATCGATCGCGGTGCAAACTTTTACTCTAGTTTTGCACTCAAAAAAGAGGTTTGCACCTCGAGATATTTGATCCCTCTCGACACTTGATAGATTCGGAATTAAGACGGATCTAGGTTGGTTTTAGTCGTGTGTGGCCAAGGAAAATCTATCGAACATATGATTAATTTTATCAATAACATCTAAATACATATAATATTAATATAACTATTTTAAATATGCTAAATATTCTTGAGATTTATCTAGTCATTTTAATTTTAAATGTGCTTAGTTACCTCAATTTGTTGAGATGATAAATATTGTCAATAACTTTAATGATGAAAAATGATGAAATAAAAATTTTGAATGCAAAGTTACAATGTAATAGTGTTGAATGATAGAAAATGTGAATAATAAAAATGTAGTCAATTACAAATAGTCTTCATTGTGATCAATCTCAAAATATTTTATTCTACTATTTTTATTGTCACCCTTATTAGTTTTGTCATATTTTCATATCGATTATATGAAAAGGACAGTTGAAATCATAAACCATTTAAATATTTATCTCGAGCTGTTGTAGTAAACATCATACCTTGTCTCTCTTGCTCTCCAATATTAATAGGTTGAATCACTATAACACAAAAATCAATGCACATTGTCGATAATCAATCATTTTTGTGCTTACACTGAAATCAATGCACATTATTAATCCAATGGATTTAAAACAAATTTACCATCATACATCCAATTACATCAAATCAAAAATCAACATATACAGTGAAATCAATGCATCTAATGCAAGAAATCAAATAATATTATAAAATAACATCTACACTGAAATCAACGCATCTAATGAAAGTAATCAAATAGGATTAGAAATCAAAATCTACATTCAAATAAATGCATCTAGTGAAAGTAAGTAAATAAGATTAGAGACCAACAACTACACTGAAATCAATGCATCTAGTGCAAGCAATCAAATTGGATTAGAAATCACCATCTACAATGAAATTAATGAATTTAGTGCAAGCAATCAAATAGGATTAGAAATCATCTACATTGAAATCAATGCATCTCGTGCAAGCTATCAAATATAATTAGAAATCAACATCTACATTGAACCTATGCATCTAGTGCAAGAAATCAAATATGATTAGAAATCACCATCTATACTCAAATCAATGTATTCAATTCAAGTAATCAAATAAGATTATAATTCATCTACATTGAAATCAATGCATGTAGTACAAATAATCAAATATCATTAGAAATCAGTATATACACTAAAATCAATGCATCTAGTGTAAGAAATCTAATAGGATTAGAAATCACCATCTATACTGAAATCAACGCATCTAGTGCAATAAATCTTCTTCCTTCTCTCTCCCCTCCATCTGTATCTATATCTCCCTCTATATCTCCTTCGTCTCTTTATCTCACCCCCCCCAAACACTCACACTCTCTCACTCCATATCTATCAATCTCTCTGTCTCTCCCTCCTTGTATCGATCTCTCTCTTCTTTCTGTTCACCTTCCATCTATATCTCTATCTTCCTCTATCTCTTTATATTACCCCCAAAACATACACTCTCTTACTCCAATATATCTATCTATCACTCCCTCTTTCTCTCTCCCTCTCTCTCTCTCCTCCCCTTCTCTCCCTCTCCCCTCCTTCTATCTCTGTTCCCTCTTGATTTCCTCTCTCCTCTTTCCATCTTCCTTATAATTCCATCTCTCTCTCTTTCCACCTTTCTTTATCTATGATTTTCTTCTTACCTCCCTCTCTCTCCCCCTCCATCTCCATATATCTTTCCCTACCTCTCTCCACTCTCTCACATTCTCTCTCTCTTCCTTTCTCTCCCACCTCTCTCTCTCTCTCTCTCTCTCTCTCTCTCTCTCTCTCTCTCTCTCTCGCTATTCACCTTCTAACTCTATTACTATATGCCTCCCCCTCTCCTTCTCTCCCACCTACTCTCCATCTCCCCTTCTTTGACTATTTATCTCACCCCCAAACATAGAAACTCTCTCTCCATATCTCCCTTGTCACTCCCTCTATCTCTCCACTTCTCACTCTCTATGTATTTCTTCTTCCCTCCTTCTCTCCCCCTCCAAATCCATCTCTCTATCCCTCCCTCTCTCCTCCTCCTCTCTCTCTCTCTTTCTCTCCTACCTTCGTCTCTCTTCCCCGATTTCTCTCTCTCTCTCTTCCACCATCGCTCTCTTCCTCTCTCTCCCTTTCTCTCCCCCCTCTCTCCCTATCTTCAATCCAATTCTCTCTCTCTCTCTCTCTCTCTCTCTCTCTCTCTCTCTCTCTCTATCTCTCTCTGTATTTTCACCCCTATCCTCTCTCCCCCCCATCACACGCACACTCTCTCTCCCTCTCGAACTATGTTACTATATCCCTCATTTTCTCCTTCTCTCTCCTTCTCCCCCCTGGTCTCCATATCCCCTTCTATGTCTCTTTATCTCACCCATAAACATGAATACTCTCTCTCCATTGCTCCCTTCTCTCTCTCTCTCTCTCTCTCTCTCTCCACTTCTCACTCTATGTCTTTCTTCTTTCCTCCCTCTCTCCCTCTCCAACTCCATTCCTCTATCCCTCCCTCTCTCCTCTTCTCTCTCATTTTCTCTCCTACTTCCATCTCTCTTCCCCCATCTCTCTCTCTCTCTCTCCCCTCCAATCCTCTCACTATCTCCTTCCCTCCCTCCTTCTCTCTCTCCCACCTCCATCCTTATGTCTCTCTGTGCCTATCTTACACTTCTCTACCTCTCTCACTCCTCTCCCTCTCTTTCTCTTCATTCCTCCTCTCCCCTCTCTTTCATAATATCATTCCCTCTATTTCTCCACCTCTATCATTCTATGTCTTTGTTCTTCCCTCCCATATCATTATGTCTTTTTTTCTCCCTCCCATATATATCTAGAGTTAATATATATATCATGATATATTAATATATATTCTAATATAACAAATTTAATATAGTATTAATCCAAAGTTATTAAATTTAATAATATTAATATTAGGGTTATTAAATTTTTTTTGCGTGGTATTAACAATAATTTGGTCCATAGTATTTGACCCATTCACTTGGTATATATCTATATGCTGATTTCTAATTCTATTTGATATATTTTTATTTATTTACAATATCTCTTTATACCTATTTTATATAAAAATACGTTTTATTTATTTACCATGCCTCTAGTTTATTTATATTTTTATTTACTTACCATATCTCTTTTTATGTATAATTAGATTAGAAATGACCAACATTAGATTAAAAATAATAATTAAAGTGGACCGACATTAAATTAAAAATATTAAATGTTAAACATTACATGTTAAATTTAAATTTACATTTACATTTACATGTTTAAGTGAGATCTACCTAAACTGAGTTATAAAATACAAATCTGCTAACATAGTCTTAAGAAACATACTTGGAAATTTTATATAATAATACTAATATAGTGTGAATATTTATTTTCCTTTTATGAAAATAAAAATTTAACCACTAATATATATTACTTCCAAACCCATTACTCATTGTTACACAACCATTTTATCATAACCACAGAGTGCAATGGATTGTACACAATCCTCTTCCTTGAAAAATTATTTTCGAATTTTTTTATCGCTTTTTGGAATAAATCCTGAACATAATTGATTGAATTTTGCACAACCCTCTTCCATGAAAATTTATTTTCAAATTTTTTATCGCTTTTTGGAATAAATCCTAAACACAATTGATTTCCTCTTCACCTTTTGATAGATCACTATTTCAATATTTCCTGGACTTCCAAATGTAAATCTAGGAAGTCTACATGGATCTGATGTTAAATTGCTATCTAGTTGTGCAACTATAAACAAATGATTGTACTTACTCAATTCGAAGACCTTGAACACTCTTGAGATATTATAAACCATGCCCCACAATTTCGAATATCAAATTCGCAATTTGATATTAGGGAGTTAGCCTCGAACAACCGTTGGTGGGTTGTAGCTCCATTTTTTATGCATTCCATTGGAATGCTTATAAATTTTTGTCGAGTCTCATCAAAGACAAAAGCATGATTTTCATGATAGCTGGTTCATAATGGAGAGCAACAATCTAATGATTAAGAACTAATATTTTGTAGGGTACATTCATTCTAGTGTATCACCATGGGAACCCCGGTACTATTTGTTCGAAAGAAGGATGGGACTTTAAGGTTGTGCATTGAGTATCAATAACTAAACAAACTCATCGTCAAAAATAGATATCCTTTACCTCAGATTGACGACTTATTTGACCAAGTGCAAGGGGGCAGTGTATTCTCTAAGATTGATCTAAGATCTGGTTATCACCAAATCCAAATAAAGGACGAGGACATCTGTAAGACTGCCTTCCGAACTCGCTACGGTCATTACGAGTTTTTCATACTTCCTTTCGGCCTTACAAATACCCGAGCTACTTTTATGAGTCCGATGCATAGTATATTTCAACCTTTCCTAGATAAATTTGTGTTGATTTTTATTGATGATATATTAATTTATTCAAAAAATTAGGAGGGACATGAACAACACTTAAGAATAGTGTTGAAAATTTTGCGAGATAATCAACTATATGCTAAGTATAACAAGTGTGATTTTTACAAAGATAAAATTTAGTATTTGGGTTATGTTATATTAGTTGAGGGAATAGCAGTTGATACAGTGAAGATCAAAACAATAATGGAATGGATAGCCTTGAAAAATTTTGTAGATATTAGATCCTTTTTGGGCCTGGCAAGTTATTACTATCAATTCATTAAAAAAATTTCAAAAATAGCTTTTCCTATGACCTCCTTGTAGAAAAAAGGGTGTGTTTTCCATTGGACAGCAGAATGCCTGCAGAGTTTTGAGCAGCTGAAGTAGTTACTCACCTCTGCACCACTGTTGAAAGTAGTAGATCCAGAAAAATCATTCGTTGTTTGCACAGATGCAAGTAAAGAAGGAGTTGGTGGAGTATTAACTCAAGAGGGAAAGGACATCGCATATGAATCACATAAATTGAAATAATATGAACATCGGTACTCTCCTTATGATCTAGAGTTAACAGTAGTTGTACATGCACTTAAAATGTGGCAGCACTACCTTTTAGGGAAGAAATATCTACTGTTAACCGATCACAACAGTTTAACAATTTTTTTTAACCAGTCAAGCTTGAATGCTTGGTAGGCCCAGTGGACTGCATATTTAAGAGAATTCAAATTCCATATGAAGCACCTTAAAGGTAAAGAAAATCGGGTGGCTGATGCATTAAGCAAAAAAATACTTTGTGTCTATGAAATACATCTCAGTCAGGCACAATCTAACCTCCTTGTAATTATCAAGGAAGCATCCCTCAAGGATTCGAAATGCACTTTTCTATTGCAGCAAGTAGCAGAAGATCAGAAAGAGGGAAAAAAATCTGATTATGATATAACTTCTAAAGAATTATTGACATTTAGAAAGAAAATTTGTGTTCCCAATAAAAATTCCGTTAAGCAATTATTACTGGATGAATTTCACAGGAAGCCTTATGCCACCCATCCAAGATATCAAAAACTTTTAATAGCTATCCAGAAAATTACTTCTAACTAGGATTAAGAAAGGATGTTGTGGAGTACTTATCCAAGTTTCTGGAATGTCAGTTAGTAAAGGTAGAGCATCAACATCTTGTAGGTCTCTTGCAACCATTACCTATTCCTGAATGGAAATGGGATACGATCACCTTAGATTTTATTACAGGACTACCCCACACTAGAAAGTAGCATGATTCAACTATGGTTGTAGTGGATAAGTTTAGTAAAACACCAATTTATACCTATGAAATCCACCTACAAGACAATAGAGATAGCATATATATTCATGAAGGAAATATTTCGATTACATGGGATACCCCAGGTTGTGATTTCTTACAGAGATGTAAAATTTACATCCACTTTTTGGAAAACCCTTTTTGTTGGGTTGGGTAGTCAGATTCAATTAAGTATCGCTTACCATCTGTAAACGGATGGCCAAATGGAACGCGTAAACCAAGTCGTCAAAGATATGTTAAGAATGTTAGTTATGTAGCAAACCCACAAGTGGGAGGATTACCTCAATTTAGTAGAGTTCACGCATAACAATGGCCATCACGAGTCTTTAGGCATGAGCCCTTTCGAGGTACTATATGGAAGGAAGTGTTGAGTACCAATAGACTGGAACAACCTAGTTAATAAGTTAGCATTGGGTCCAGATATGTTAGCTGAGATGGAGGCCACAGTGAAAAAGGTTCGCTAGAACTTAAAGGCCACAAAGAGAGGCAAAATGTTTATGCAGATAAAAAGAAGATTCAAAAAGAATTCTAGATATGGGATCATGTATACTTAAAAGTTAAACCCCGAAAAAACATGCTACAGTGGAAGGGATGTGCCAAATGGCACCATGATATTGTGGACCATTCCAAATCCTAGAATGAATCGGACTAGTGGCATATAAATTAGCACTTCTAGGCCATATCCAAGTTCACAATGTCTTCCATGTATCCTTTCTAAAAAAATATGTATACAATCCTCAACATATAATTAACTGGGAAAATATAGGGTAATAGGAACAAATGAATATGTGATGTCAAAACTGTTGTTTGGCACAATTCTAACTATCAATTATGATTTGTGCGGGTCGAGCCTGAGGAAGAGTTGATGGCAGAGCCTCTTTGTATTCTAGAAGCAAACCATCCCTTATGTTAAAGTGCAATGGATGTACTTTGGCCTGGAGGGGGCCACTTGGAAGAATAGGAGATCATGTTGCAGGTCTATCCTACATTATTTTCTTATAAGAACATGAAGGATGATGTTCCACATAAGGGGGGAGAGCTGTAACACCCTTTTGTTGCATCATTTTCTTTTTTACCAAGTTTATGCAGAACTTAGAAACTTTTAAATTCACTTAACATGTTTGTTAAGAAGTTAAGGCTGGAAAAGTCAAGTATCATGACATTTTTGCTTAAAGAAATTTTATAGGGTTAATTAAGGAAAAACACTGAATACTAAACAATTATAACAAATCCTTGAACAGTTACAAACGGTTTCCATCCGTTTTCTCCATAAGAGGAAAGGAAAGGGCACAAGGGGGTTGCAAGAATTTTTCCTTGAGCTGGGTAGCGATACCAGTGGGAAGATTTCAATTATGGAAACCAGTCGAATGGGTTTGTGACTTGAGGCTGGACAGTAGTCCTGACACCCAAGACACCTGGCTTCTTTTATTCAAACTGTTAGGAGAAAGAAGTGCTCAATGGGGGACCATGGACGTGATTTACAGGTCCATGGTTGGGTAGTGAGACCTTCCAGAAAGAGTATTGATTGCACAGTGTTAAATAAATCAGAACAGATAAGTATTGAAAGAGTATACTTATTATTGAAAGTTTAAATGGTGTATAACTAGGAGTAATGATTATGTTTTCTTCTATCTCTAAGATAGGTACTACCGCTTATGACTAACATCTTGTATACTCTTGTATTAATCATATAGAAGGATTGATTTCATATTTTTCCCCTAGATTTATATTATGATTGAATCTAAACCTGACAATATTATAATTCTACAAATCTAACGAATACCCTATTGTATTATAGATAGATGCAAGGATAGTAGAGTTATAATCATTACTTAGATTCTGTTAATTGTATATTTCTATGGAACGAAAAAAAACTAAAATTATCAAACATTTAAGTACTAAATCACTAAGAAAGAAAGAAACAAAATATTCACTAATTTCCTAACGGAGAAAGGCTAGTAGTGTGAATGTATAAATTCCTTTCAATTATCAAACATGAACAAAATTAGATTCAATATATACCCTGACTTAACATATACTTGAGATTCATCATGCATTCAAGATTCATTAAAGTTATGGGAATTTTCTTATTCACTAGCAGGGTATCGCTTATTAGAAGAAAGAGTAAGAACAATAATGCATAAACCAAATGTCTTTAAGAGCTATAGCCATTATTAAATATTCCTCTGTTCAGAATTCTTGGCATAAACTGTTTCCATTCAATATACAAAACACCCTAAACTATGAATATATTCATCTACATGCAATATGTTCATATACCCAGATTATCCACGGCAAGGCCAAGACATGGTGAGGGTTATCCATAAAATTCCAAAAAAACCTTCAGAACAACCATGAAACAGAGTAGCATAGTTGGGTAGTGTATGCCATAAAACAATGACTATAAATTAATTAAATTCAAAACCATTTGAAATATTATAGTAAGGTCAAAACAATGAAGCTCCGAATAAAAAATGGCTACAATCAAATGACATTTTCAACATCCCTTAAACAATTACGAATTATGGGATACGATGAGGGTTTGGCCATGTCGAGAGTCAACAAACCCTCCCACCCTCAAAGGTGAAACTTAATCTAGCCTTAATAATCAAAGTATGCTATCAATTCGTGAATTTAACCCAACCTGTAAAATAAGAGAGAAATGTCGAATCAGTTCTAGTGTAAATCCTTTTCGAAGGCTCATTGACTTCGGGAACAGGGTCGAGTTATTACCTATAACACTAACAAAAACCCATCAGAGGTTAGTTGTCGGGAAGATTAATACTACAGATAAGCACTTAAAAACCTATGTTAATTATATCTGTACCTGGAAGGAACTGTTCCTTTCTTGGAGTATTGCACACCTAAAAGCCCAATATCAAAATGTCAAACCACAAATTCTCAGAAGGAAAAAGGGTGTTCGTATTATTAATTCTGGAGTAGAGAAAACTTGGTTTCCACGGCAGAAGGGTATCCTTGTTTAGCCAATGGGGTCGAGGGAAGAACCGAGACCATCCACCTCAGTTTTCCTGCAACAAACATTTGTTGTCAGTGACATTGAGAAGGAACGAGGGTAACTATGAATACAAAACAAATATTGCATCAACTGGCTAGCTTACCTTGTCGCCACAGTTTGTCTGAAGGCGATAGCCAATAATTATAGTCGGATGGTACCTAATAACCGAGCAGATGCAAAGGTAGAAACCCTCATTTTCTTTCTTCACTCACTGGTCATTATAGAGCTTCAACCCTTCTTGCCATCGGCAGAGCGAAATGGAATAGGAAGGTAAGGGGTAAAAGCATGTTAATGTGTCTCATTATATGGCAAAAGCAAAAAAGTACTCAAATGAAAAAAGATAAAAAAAAAATAATATAAAAATATCAATTAAATGAGTTGAGTTTCATACTTGTTAATTATAAAAAAATAAATGCTAAATTTGTAACAAAGCTAACTCACAATAAATTTTGGTAAAAGCTATAGTGAACCTATTTAATGGGTTTAGAAAATATAAATAATGTTATAAAAAGTAAATACTAAATTTACAAATAAGTCAACTGATAGTAAATATTGGTAAAAACTATGGTTAATCACTCACAAAATATAAATAACTTTATGTAAAGTTAAATGAAATGTTAAGACTATATATATATATATATATATATATATATATATATATCTATATATATATATATATATATATATATATATATATATATATATAGAAGTAGAATTTCTAAACAAATAATTTTATATATTATATTTTGAATAATATAAAATACCTTATTATAATCATAATTAAAAATTTTATTATAAAAAATATAAAATATATTTTAAAATTTTTCAAAAAATAATTTTAACATTTTGTTATATGTTATTTTAAAATTTCTATTAAAAAAAATTGATTTTATAAACTTGAAAGGGTAGTTTCTTGGGTCACGGTTTTATATATACGAAAATATGATCATTTTTATTGGTATTTGAATAATAATTAAAAAATATGCTTACCTTTTATTTTTAAATTTGTTTAGCAATCTTTAGACTATTTACAACACATCTCTTAAAGAAATTGGAATTAAAAAACATAAAGCAATAGAAAAATGGGGGGTCTGGGTTTTGTCACTACTAAAAAATTTATGTAAAATATTAATGATACCTTTTAAAGAAAATGAATAAATTAGATAAAAATTAGATATTAAATTTTAGAAAAAATATGACATGAAATTGAATTTAAATTAACATGTTTTGTCTTCTTTTACCACCACCTAGTTTTTTATGATTTTGTAAATTTAAAAGTAAACATTCCAACTCCATTTATTTTTATAAAACTTCTTTGCCACAAAAAGGGAAAAAGAGATACACATTAACACAATTTACAACGTAAATGGGTTAGGTTTCCCATGCGTGAGATACATCGTACCGACTGGACTCAACATTAAACCTTACACCTTAGCATTAAGTCGAACCAGGCAGGAGAGTCATCGCCTCTATCAAGGTGAGGATAAGTGGAACTCAACCATGTCAATTGGCAGATAAGCCACGCAGATGGAATTGGATTATGTTAAATCCAAACATTTAATACACGCAAACTCATTTTGCTATTAATGATTCAATTAAAATCGAATAAGCAATTTATTCCATAGGGTAAGGTTGAAAGTTAACTATGGTATTTAAGGAGGTGATACACATGGTTAGATTTTCGAACCTATAGAGAAAAAAATAAAAAATTATTCTTTTAAAAATATTTCAATATACTATTTAAATAAACTATTTTAATATCATATTAACATTTATATAGAAAGAATATATGTATGTTAATGTTAAGGTTAGTAAAATATTTCAATACTAAAATGGAAAAAGTAATTAAATGTAAAATAATTTAGTTACCTCTTAATAAGAGGGAAATATTCAATTTTTAATATAAAATGTTAATATTAATAAATTATTCAAAAATATTATTTAAGAATGAAATTTTTTCACATTATCTATATATAAAGAGATAGAAAACCATTATAGATCCATCTAAATTACAGATTTATCACGCACTAAAACAGATTAAATTTTTTGACAATTTTTTTCAAGTTTTGTTGTATACTACATATATATATGTGTGTGTGTGTGTGTGTGTGTCTATATATATATATGTGTGTGTGTGTGTGTGTGTGTGTGTGTGTGTGTGTATATATATATATATATATATATATATATATATAAGTGGTAAATATGGAATAAAGCAACATTAATTGAGTTTGGACTATATTTAACAGTTTATATAGTGGATACGATTTATAAGTTTTAACACCATGTTAATCAATGTATCAGATGAGATAGAAATCTTACACACATAACCCTGTTGTTGCATTAAATTTCTATGGTATGATCCCAAGGTTGCATTTGGCCATTAATTGACCTTGAAGGCTATACCACGTGTTGAGGGTATAGCATGTCCTTCCTCCTATTAGGATAAATGTGATAGGATGGCTGACAATAGATGTCGTACCCTCGACTGTCGATCTATGGAGGTAATATGATGGTGTGAGAGGGTTAAGGTTTAACAAACCCAACGGCTTACCTCGTCAGCCGTCAGGTTGGTCATTCGAGATGGTATGCAGAAGCGTTCAACTACTCTACAATGGTTTGGCCTGAAACATTCAAACCACTTGAGATTGTTAATGTCACAAGCTATGGCAGACACTGACCACTGGATAGCACCATGTATTCTCAATTGTTCCTCATTGCTCTGTTTAGGTCTCTTATGCGACATAGATAGGGTTTTTTGGATTGTCAGTTGACTAGGTTGGAAGCTAATTGTTGGCTACCTTGCTCAGGAATAGTTTGGGATGCACGACTTCCACGGAAGGCGACCTATCAAAGAATTCAAAGTGAAGGTATATGAATATTTAGAACCCTTGATTCATAGTTGATTAATTGATGTTTTTACAATCACAAATCTAAAAAGGAAAGGAAATCATGCTTTATGTTGCTTTGCAGGTGAGTTGCCAACAATGGGGATTCTCCACACACAGGTAACTACATTCCCGTGGCCACTCCATTTGTGCATGTTCTTAGCACATTCTAAACCCTTGGTCATTTGTTAACTAAGGGCATTATTTTTGCAAGTAAGCTTCCTCCAACATGTTGATTCGCGTTGGGACTATAGTGGATTATGCCAAAGTACTCATGGTTGTCTACATTCGATTTTATTTCAAGTTGGGAGTCTGCCCTCTTGTTCCATACTTACTTCCTTTACAGAGTATTAAGTTTTATAGTGTGCTCAGTGATTGAGGTTGAGGCCCAGAGTTTGCCTTTTGGTTGCTTTTGTTTAAAATGTTGTATAAATTTTGAGTTGGGGTTTTATAAGACCTATCTAAGGTCATATTGTAGCAACAATTTTGGATTTGTAGTTATACTTTTGGATATTTGATTTTTACTGCAAATCTATCCAAGGAGCAGGGTATTTTTATTACTGTTTTTAAAATTTACTGCAAATCTCAATCTAGATTTCTTTGTTTCTAACAACGAATATATATCATTGTTTAAATAGTCATTTCAAGGTTGCTAGACTTGGGTGGAATAGAAATGGCCCGAAAATCTTGTTGATGTTATGAGCATTAACACTTTATTATGATAATATTTCCTTGAGAAATTGTTTTCATTGTTTAGTAACGTGAGATACTCCCCTTTTTAATTGGTTTACAGTATCTAAAGAATAGAAATGAAGAATTATAATCATTCTATGGTACTCATATCTATTGGGCGATATTTAGGTTTTCATTGGACTTATTCTATCATTTACGTCGGGAATCATATATTTTGCTTAGGGTTCAGTTCAGAGTTGAAATTTGAGAAGAATTCATTTAATTTAGTTCAGAACTGTATCAATAAAAACCTTATTATATATTCTGGAAACATTACACATTATTTATCTATCTCGTACTTACGAGTATATGATCTTTGAAAGCATGCTTATTTTACTTACTTGTCTACTATATATATATATATATATATATATATATATATATATATATATATATATATATATATATATATATATATATATATATATATATATATATAATCTTTTGGAAAGAATATTGTTTTACTTATCGTTTTTATGCTTGAGAGTAAAAATGAAATCTACTACTTTATGGAAAGTATATTGTTTACTTATCTGTTTACTACTTGAGAGTATAAATATAATCTATTACTTTATGGAAAATCTCTCCTCCCAGCCACAAGTCTGGCGATTACACCCAGACTCTCCCCCGAGCTCTTTCGCTTGTCCTTACAGTCAACTAAGTGTATATTTAGTTACAGTCAGGTACCCTGGGCCTCAGCACTCCACTGTCCAGCCTCAAGTCCTGTACCTCTCCAGATTGTTCTTAAGTATTCTTCCCACTGGTTTATTCCACCCAGCTCTAGGGAACTCATTGAATGTTTTTCCCTTCTATATCTTCCTTTCTAGGGCAGATGGGAACTGTTTCTTTTAATCATTGAAAACAATTATTATTTGACTTCACATATTTGACTTCCTACTTATGCATTAATCAAATAACCAAACGTATATTTGCCTTCCAGCCTTAGTCATTGTTATATTTAACAACATAATTTAAAAGTTCAAATGCAGTGAAACATAAAAATAACTCAGTAACAACAATAATTTTTACACGTAGCCTGGGGGTGTTACATCTCCCCCCCTTTTGAGGAACACCGTCCCTAGTGTTCTCTTGCTTCAAGGAAATAATGTTGGGTAAGGTTCCTGCATAAATCCCTCTTCTTCCCAGGTGGCCTCTTTCAGGCCAAAGTGCTTCCACTGCACTTTAACTTGGGTGATGGCCCACTTCCACAAGCTGGTTTCTCTTTAATCGAGAACACGAAGAGGTTCTGCCAGGAACTCTCCTCTAGGTTCGACCTGCACATCAAAAATTCCAGTCACAATTTTTTAAAAATTATTTACTCAGAGGTTAAGTATTCTTCTTAACTGATTATCTAAATGTTTTCCCACAGAATTATATTTTGTGGATTGTACACATGTCTTCTTAGTAACGAGACATGAAATACGTTATGGACCTGGATATGGCTTGGTATTGCAAGTTTATAGGTGACTGGCCCAATCCATTCTAGAGCTTGGAAAGGTTCACAATACCAAGGTGCTAACTTAGCACAACCCCTCCATTATAAGGAACTTTTTTGGGGCTTCACTCGAAGATAAAAGTGATCTCCTAGTTGAAATTGTCTATAGTTCCACTTTTTATCCACGTATATTTTCTGCTTATCCTCGACAACCCTTAAATTTTGTCAAGCCTTCTTAACTATCTCTTCCATTTCTGTAAGCATGTCTGGTCCCAAGGAATCAGGCAAGCCTAGGAATCATCTGATATTTGTGGCATTCTTTGGTGTGGTCCATTCCATAATGGTTTTTATCTTTTCTAGGTCTACGACTATCCCTTCTGCTGATATAACATGACCTAAGTACTGAATCTGGTATTTAAAGAAGTCACACTTGTTGTACTTAGCATATAACTGGTTTTCTCGTAGCATTTACAACACAATCCTTAGATGATATTTATGATCTTCTTGATTCTTGGAGTATATTAAAATGTTATCAATAAAATCAATACGAATTTATCAAGATAAGGCTGAAAAATACCATGCATCAAACTCATGAAATTAGCTGGGGCATTTGTGAGACCAAAAGGCAGCACTACAAACTCGTAATGACCATAACGAGTTTTGAATGCAATCTTACAGATGTCCTCATCCTTTATCCTTATTTGGTTGTAGCTAGATCTTAAATCAATTTTTGAGAATACTTTGGCTCCTTGCACTTGATCGAATAGATCATCAATACATGGCAAGGGGTATTTGTTCTTAATCGTAAGTTTTTTCAACTAATGATAATCGATGCATAATCTCAAGGTTTCATCCTTTTTCCATACAAACAATACGGGAGCTCCCCAAGGGGACATGCTAGGATGGATATTCTTTTTATCCAAAAGCTCGTGAAGCTGCATTTTGAGTTCTGTTAACTCAGGTATGCTCATTCGATAAGGATCCCTGGAGGGGGAGAGAGGGAGTGAAGAAGCAAGACAAGAGAGAGAAAAGTGGAGAGAGAGAAAGAGAGAGTGATAAGGGAGAGTGTGTAAGTTTTGGAGGGTGAGAAAGAGATACAAAGAAGGAGAGATTGATGGAAGGGGGGATAGGAGGAGAGATAAGGGGAGAGGTAGGGAGATAGTGACAAAGTTGGAGGGAAAAGAGAGTGAGAGAGGGGGGAGATAGAGGGAGGTGGGAGAGAAAGGGAGAAGGAATAGAGAGAGGACATGAGAGATAAACCAATATTTACATAAACATGATATCCAATATATACAGAAACATGATACCCTACCAATATTTACATAAACATGATATTGATATCCAATATTTAAAGAAACAAGATAACAAATCAATATTTACATAAACATGATACCAAACCAATATTTATAGGAAAATGATATCCAATATTTACATAAACATCATACCAAACCAATATCTACATAAACAGGATATCAAACCAATATTTACAAAAACTTAATATCCAATATTTACAGAAACATGTCATCCAAATCTGTTATACACAGTAAAAACACTCAATCCAAACCATGCCATCCAAATCCGTTATACACAGTAAAACACTCAATCCAAACCTGTATAACTCATACACAGAAATACAATCCAGATAATACGTATGTTGCATTTGCATTCACTTACTCAAACATGACATCAAGAATTGGTTTGAGTGTATACCTAGATAAAAGAGAAAAAAAAATTGATATAGGTGTTGACATAATAAACAATTCACCACTTTCTCTCCTAATATTGGTCAACACTTGATTAGTTCTGGATACTTCTGCATAAAATTCTCATCCTCCCATGTGGAATCTTCAGCGGATAAGTTCTTCCACTTGATAAGATACTCTGAAATTGATCGATTTCGTAGCTGTCGAGTTCTTGTTTCTGTGACTGCTTCCGATTCCAATATAATTTTTCCTTCCTCGTCAAGTTCTGGCAATATTGTTTGAACTGGGAGCTTGTCACCTATAACCTTCTTTAAACATGAAACATGGAAAACTGGGTGCAATCGAGAAGCTGCAGCAAGCTCCAATTTGTATGCCATAGTACCAATCTTTTGCAACACCTTCTACGGACCATAATAATTTGGTGATAATTTATTATCCTTCTTAGCTTGCTTTAGGGACATTTGCTTATATGGTTGTAGCCGTAGGAATACCCAATCACCTACATCAAAACTTCTTTCACTGCGATGTTGATCTGCCTGTTGTTTCATTCTATTTTGTGCCAACACGAGGTTATCCTTTAAGAGTTGGAGGACTTGTTGTTGATGTTCGATGTGATGTTCCACTGCCTGAACCTTAGAATTTTCTCTTAAATATGATGTGATGGATGGTGGTTGATACCCATAAAGTGCCATAAATGGGGTCATTTTTGTTGTTGTATGGAAGGAAGTGTTATACCACCATTCAGCCAGAGGCAACCATTTGACCCATTGTGTCTGTTTATCAGATACAAAGCAACGAAGATATCCCTCCAAACATTTGTTTACTATCTCAGTTTGCCCATCAGATTGAGGATGATAAGATGAGCTATGAGCTAACTGAGTACTTGATAAGATGAGCTAATGGATGTGATAATGCACAAAAGTGTGCATACTTGGTAAGTCTGTCAACTACCACAATGATGACACTCTTTCCCTCAGAATTGGGTGAGCCTGTGATAAAATCCATTGAAACCTCCTCCCAACATTGGCTTGGAATGGATAAAGGTTGTAATAGACCCGATGTCTTAATTGTTTCAACTTTATTTTGTTGGAAAACCAAACATTCCGCCACAAACTTTTGAATATCTGATTTAAGGCCATCCCAAAAAAATTCCTTCTTATCCTTGTGGTAAGTTTTTAAAAATCCTGAGTGCCCTCCTAAGGGAGAAGTGTGCAATTCCATAAGAATCTTTTGTTTTAGCTGAGAATTCTTACAGAGGTATAAGCGATCTTTGTACCATAATGAATCATTTTGCCAGCTAAATGTATCAGACGTACTGGAATCTTGTTGTAGCTTTCAAATGAGTGCCCATACTTCTTCATCATTCTTCCATTCCTCCCTTGCTTCGTTTATCCAATCTGGTTGGATAATAGAAATGGCGCACAACAATGCTTCCACATCCTCATCCTTTCTTGAGAGTGCATCTACCACCACATTTTGCTTCCCTTTCTTGTAGATGATTTCAAAGTCATAACCCAACATCTTTGTGACCCACTATTGTTGCTCTTCAGAGGATAATCTTTGTTCTAAAAAGTATTTAAGGCTATCATGATCCGTTTTTACCTTGAAGTGTATAACTGGGTATAATGGAAGTATTTATATTAGAAAATTTCTTTTTCCAAAAATAAGAGGTTGCTTTTTTTTTATAAAATAAATTGAATATTAATTTTCTAAGTAGAGAAGGATTTTACATTAATAAATTTTTGAAATCAAAGAAAGAATATAGGTTTTTGAAAAGAGCACATGGTTTGGAGGGAAATGTACAGAAGGATATTTTCTGGTTAGATTTTTCCCATTCATAGAGAAAGAAATGGAAGTATTTAAATTAGAAATTTCTTTTTTTCAAAAACAAGAGGTTGATTTTTCTATAAAATAAATTTGAATATTAATTTTCTAAATAAAGAAAGATTTTACATTAATAAATTTTTGAAATCAAAGAAAGAATATAGGTTCTTGAAAAGAGTATATGGTTTGGAGGGAAATGCATAGAAGGAAATGGAAACCTAAATTAGAAAATTTCATTTTTTTTTAAACAAGACATGAATTTCTTTATAAAATAAATTTGAATATTAATTTTTTAAATAAATAAATATTTTACATAAATAAATTTTTGAAATCAAGAAAAGAACATAGGTTTTTAAAAAGAGCATATAGTTTGGAGGGAAGAGGTGAGAGTAATTGTTTTTTGAGTGGATTTGATTGCAAAGTTTTTTTATTATATACAATTATAAGTTATATAAAATTCAAAATAAATTAGAAAGAAGATAGCTAAAAATATTTTTAAAAAATATTATTTAAAAAATGTTTAAACAGTGTATTATTGAATTTTTTCGAATTGAAAATTTTTCATTCGAATTTTTATCGTATCGAATTCGAATCCGAATCGAATTCGAATTCGAATTTGGTAACTATGGTGTTGGCCAACAATAGCAAAATGCCATGAAGTTTTGAAGGAGAGGGTCATGTTGGGTCCCTATAATACTAGTGATTACCCAGTGATTACCCCATTACTATTTTAGTTATACCCCTAGTAAAAACGGGGTATAACAATAATACTAGTGATTACCCCATTACTATTGTAGTTATACCCCTTATTTATATTGTTGTGCCCCTATTACCCCCATGTTGTTATTTCTGTGCCCCATAGAATCCCTCTATTGTTATTTTTGTGGCTTTATATTATTATTGTTAGGTCGGCTGGATTATATTGTGACTCCTTAGACTCCTATATATAGAAAGGAGGTTTTGTCATTTGTATCATCCAAGAATTGTTCATTTATGTAATGTAAAGGAGGTTGTACTTTAAGAAACCAATTTATTGGCTGTATGGAAATTGTGCTTAAGATTTTAATGATTATAATTATTGTCACTTGTTTGTCACTTAATTATATTTTGTGTTCTCAAATGAAGGACCTGGGAAATCTGGTTCTTGACTCTCAATACTAAAGTGACAAGAAAATATCAGAATGTCATTTGATTGTTGAATACAAATGATGAATGAAGGAAGATTGAATAAGTCATAGACAATATGATGTTTTACACAGGACCTACTATCTGTCAGACTGGGAGAAGTTATAGATAATATTTTGTTTTACACTAGAACTACTATGTGTAACTTAGAAGAATTGCAAAGGTGGCAAGGGTAAGCTGTAATCATAAATATTTATATATTTATGATTACAGCTTATCAGTGTAATCATAAATATATAAATATTTACCCATATCTATCAGCCAAGCCTCAGTTGCTTCAACTCTAGATATATATGTATGGAAGAAAAAAAATTAGTGATAAATATGGAGAGATAGAGGGAGCAACAAGGGAGAGATAGAGATAAAATGAAGAAGAAGGGAGAGGAGGAATGAAGAGAGAGAGAAAGAGAGGAGTCAAAGAGGGAGATAAGAGTAAGAGAGAGAGAGGGAGACAGAGGGGAGGGAGATAGTGACAAGGCTCAAGTGAAGAGAGAGAAGGTGGGGGGAGAAAGAGCGAGGTGGGAGAGAAAGGGAGAGAGGGGAAGGACCAGAGAGAGGACTTGAGAGAGAGGAGGAGAGAGGGAGGGACATAGATATGGGGTTGGAGGGGGAGAGAGGGAGTGAAGAAGCAAGAAAAGAGAGAGAAAAGTGGAGAGAGAGAAAGAGAGAGTGATAAGGGAGAGTGTGTAAGTTTTGGAGGGTGAGAAAGAGATACAAAGGAGAGATTGATGGAAGGGGGGATAGGAGGAGAGATAAGGGGAGAGGTAGGGAGATAGTGACAAAGTTGGAGGGAAAAGAGAGTGAGAGAGGGGGGAGATAGAGGGAGGTGAGAGAGAAAGGGAGAAGGAATAGAGAGAGGACATGAGAGATAAACCAATATTTACATAAACATGATATCCACGGTTAGTGATCTGAGGTTCCCGTCTGGATGCAAAGGAAACAACTCTAACAATTCGTCCTTGTTTTCACGTTCTTCAGCCTTGGAAGCTATCAGAATATTACATATACATCCATCAGCGCAAAGTCTGCACTCTGTATAAGGACAAAGTGCGCACTCTTTAGAAGGACGCAGCCATCTATCCGTTTGATCTACTTTATTCCGGATGTCGCTGAGAGTGATCCCACAAATGGTTTCACGTACAGTTTCATTTCGTTGTTTCAGTGGCAAATTATTTGGCCGTGTGGTCTCCATCTCTTTGGGGAAGGCCTGCACTGGTGAATCTGTGTATCTCTGATCATAATGTAACATACAACGTAAATTAGAAAGCGAACAATACATCAGAAACTCTACAATACATCTGATACTCTATCGTTGAAGTTCATAAAAATACGTTTATATGTATTGAATGGCGAAGAAAAACGTAAACTAAATGAAATAAGATTATCTTGTTATGTTATTTATATAAATGAAATAAAAATAAAATAATAATAAATAAACAACATTCATATGTGAAGAACCCAACATTACTCAAATTATAATGCTTTGACAACTGAATTCTCCTTACCTGTAGCGGAAAAGTGGCCATGCCAATTGCAGGTTCCCACATGATGTTAGACGCTGCACATAGACGACGTTACAACGTAAACAAATAAGAAACCAAGATGGAAACGTACGTAGAGGAGAATTCAAGGGCAGTGCAAAATAAATTATAGTTACCATTGTTCAGGGAGGGCCAGAGTGGGCCCTTGGATCTTCCTGCAATATTTATTTGATCGAAGGAGTAATCTTGCGTCGCCTTTTTTTGTTCCTGCTGGTTGAGACCACCATTATTCTGAAATGCAAATTTGTTTGATTAACCAATCACTTGACAATATGGTTTACAATATGGTCTTTGTTGTCGACGCAGATTTTTGGTGATTTTGAAAGTCCATAATCGTAAGTTCAAATTTATAAACATTTAATATATAAAGTTCTCCACACAAAACAATTTAACAGCAGGAAAGACAAAATCCATCTGAGCAATGGATCTTGTAAATGCAGTTTACAAATGTTTTTTTTAAATTCCCGGTTAACAAAGGTATATAGGTATATTGTAACTAATCAAATAATCAAAATAAATTTATTTGCAGTGACACTAGTTGTTTCGATAGTTTAGGTAATTTGACTGAATCAAGTTGTTAGTGGTTTATAGTTTAGATAATATTTATTTGAAATAATCTATTTAAAGGTAGAAAGTTTATGAGAATCCATAATATTGAACCATGATATTTATGTAAAATATTAAAAGAAAAAATACTTTAATATTCTAAATAAATTTGTCCTTGGTCAATAAAATCCCTCAACAATGTCTTCTAGATTGTTTAACTTATGTTGATTGTAGATTCCCGAAACATCCAACAATCCAATTATCACCGAAGATGTTAATTGCAGATTTTAATCTACTATCAAATGCCAAAATTTTCCCAAAATTTGAAATCAACAAAAACAATACCCCTTAAATACTACCACTAATTAAATCATAATTTTAGTTTTTTATGTGATATTATGAATAGAGATGATGAAATAAACTGGAAATGAAATTTATCTTACCCGTATCGAAAACGGTTCAAAACCTAGTGAGGGTTCCAAAATGACACCAGAAGTATCTGTAACGAAAACGGTGCAAACCTAGTGAGGGTTCCAAAATGACACCAGAAGTTGAACATAGACAAAGGTACAAAATAAGAAATCAATATTATGAAACTACTAAGAATATTCAAAATCCAAGCAAAATAAATTAGAGTCTACCTCTGGATGGGGAGGAGCAGATTGGAGTCCGAGAGCTCCCGCTAATTTCATTTTCTTTGTTGTTTCCTCTTGTTGCGTCGCCAATTTTCTTTGTTCTTTCCTCTTGTTGCGCGAGTGAGAATTCTGAAACCAGTAGAACACATTCTTTGCTTCTACGTTGCCGTGAACTTTGAGTGACTTTGTAATTTCATTTATGCTAGCGCGAGTAGGATTATGGTCACCCCCTAGTGGGCTGCCAACGCGAATGTGCAATTTCTTCGTTTTTTTCCATGGAAACTCCTGATTGTGGAGCCTCTGCAAAATGAAAAACAGAAGCTTCTAGCTGCGGCAAATTCAGATTCGTGTTCTGTATGCGGGCAAGCGTGTAACAACAAAATCAATTTCTTTGAGCTCCGAAAGAACAGATTGGAAAACCCTTAGAGGAAATATATATGATTTCTTAAGCGGGAAACCGACGTGACAATTTAAAAACAAATTCCAGGCACAAGGGAGATAAAAAAAATGATTGGGTAGATACTAAGAAACGCAACCGAGATGAGATAAATCCTGGATTCAATGTGAAAATCGCCCCCCGTGAGCGTGGAGGAATGGATGGAAGTATATATTAGACTCAATAAAAAGGTATTGCCACTCGTGGGGTGGTGATGGTCGGGGGTTTATTTCCATATTCATTCTCAATTCGATAATGCTGATATTTTGTGCGGCAAAGATCCACCTTTTTTTATTATAAATTAATTGGAAAAAAAATACCTGGTTTACACTTTCACATAAATTAAAATTTATATTTTTTAAATTATTTAACTTTACGTTTGAATTAATTAAAAGATATCAATCAAATTATATATGTTTAAACTATATTAGGTAATAATTGGGTTTTTATCATGAAATTAGATATGAAAAAACTGACTTTTTAAATATGTTTTATTTTTTTATTATTTAATTTTTTATTTTAAAAACAAATATAAAAAATATATAAGATTTATTCAGGAAAAGAAAAAGAGATTATTTTTGCATTTAGGATTTATAGTTTATAGTATGATTTTTAATTTATAGTAATACAATTTCACTTTCTTTAAAAGTAAGTATGTATGAAATTTTGATATATGTTTATGTGTAAGTGGAGTTTACTATGTATTAGAGATTGGTGGTTGCTTACATTTACGGAAATAATTGGTGGTCGCTTACATCCACGGAAACTTTGGGTAGATACATCCCAGGGTATTACATCTGGTTGACTCATGAGCTGATCTTAACCCCAATAGCATAAGGGGGAATTCATCCCATGACCTTCTTTAGCAAGATGCTTTAATGACGAGAACTTGACCAATTCAGATAATCCTTGGGGCTCCATATATATATATATATATATATATATATATATATATATATATATATATATATAGATAGATAATCAAACAACTAAAGAGCTAAACAAACACACCCAAGAGATAAATTTTTGAAAATTTTCTCCCTAGTGGAGTTGTCAGTTCTATTTTCTTGGATCATCCCCTTGTTACCAATAGTAGTGTTTCGTAGAGCTTCCTTTGGTATTTTGGGAGTAGGATCACTAGTACAACATGAGATCATCAAAAGCATGCTAACCAACAATTGGATGGTATCCAAAGTGGTCAAAGAGAAGTTAAGGGGAATATTGTATTGGTGCTTACATGTTTGTAGACGGATATATGTTGAGTTGATAAATATGTTCCAATTTCTCATTGAGTTTGACCTAGTAGTGGGAACTAATTGAAAGATTGGTTTTATGGTCCAATTTCCTACTATGTACGTAACTACAACTCCTTGTTATGAAAAATGGTTGTGCAAAAAGGAAGGTTGTGGTGGTTGAGGGAAATTATACTAGGGAGATTACATGCCTTGAGGGGTGGGTGGTGGCGAGGGCCGGGAGGGAAGGGGGCTTTGGCTGGACATTGATTCCTTCAATCATTTAAAATATGCAGCTTATGGGTAACAGTGAGTATAGTGACCATACTTTCAACACAGTGTGCAAAGGAAGTTCATGTGAAAATTATTGTTCTTGCCTTGTCACTGATAGTTGTTATAGTTAAGACAATATTTGGGTAAATTGTCTTAACCTGAGACAAAAGAAAACTTGTCTAATGTCTTAAATATTGTCTTTAAGTGGGTGTCTCAAATTAAATTGTCTTAAAATATTGTCTCTATAAAGATAATATATAACATAAGAATTTTTGTCTCTCTAGAGACAATTTCATTTTTGTCTCTCCAAAGGCAATTTCATTTTTATCTCTCTAGAGACAATAGTTAGAATTAAAGACATATTGTCTTTAAAAAGACAATGCTTTTGATCTTAACTATTGTCCCTCAAGAGACAATAAAAAATTACATTGAAAGATAATACATGATCACTTTTGTCTCTTTGGAGACAATATAAAATAATGAATCTAGAAAAATATCTCACCATTGAAATAAACCAATATTAAAAGTATTTAATTAAAAATAAACTACAATATCATTGATTAATTCATATTAGGACACAGTGGAATCGAACCACCAACCTCCTGCTTATAAAGTAGGTGCTCTACCATTGAGCTAGAACCCTTTAAAGAATTATGGTAGTCCTTGAAATTGCATATATGGGCATTGATTTTAAAACTAGCAGTTGCACTAAGAAGTGCAAAGGAACATTGACAAAAGTGGGAATGTGAAATTGCATATATAGGCATTGATTTTAAAACTAGCAATTGCACCGAGAGGTGTAAAGGAACGTTGATAGAAGTGGAAATGTGGAAGCCAACAAGCAAGTGAAATATATGGAAAGTGAAATTACATTAAATTCAAAGACACCATATTAATCCATTTTAACCCACCTTGCTTGCCCAATAAAAGTTTTGGAGTACTTATTCCAGCATTTTATAGGCTACTTGAAAAGAAAAAAAGAAAAAGAGACAGAAGCCATTGTGACCTGTAGCTAGAAATTTATCAACAATTGCAATCTTCTTGGAAGGCAGTAGGTCAATATTACTCCAAGATTGAACTTTTATTTTTTAAAACTTGGCTATTATCCATGTCCAACAACCAAATGCTGAAAAATTGCAACTAAAACACTATTTACTGAAGGACCTGCCCAAATAAGAAATAGTCTTCCCAAGATTTATAAGCTTTCATTTATGATTTAGCCAATTTTGGGAGTGATTCAGCCAAGTAGGGGATTCATCTTGGCCAAAGCGAAACCCTGATTTTTCCTTTCTAACAACTAGTCTTGCTTCTTTTGAAAAAATGTCCCAGTAAAAATTAGTACCTTCCATAAACTGTTGAATTAACAAATGTGTTAAATTTGAGCCATTTTCAAAGTGGAAATTTGGGAATATTACAATACATATCCTGAAATTTGATATCATATGGATAACTTACGTAAGGGAAATAATGAAAATATTTTACAAGTGATGTTTCTGATGATGAATGTCAATTATCCAACAACATTATTAGAGGTAATAATACTTCGATATTTTCTCCAAAGAATATCTAAAATTCAAATAATGAGGTGGAGATTCAAAGTCACCTTTAAACTAGCATTCATCACTCATTCTAGTGTCTAAAATGGTCTATATATCAATGCATGTTTTGTACGTAGTAAAAGTGGCCATCTTTTAGGATCTCTTTTTGGTGGACAAATTCTTGAACTAGCCCAGTGATCTTGCAAGGGTGTGAAGGGCTTGACCTAACACTCAATCCATTCCTTGCATTCCATCAACATCTAGGACCATTTTTTGATCTTTCTTGAAGCAAGTATCCAATCTTGCAAAATCTAAATACCTTCCTAAGATTGTATCTAGATACAACAAATATTGTTGCTCTTTTCTTTTGTGTTTGAAAAAGAGAAGCAAAGAAACAAAATTTAGAAAAAACTATATTCTATCATGGTAATTGTGTCCTCGATCTCCAGGTAACAATATACTACAAATAAAAGAGAACAGTGGGGAATGAAACTAGATCACAATAGTGCTTGCCAACACCAAGGCTGGCACTACCAAGCAAATACAAGTTGACATTACCCGTGTCTTCTCAGAAAGACTGGTTGGGATTTGGGGATGCTAATATAGGTCTCTAACAACATCTCACTACATAGAATCCAGATGCAACAATCATGCACAAAACAAGTAAAACAAAATAGTTCAACATGCTCAAACTTATATGTATTACTGGTAGTGAAGCAGCATCTCAATTTAAACATACCATCCCTTTAACAAGCTCCATTTGACCCCTCTTGAACGTATTCTCCAACATTCACTACAAGTTCACAAAAGAAATGAAGATACCATAAGGGAGAAAATATATTGCTCCTCATCAAATCATTAACACACAAGGTAAAATCAACAATACAATTTTGCATAATTAACTTCTTGTATTCTTTTGAAGTGAACACCATTCAATTAGAGATTTTTACCTTGGCACAAGATACATGAACCCACTGGCCATCAGTAGTCCTCTTAAAACCACCACTCAAACCACCACATAGAGCACAATTCATACCAAAACTAGGCATACCACGACTAGCTATATTTGGACGCCTCACGCCTTGGAGTTGGTATTTCCAGTTTAAAGTTTCACGTGGTTGACAATACCATCCTCCAAAATAATTCCTTAAAATACCATAGTAATATTGGTGAACTGCTACCTGCAATATAATGTTGACATGAAAAGTTTAAGATACCCACTATAATCCAATGTAATAATACTGAAGTAAATAGAGAGATAAAAAATAATAGATGAAGGAATAGCTAGATTACCCAGTAGTAATTACAAACACAAATCATGTTTGATCGAGTAGATTCTTGAAATATAGAAATATCGCACAAAACAAATTCTTCTCTTGGTGAGATAGATGACACCTGGTAATAATCAAAATGCCTTTCCAATGGAACTTTTGAACAAGGGACCAGAACATTGTCTCTTTAGCCCCCAAGATTGTCTAAGAAGAAGAGCTTGGGCATTTGACAGTAATGTTCTCTTTATACAATTAGAGAAATATTACAGGACAACTAAATGTATGAAAAGAAAGATGAAGAATCGTGTGCTAAGCAAGTTCTTTGATAAAAAAAGTTTAACAGAGTTAAAACTTCCATTCACTAAAATTTAAATAGAAACCTAGAACAAATATTTCTAAAAAGAATCTCAAAATTAGATGATTCAGGGTTAGGTCAAAACTTGCATCTTATTTAAAGAACTGCAGAACTAACATTTTGGATGCAATGGAGTCATCAAAGATAGGGTCAATGATTTCTGAACATAGTTATTAATTTATGAAACAAATGAACAACGTATATTTACTATTTTCCTGGGCACTTATAATGTCATTTTATGAAATGAGCAAACAACATACATTTACCAATTCCATAGGCACTTGTGTATGCCTCAAGTCTTAATAATTACCACTACTCCTACATGACACAATTATTTGATATTGACCACTTCACATTTTAAAAAATATGATACTCAATTAAGACATGCCATAATTTTGTCCATGACAAGAATGTCACTTAAAAATGAATAAATATTTTGTAATATACATTCTTCAATATCAAACCATATAATCCATTACCCACTATTCTTTGGCATCAGATTAGTTTTAGGACAGGCATCACTTCAAGTAAACCTCGGCTATCTTAGTTGAAACAGAGAACCAACTACACCATATAATCTTAGCTATCAATCAAAGACAAAGTAAAAGGTTTAGTCCCTATGCTAGAACTAGCTAGAAAGCAATATGCTTAAAGCCTCTCCCTCTCGAATATTATTATCTACAGATGATACAAATGAATTTGAGATATTCTTGGCCCTCGGATGTGTTTTTAGTTCCTCCTTATTTGCTGCTAACGAACACTAACAGTGGTTTTAGCAATTTACACCACATTGTTGTGTGTTTGATGATGATCTTGTGTTTGTTGTGAAAGGATCTATCCTCACCCAAAGCAGGGAGAATATGGACGCAAGAAGAATTTACCAAACAATAAGTATTGTTAGTGTTCGGTTTTGGTGACCCATTAATCCCTTGAGGAATGGATAAAGATGAAAAATCACCCATAGAGAGAAAAATAGTTTACCAAACAATGGACCCCAAGATTGATAACCACTATTAATACCTTGGGAAACACCTGCTACTACACCAACAAGGTTTACCACAAGAAAAGTAGTTGGAGGGATGAGAAGACTAGTCCACTTAAAAACATAATTCTCAGCGAATTCACCATCTTCATTTAAAGACTTTGATGTGACAGTAAAGATTGTGTCAATCCCCACTAGAAATTTCAGTAACCCTTGAAAGACGACAAACATATGTGCTCATACACCTCCAATAACCAAAAATTTCTCATTCCTCCACCATTCATCGATTCCAACTATACTCCAACGTAGCTCTAGTATAGCAGTTGTAAAAATGGAAATAAAATATAATATGAAGAACACACTTGCAAAGTTTCTAATCTGCAAATCAAATTAAATATAAAAATTAGGGGAAAATTGTGAAGCATTGTATGAGAACAAAATCCAAAAAAAATCTAAAAGATAGGTTGCATTAGAGGAGAGTAAACCTTGACAAGGTTAAGGTTAGTAAGGGTTGAAAATCTTACCTCAGGAATGACAAACTTCCCTGTAAGAAGAAAAATAGCTCGTAAGGTACAATATGCAACCAATGGGAGGGATGTGAGAGGATAAACTATGGTATTGATGTATATCAGCCTCTGCAATTGGTGTGGCCATACCAAATTGGACAATGACCGCTTAGTAAAATTTCAACAGAACCAAGGGCCCATCGAAGCACTTGATTCAAATGATCTGAAAGATTGATTGGTGTAGATCCCTTGAATATAGGATGTACAGGCATGCAGTATATTGAAATCCAGTGTCGAGCATGCATATTAAACCTAGTCAAAATATCTTCTATGATAGAACCATAAATCCACCAAATTTTCACAAAATATGTGAACCCACTCATATTAGATCTTTGCTTCAAGAATAGTTACCTGGTGCTTGGTTTCCTAAACGGAATGTTGCCTTATTCTGAAGAGAATTTATGCACATTCAGGAAATTTTTTTATACAACTTCACTATAGAAAAAACTAATTCAATGAACTAAAAAAATCCACAACATCATCAAATAGATGCAGATCCACCTCTACTCATACCTCTTTTCCCCATTCTAACTTTGTCTTCATATCCACAGTTGATAACATGGATAGCTTCTTTCAATAAAGAAGCAAGATTTGCAGATTGTGAAAGACCACCATTTTCCATGAGGGTATATTGAATAAACACAAGTGATTGACCAAATCTTTTCTATAAGCTCCTTTGGGACATGAGCAATGATTTCTCATCATCAAATCCTACAATACACAATTTCATAGAAGGGTGAGGGCGAACAATGTTTAAGGGTAAATGATTTGTCAAAAATTACAAATCACTAGTTTGGACATGGACTCACCTTCAACACCCTCTTCTATGTATTCCAAACTAAAGATGGGTATAGTAGATTCGGTTTGCTTGGTTCTCTTCTTATTGTCATCATACCTTTTGTTTGATTTTTTGTTCTTCTTTATAGATCCCCAACAATAACTCAGAAAACATGTTGTTTCAAGATCCTTCTCAGTGAGAACAAGATCATAACCATAGAGTGCTTGTCTATTAAAACAACACCCTATACCCACATAAACAGGCCCTTGGATACCATCAAAACCTCTCAAGGTGATCTGCAAAGATTTCAGAATTAATATGACAGGCTGAAATTATATGAAAAATTGATAATTGAATATAAGAAAACATTTTGGGTGTTGATCAATGCTTACATCAAAGAACATAGTGTTATTATTAGCATATCGATCATGTTGATCTCTGAGAAAACTGTACATAGCAAGTTTTCTTCCTAAGAACTGGATCCATTAGAAAACATATTGCCTCATGAATAGATTTGTTGTTGTTTATATAATTATCACAATCAAGGTTCAACCCAAAGAGGCCATTTGTGAGGACAGCAGACACTCGGACCTAAGTGGAGCAATGGATAACAATCATCAGCGTCAACATAATAATTAATGAATTTCATATGAGAAGATCAGTAGAAAAAGAGAGATGTGTACATAGCTAGGAATATACCAATGCATTCATTGCATCGACTTTCTTATGGTGTTGGAAACTAGGTCTCTTTTCATGGGATACATAAAATAACCATGGAAATTCATTGCCAAAATTATCAACTCCCCCTGATTCAGTCACTAATGGCGGCTACAGAGAATTTTCAAATGGTGTGCCAGTAACAAACTTATCATTATCTTCTGTAAGCTCATGATTTGTCAATGGAGTACTACATTTTGGCCCAAATAATGTGTATGAGAAATGAGATATATCATGGCCCTTAATATGTCCAAGCATGTTTAGTGGTGTGTCCAAGGATTCTATCCTCTGTTCCAATGCAAGTGATGACAAATTCTATGAAACAAATTGTTTCTTATCTCTTGAAAAGAAAAAATGAAAAAATGTCATACATATAGTGCACCAACTTTGTACTATGTTCCTTAAGATGAATTTGATAAAGAAGATGGAAAAATATGAAGTTCATACATAATTTAGCTTACCTTTTTAGAATCCTTTTTTGTTGTTTCATTTTCTTTATGTAGATTCTATACCTTACATAAACTAAGTTGTCCCACCAGCTCAACACTACTCTCCTTCAATGAATTGTTCATAGCCTCATCACTTCCTATAGATTGTCTTGGCCTGTAAACAGAAATAGTATCTCTAGTTTTCTATTTGCTTCCATTACGATTTGAATTCATTGGCCTTTTGGAAGGCGTAGCATGGAATGACTCTAGCATTTGTCCTTGTAAGTCCAGTTGCAAATTTTGTAATCTATTGCTCAAAGTCAGTATTTTGTCTACAATTTTGGTGCTTTTTGAATCCCCTTTACTAGGAACATTCATATCATCAAAAATAGTAGAACCCTCAGCTACTTCTCTAGATTCTACAAGATTTTATGTGAGGAGAATACTTTCAAAATGCTCTGTCCCAGCCAAAATCATAGCATCCTTCTCCATGATAGGCACATGGTCTCCAAGTGGGACATGCAGTGACAAATATTGAGTCTCTGATGTCACATCATTTTCTATAAGCTCAAGATTTTTCACCAGGGTATCATATTCTGGTCCCTCGGCATGTTCAAGCCTCTTCAATGGCTTATCCAAGGAATGTTGCTAATTGCACACATCCTTGTCTTCTAGAAGAGATTCATTCATACTTAAACAAGGGGATATATTGTAACTTTTTCTAAGTTCCTAAACTTTTGGATGGAATACTAGAGTCCAGGCCAAATCAGGTGCTTAAACAAGGAGATATATTATATCCCTCCGTAACCTCAGGGATCCTCAATGGAGTATCCAATTGGGAAGGTTCGTGCTTGCTCGCCACAATCTGTATATTTTCTCCAACTTTGAAATTTTGGGTCTCTCCATCTTCCTGGCCATTGTTTCCCTCAATTTTGGTAGGGTCAATGAATCACTCATGTTTTTCATTGTTGTCCATATCAAACAATTGTTCTCTAATTGGACTTGCATCAGTTATGCCATCAACAATAAAAATGCTTTCCTGGCATGCTCCATATTCAACTTCATTCTTTTCCACAGCTATATTATATCCCTTTGTAACCTCAGGGGTCCTCAAAGGATTATCCAATTGGTAAAGTTCCTACTTGCAGGCAGCTTCTGTAACAATATCTGAGATATTTTTTGGAAGAGAATTAGCTATACCTGAACAAAATAATGCATCATTACTCTCCATAATCTTGGGCTTATCTAAATGATCACTAATGTCCAATCCAAACGAAGAATTCAAGCAAGGAGATATATCAAGGCCTTTTGTAAGCATAGGCATCTTCAATGGAGTATCCATGTTAGAAGGTTCTTGGTTGTTGGCCATTATGTCTACTTTCACAAGTTTTATATTTTGTCCAACTTTGAATTCTTGTGTCTCTTCAGCTCTATTCTGTATAGATTTTTCTTCCTGGTCATCCTCTTTTCCCTCAATTTTGTTAGGGGAAATGAATCCCTCATGTTCTCCATGGTTGTCCATATCAAACAATTTTTCTTTAACTTGACTTACATTAGTTATGCCATCAACAATACTAATGCTTTCCTTATATGCTTCATCTTCAACTTCATTTTGTTTCCATTGATACATTATAAGATCCATGTTCCACTTGATCACCATCTATTAAGGGAATGCAAACATTCTTGGTGATCTACTCAACTACATATTCCTCGTTTTGAGGAGTTGAACCATACAACTCATTGAGGTTATAAAACTCATTTCCATTGTCAGAAAAGTTGCCTTGATGCACTTCATCCTCTAAAGCTTGAATGTTCTCATATGTTACTTGAAGTTCATTGGACATATCTACATGTTCGGGATTTTTCACTTTCATCCAAACTTCATCAGGAGAGCCATCATTTTTCTTGTGAAATATGGTTTCTTCAAGATCCTAAGTTTTAGCCATTGAATCAAGTTCATAATGCTCCTCTCTTTGATATATAGAGTCATGAAATCCTTCTTTAGTTTTGGGATCACTTAATTTATCTTCTTGAGCTTCACCATTAACCAGTGAGATGTGACTTTTCTGAACATCATTTAGAACTAAAAGCCCCTCTTCACTGCATTCCCCAGGCTCTTGACCTTCACTATATGATGCTAGTTGTCACAGATTTTCTAGAGACAAAGCCTTTGGCAGGAGTTCAAATTGGCGAGCACCATTCAAATTGTCTCCATCAAATTGAAGCTTATTTTTTAATTTTGGAGTGTTTCCACAATCCATTGGTTCACCTTCATAAGCTTCATTCTCATAAATCTGTTGGTTGTCATCTTCCTCCTTTTGAGGACCATTAAACTCATCAAGTCCAAAACAAACTTTGAATCTGTTTGAAAAATAAGACTTGATTTCATGAGCTTCATCCTTCACAGCCTCTCGAGATTCCTCATTGTATTTCTTAGGAGATATAGTTTCTTGAGCATTCTGAGTTTCACTCTTAGAAAACTATTCAATTTGCTCTTTGTTTTCAACTACAGAGACCTGATACCCTTAAGTGGTTTTTGAATCATTCAATTCATCCTCTAAACCTTCATCATTAACAAGTGATATGGGATTTTCATGAAGATACTCTTTACTACATTCTTCATCGGCTTGAGCTTCACTATTTGAAGTCTGTTACACTGAACCTTCTAGAACTTGATCCTCTACTAACAAATTACCTTTTTTCTTACCTCCAACTGAATCTGCAATCTACTCCTCATCGACAATTTCTTCAGTAATTTCCAAATCATGTGATTCATCTTCATTATCTATGTCTCTTAGCGGTGGGTTATTTTCCAAATCTACATTTGAAACTAGAATATTCTCCTCCATGTCACAGTGTCCAAGCTCTCGCTTTCTAGATGCAGTACTATATTCCAGTCTGAACAAAGTGACTAAATAGGGAGATATATTATATCCGTCAGTAACCACAAGGGTCTTCAACGGAGTACTTAACTGGGGCATTTCCTACTTATAGGCCTCTTTTGTAAGACACTCTATGAGTTTGTCTAGTACAGAATTATCCATTCCTTAACAAACAAACATGTCACTGGTGTCCATAGGTTTGGGCTTATTTAAAAGAATACCAGAGTCATTACATCAGAGAAAACAACACATTAGTACTATCATTACTGAGACAATCCATCTTTTATCTAGAACAAAATCATACATACCTTGATGAGGGAACACATTGTTATAGTCTACAAAATTGATTGAAATGTTTTCTTTTGTTTCAAGAATAGAATTAATTATACCTGAAAAAGGGAACATATCATTATTATCTGGAATCTTGGCTCGTTTAATTTGTTCCAGAATTATTGCAACAGATCATTAGTGGCTGGGTTGTGTTTCATGGAGTAAAAACACTTATAAATGTGGAGAAAACACATCATTACTATCAATACAGAGGAAACCCATATTTTTTCTTGAAAAATAATACTTGAACAAGGGAACAAATTAGTAATGTCTTAAGAATTGATTTTATTTTGAACAATCTCCTCAGCCGTGACTACTTTTTCAAGAATAGATTCATCCATCCCTGAACAAGGAACACATCATTACTGTCAGTAAGGTTGGGCTTTTTTAATGGAGAATTGAAATCATTATAGCAAAGGGAACACATCATTAATATTAATACTAGGGGAACTAGAATAGAGTCAAGGCATACCTGAACTAGTGAACACATCAATACTGTGTTCAAAACTGTTTGAAGAATCAACAATCTCCCAAGCTGTGTCTCGTTCTGTTTCTTTATAATCACATGGAAAACTTAATTTTTGCTTTGAAGTATCGCTCTCTATTTGTGTGTAGACATGAATTCCATCAACCTTGTAATGAGATGACTCACCTACATGCTGGGAAACACTAGGCATTGGCTCATACATACTACAGACACTGTCCACTTTTGAACCATACAATTCATCAAGGCCATAAAACTGTTTGTCATTGTTTGGACCCTGAATAATGAAATTTGTCTTCATGAACTTCATCCTCAATAGCTGAGATATGAGGTTTAAGGCCAACATCTGAAACTCGAATATTCTCATAAGCTTCTTGAGGTTCATCGTATGATGAATGAATCAGTTGATGATCTCCAAATTTCAAAGAAACTGCATAAGACAACATGGGACAACCATCATTTTGGCTATTGTTATAATTGTTATATGATTTTTGTTTTTCATCATCGTGAGTTTCACTTTTGTAAACCTATTCAATTTTCTCTCTTTTTCAACTACATGATCTTGATATCTTTCAATTGCTTCTGAATTCTTAAACCCATACTCATGAGTTTCATTATTAACAAGTGAGATGGGATTTTCCTAAATAGGAGTAGCTAAAATGTACTTTATGGTGCATTCTTCACCATCTCAAACTTCACTGGATGATGCCTGTTGTGGTAAAATTTCTAGAGCTTGTTTCTCACGGAGAAGTTCAGATCGATCACTCTCATTCCAATTACCTGCATTAACAATCATGTTCATTCAAATTCTTGGTTGCTGCTGAAATCCAATGATTCAACTTTATGAGATTTGAGAAGTAAAATAAAGTCCACTCACATTCTTCATTATTGTCTGGTTCATCTTTAAAAATAAACTTGTTATTTTGAAAACTAACCAATTCTCATCAGTTTAATAATTTACTAGCACATGGCCATTTTCCATGCCTGCAATGGAATCTACAATATTCTCGTCATCCACAGTTTCTTTAGAAATGTTGAAGTCATGCGATTCATCTCCATCATATGTATCGGTAAGAAGTGGATTATCAATTTGCAAATCTATATTGAAACTCGAAACTTCTTTTCCACAACATATATTTCATTACTTAAGAAGTAAGTAATTAATTTGTAGACAGACATCTAAAACTGGATTCTTCTCTTTTATATCACTTTGGTCAATTAATAATTTTGTTTATTCAAAATGTTCTCAGCTAAAGACATGTCACATTATGTAGCCTCACCTCCAACCCAATGCATGTATAGTTATGTTAATATAATCAAACAACCGATCACCCCAGTAAACACCAACATAGTATAAATTGCCAACCTGGTTGTCTGCGAGTGCTTTCCCATTGCTATATCTAGGTTTTGAATGATGACCAATAGTATGACAATTAGAAGTACTTCACAGCTGCTACCCGAGAAGGGCATGGGAAGAACAATGTCTTTGAGTTCAACATTTTCCTCCTGCTAACTTAACTTATCAACTATGATACCTTAGCGTGCATATCGATGTGATCAATTGGGAAGCCTTGGGATTTATAAGTGTACCAAGATTTCCCTAAAGATTTCCCCTGAAGAATGAAGGTTGTGGGGTACAATTTGGTGGTGAATCGATGGAGTAAAAAATGTCAGGCTAGGCAGTAACTCCACCAAATAAATTCATATCTTATTTCTTCAGGTTGGTCTTTATTATATACATGAAGGGGAGACTGTTCACTTCCTCTCCTGATGACTTTTCATATTTCTTATTATTTGTTTACATCAATTACATTTATTCACCCAATCCTAATGATTAGGTGTCAACATTCCCCCCTTAATTTGAAGGGACATTGGTGAGTCCAAGCATCATTCTAAATTGTTCAAGATTTTCTCTTCCAAGCGTTTTGGTGAAGATGTCTGCAATTTTCTCATTAGTGGAACAATGATGGAGATGGATTGTTTTGGCCTCAACATGATGTCAAATTAGATGATATTTAGTATTGATGTGCTTCAATCATGGAACTTTTGGTTCTCGGCCAACTTTATTGTAGAGGTATTTTGAATCATGAGTGGAGTTGATTGTACTTGTTTTACTTGCAAATATTCAAGAATTTTCTTGAGCCACACAATTTCTTTTGTTGCCTCAGTTGCTGCCACGTATTTTGCTTCTATTGCGGAATCTATTAGAACTAATCGTTTGCGTGATCTCTAGGAGACAACTCCTGATCCAAGACTCATAGCATATCTTGAAGTAGATACCCCAGTTTCTTTGTCTCTATCAAAGTTTGAATCAGAGTATCCAATCAAACTGAAGTCGTCCACCCGTGTATACTTGATTCCAAAGTCTTGAGTTCCCTTCAAGTACCTTAGAACTCTTTTTGCAGCAAACCAATGTCTTTCACAAGGCTTTTGCATAAACCTGGAGAGGATTCCAACAACAAACAAAATGTCTGGTTTGGTAGTAGTTAGGTAGTTGAGACTTCCTACAAGCTGTCTATACTTTGTTGCATCCTCAAATTCTTTTCCTTCAATAGATGTGAGCGTTAAGTTTTGTTCCATTGGAGTAGTAACAGGATTGCATTCTGTTATGCCAAACTTCTTCAACAGATCTCCAATGTACTTCTTTTGAGAATGAAATATGGACTTCGGATGTTGAGTTACTTCAATACCAAGATAGTAATGAACATAGCCCAAATCAGTCATTTCAAAACTTTTCCCCGATTCCTTCTTTATGGATGCAATGTAGCTCTCATTGTTCCATGTCATCAAAATATCATCTACATATACCATAAGATACACAACTGTTTTGCCAAATTTCTTGACAAATAAAGTTTCATCATCAAGATCATAATGTTTGAAATTGAGTTTAAGAAGATGCTCAGTTAGTTTCTCATATGAGGCTCGCGGTGCTTGTTTGAGTCCATACAAGGATTTCACAAATTTTCGTACTTTATGTTCATGTCCTTTTGCAGCAAATCCTTCAGGCTGGGACATAAAAACATTCTCTTTTAGATCTCCATTCAAGAAAGCAATTTTTACATCCATTTGATGGACTTTCCAACCATTCTGAGTTGCTAGGGCAAAGAGTGTCCGGATGGTAGCCCATTTTGTTGTGGGGACAAAAGTCTCCTCATAATCAACCCCTTCCTTCTATGCAAAACCTTTTGCAACAAGCCCGACTTTGTGCTTGTCAAGTGAGCCATCATCTTTATACATCAACTTTGGCAGACCACTCACATACCTTTCAATCAAATCCCACTCCATGAAATGAAGAAGCCTTCAGCAGATTATTTTAAATGATTTTTATTATTAAAAAGGAAAGAAACAAAACAAAACGAAATGAGACGGCTCACTTACATCAACTTTCAAAAACCACTCACTTACCTTTCGATCAAATTCTAGTCCGAGAAATGAAGAAGCCTTCGACATGAAGTACCTTTAATTCTTGAAACGATTCCATTTTTCTATAAGCAATCGACACTTGCCAACCTCATCATGTTTGGGGCAATGCATGCATACATAGAAAAAACCGAGGAGTCATAAACACGTTGACAGAAGTTGTAGGCCATGAATCGCTAACCACAATTTTATAATAATAATAATATAATTTTAATTTGACAATTAAGTGAGATATCAAATTAGAAAGTGTTATCAATTTGTTAGATATTAAATTATGTATGAGTGGATAAATTCACTTTTAAATATTGATTTATTTTTGTTAGTTTAATTAATAGATTAAATGATATTTTTCAAGGTATTTTTTGTTTATTTAATTTTAATTTTATTTCAAGTTGTTTAATTTGTAGAATTTGAGTGTCCAAAAGATTTTTTGTGGTGCTGAATTCATTTATATTTTCATTTTCAAAAATATATTTTAAACAACAACAAAAACATACTTTTATTAGCATTTCATTAACAATGATTAAAATCACTAAAATTAACTGCTATTTTAATTAATAAATAATATTTTTTTTTATATTTTGATATTTATGTTTAATAATTAATTATTTTATTAATTATTTAATCTGAAACGCACCATTTTTAAATCATCTAACAATAGATTTAACAGTAAACAATATTAGAAAGAGCTATTTCTAAAGAAAATACCTTACAACGTAATTATCCCACTATAGAAAACTAAAACATGCTTAATTCAAATTCAATCAGGTCGATCAATATCGATTCAACTAACATATATAATTTTATATCACATTTAAAGTTTACATATACGATTTTATCTAACATGCAATATTGCATTGTGAAATAGTTATATTTTATTGGATTGTGTAGATGGTCACATTCAAGATACAATTTAACTATAAATTATTAAAATTTATATTTTTTATTAGATAATTTTAAATAAAAATTTGAATATATAGATCTAATTATGTTTTAAATTTTATTTATAATATAATTTTAATTTATAATTTTAGAAAATGTTAATTTTTACTTTACTAGAAAAAAAATTACCTTGTAGAAGCATAAACATTTAATAATTAAACTACCAATTAATTGCAGATTGAAACAAATTCAAACTCATCCATCTAAATAATTTATATTTAATATAAATATACAAGCATCTAATAATTAAACTATATTTACATAATAATTAAACTACCAATGAATTGCATATCGAACTCCAGCTTTCCGATTAATATAAAGACACGTTTATATATAGAAAGAGTTGTTTATAATGTGATTTTTTGGAGATTCCGGTGACAGAATCCCGCGGAAGAAATTGAGGTTAAATCTTGATTTGTTGCAGTGAAAATGGTTTTTTAACTGCATATTTAGATTCAGCACCCTGAAAAACAGCTCGGACGCTTTCATTGTACAGAAACTAGCTATCAAACCTGAGATTCCAATAAATTCCTGTCGGATTTCAACCGGAAAAACCTGCCGAAAAAACTTTCAAAAAATCGCGTTATAAACAACTGCTATATAGAACGATCGATCAATTTTAGATTCAGCAACCTAAATAATTTTATCGAATATTTAATACTGTAGTGTGGGATAGTTATATCTTATTGGATAACGCCAAACGCCATAGAGTAGTAAATGGGATTGTTGTAACCCACATACCATCACAAGGTAGAAATTTATATGGAAAGAGGGATACTTCTTGCACGGCCTTTAGCAGAAAAAGACGACCATCCTAAGTTGATTGTTGATTCTTTAAATATTTGGGAATCGGATAGATATAGGTGTCCTCAATTTTTTTAGTGATGTTCATGTCTGTTTGATTTCCAAATATTCAGTGAATCAGCAATGGAAGGAAAAACAATTTCATCATTATAAAAAAAATAAAGTTATATAAACCCAATCTATTTAAACTCAGGAAAAGAACAAGTTCATCATTATTAAAAAATAAAGTTACATAAGCCCAATACAGAGAACGAGAGAGCAGTCAAAAGAGAAACGGCTAAGAACACGGCTAAGAACAGAACAAGACAAGAAAATCCTCTTGCAGGGTACATATATCTACTCGCCAAGGACATCAAGCCAAAGCCATTCTCCATGGAGAATTCCCTTAAAATGCACAAAAGAAAATAAAGTTCCGGATTCATTTAAGAGTTATGTTTTTTAGACGACAATTACAAGTTGATTTTCATTGTTGGGAAAATAAAACATACATTGAATGTGCAGCACCGAACAATTTTATCCTTGTAACACTAAATAAATTGGGGATATAATGAGGTTATGTTATTTGTAATTTTTAAAAAGGGGCGTGTTTGATCTGATTTTAGTTTTCAAGTGAAATTTATATTGAAAAGAAAGCCATACCCTTTTTCATACTTCATGATTTCGAGAAGAAAAGAAACCATATGTAACCATCATTTCACATAATTTTCTGACTAGAATGCATAGCATTGCGAAATCTTATTAATAAATTATCGATCATCTTCCATGAACAGGGTCTTTAAACTGGTGGTCTTTTAAGCAGAAATATGGCTCAAGCGAAGTTCCTTTTAATGGAAATTTCATACTCGTCAAGTTGAGGTTTAGCATGGAAATGAGAGAACACAAAGAAACCACCAGCAACACATAATCTTTGAAACTATGACATGCACAGGGAAATATCAATCATGTGCTCGTACATGATGCAGCAAGGCCTCCTCGCCACCACAAAACCCAAATGAATGAATCTCAAATTCAAAGATTTAATGAGAGCATTGTTGTGTTAAATATTATAATTGTTTTATTAATTAACAATTATTTTTCAGGTTTATGTTTAATAATTAATAATTATTTATTTGATGATACATTATTGTTCAATTGTCTAATAATGAATCTGATTGCAAATAATGGTGCAGACATGGATGGAGTGATATGTGGAGTAGATTTGCCAAACTTTTATCATTTAATTAATTTTTATAATAAAAATAATTTAATAAGATTTATTTGATATTATAAAGTAAAGTTTTGATGATTATTATAAATGGATTAACTAATTAATTTTTATAACTATGTTATTTTTAAAAATTAAGCTAAATAATAAGAAAGTATAAGATTTTATTTTCCAAAAAAAATAAAAAAAATGTTGATTTTATTATATATAGTAAAATCAGTACATTATGATCATTCTTGATAGATCATTAAATCTGCATATTGACACGCAAACTAACATAGCATAGTGTACACTGACAAATAGGGTTGCTCCAGTGTCTGCACAGTGTATAGTGACAAATAGGATTGGTCCAGTGTCTGCACATAATCCAGGTCCACATAATAATAACCATGGTTTCAAAAACAGAAATGGAGAGAGTAATACATTCAGCCGTAAAGCCATCCAAAAAATAAACCAAAAATATCATAAATATATGAACCCAATAAGCATCCTAATGTGCAAAATAAACAAATACAATGAGAAAAACAGTACAGACAAAAGTAAAGAAAAAAATAAACCAAAAATATCAGAAATATATGAACCCAATAAGCATCGTAATGTGCAAAATAAACAAATACAATGAGAAAAACAGTACAGAGAAAAGTAAAAAAGACGGCATAAAACTAACATCTATTGGGCCTGTACCTCAGTGGTAGAGCATTTGACTGCAGATCAAGAGGTCACCGGTTTGGAGATCTCGGTTCGAACCCGGTCTGGCCTTATGGTATTTTTGGAGATCTTTTTCTCGATTAAGAGCAAGATCGTTCGAGCCCCAGCGCCTTTCTGGCAGAAATTGGTTTTTCCGACAATTATGCCTGATTATTGGTCTCATAAAGTATCAAGGTAGCACCAATAAGTTTGCTTCAAAGGCCCGTTTTCTATCTGTGAAGATGATCAGTACACAGTGGGGATTCGGTCATAGGATCTTCAGCCAATCATGCATTTACATAGCTGCCGGGAGTAGGAGAAGGAGATAATATAAGCGTCTCGAGACTGTTTAGTAATTGAAGGGAGATTGGTGATCTAGGAGTTCAGGATTATAAAGGATATGAGATAAATTGATGGAGTTTAATCTACATGATTTTGAGAATGATAAAAATGATAATTTCATACATTTATTTACTTCTGTTAACATTTATGTAACTGAGTAGGAGGAGATAATAGTTTATGGAGACTGTTTGGTAATTGAAATGTTTGGTAATTGAAATATAAATGAGTAGGAGGAGATAATAGCTTATGGAGACTGTTTGGTAATTGAAGTTGGGATAGTTGTGATTTAGGAGTTTAAGATTACAAAAGTTATGAGATAGTTTGATGGAGTTTAATCTACATCATTTTGAGAATGATTAGAGAAGTTAATGAAGAGATTGTTAGTGAAGAACATTAAAGACAAGTACTCTATTTCAAGAAGGTAAAGAGGCTTGTCTGGGTTATATTGAATGATATCTCTAATTGTTAAGTAAGTTATTGGATTTGAGAAATTTAATCTAACTAAATTAACTAGTTTATGAAAATATTTTTTTAATTAATTAATTATATAATTAATATAATATTTGTACATTATTTCGACACTTATCTATTAATATTGTAAAAAGATATGTTTAAGAAAATAAAAAATATATTTTTGTATGCACGTCCTACTGACATGACACCTATCTGTCTCTCTGCAGATGGAGAGGTAAATAAATTGAGTAAACCCAATTTACTTTGCCCAACATTTTTTGGATAAGGTTTGACTTCACAGTTAAATTTTAGACCTTTCAAAAGTTTCAATTCAATCAAAATCTCTCGAAGATAAGTACCACCTTTGTCTATACAAATCTACTTTAAAATGTATAGGTAGATGGATACCGTCATTCTTATGCCGGTTTTGATTTTGTGAATATATTGGAATTTAAAAATCAGGAGAACCCTCTTCTGAACATCAAATTATGTAACTAAGCATAGTTGCCTCAACAGAGAAACCCTGCGGGAGTCTTCTGCAGCGCCTTCGAAAGATTCAAAAGCCATGCCGCAAATGGGCAGTGACAGTTGACCGTCGAAGCCGCTGCCGATGACTGTTTGCAGAAATATATGAGGGCATGAGGATATTCACATCTATCCAATTTGCAAGTTTCCAGGTCTTTGTAGAGAGACGCTTTTGGGCTGTTGTCTGTCGTTTACACTCTCTATTAGAGCCCTCTGTTCGTATAACGGTCGACTTTTGTTTCGTTACCGTTACTAACGGTTATGGTCCTCCGGATATTGATTAAATTATATAATGAAAATAATTATGTTGTATTGGATTCCATGTTCAATAACCTGCTCGGCCCTACTCACTACTCGACTCTCAAGTATGGTTGTGGGCAGGGGTAAAGTTCTAAAATGGCAAAATCATGAATATATAAATAGGTGTTCTTTTCAAAGGTTATGATTCTTTGATTAGAAATAAGTGAAATCATAAGGATAAAAGGTTATGATGATCATTTATTTGAAAATGGGAAGAAATATAAAATTTTTAAGATTTTATTTATTTTGAGATAAGTTATCACAACTATAACTATATTCATAGGGTAGGGTTGTTTTGTTAGTGTTAATATAGTGGTTTTGTCATTTATAAGTAGTTGATCATAACATTTTCATTTATATTATTTTATTATTTTTCAGTAGGTAATAATAATTTTATTCAAGACTTTTTTCATTTAACTTATTTATGGTTTTTTCTATTTATGAATGAGAAATCATGACCTTGTAACTTGGTCATTCATGTCCATGGTTCCACACATTTTTGTGTAATCAAATCTAAATCTTTGTCATAGTTATCATTAATAAATAATTATATTCATCAAGGTATATTTAGAAGTATATAATGAAAATAATTATGTTATCCTAGATTTTATGTACAATATTAAACAAGTGCAACCCCTTTCTCACCTTGTTCAAGTTTGAAACCATTATCCACTTTACAAACTCCTAAGGTTTTTTCCCCTAGAAATGCATTCATTCATGATTGTGCTTAGAAATGGTGGACTGATGAATGGGATAGTTACAAGGTTATGATTTCCTACACAAAAATGCATGAAAACCTAAACATGTGAGTATGTGAAAAACAATATATCATCAAGGCACAAGATTGTGATTCTCTACTTAAGAATGGGTCAAACCATGAACTATTCATAGTTTTCTCCATTACCAAGTAAGCATTCAAAACTTTTCTCATAGTTTTGGTTTGACATGCATAGAAGATTTTTAAGCCACGTGTTTCAAGTGAACACTTCACTTTTCATCAAAGAAAATATCAGTAAGAAAGATAACAAGCATAACCTTTTTCACCAACCACAACTTTGTACCATATTTGTTCATCATATAAACCATTTCTAGTAGGGAAACTTAACCTCACAACTTGCCTATTGTGCTTCTATGCAATTCCATTTAGGGAATCATAACATCATGGTTCCATCCTTCTCATCCAGAGTTTCATTTGTTTCATGATTAGGACCCTGCACGATGATTAATGTTTGTCACACAAAACCACATGAGGAGGATAATGAGGTCTCTGAAATTTTAAATATTCTTGTAAAATTATTCTAGCATATATCTATCTCAACCTTTTATGACTTATCAAACAACATTGAAAGATAAAAACTCCACATCCAAACCTATGATTAAAAGTTCTAGGTACTATAATAGAGATCTATGCAAGCCTTTTTTTCTCCTTCCTATTTTATGTGAAATTCATTATGCTTTAGTTTATTGGGATTAACACATGTCGTTACATGACACCTAATCTAGAGTGGATTGGCATATAATTTTTCAACTATTTTTGTGCTATTGTGGTGGAAAAAAATGGAGTTGATGACTTGAAAAAGGGTTATGAAACAAATGTATCTTCTGTTTCTATGGAATACAAAGCTATAATTGCGGACTAAGAAAGATATCTAGTTCTATGAGAGAGGAACCCTAAATTATGGTCTCCACTTGGCTCTTCTTTGATCTTCAAACATAAATAGGTTCTACATTGAGGTTTGACATCTTTGGCTTGGTCATCTTGCCTTTCCTTTTCTCCTCGCTGTGATCCTAAACAAGAGTACCTTGAGCTTGATCTCTAATTTCCCTTCCTTTCTCCATAAATTGCACTTCATGAGTAATCTTGATGATACCATAATTTATAAGTTATAATCATAATTAATATTCTAGAATGATATAGTTATTCATACACCATGCATAGATAAAGTCTTATCCTTTTGTTCAAATGACGAAATCTATAATGATTCTATTGATCTCATTAACCAACACAAAAAAAACATATAATATATAGAGGCTAGAGACTCCAAGTCAAGGAATATAGTCAAGGATTATTGTATGAACAGGCATATGGCTTGTGGAGTGTTCTCCTTCCTTAAGGAGTGAATGTATGGTGTTGCCCTACCTTAAGGGTTTGATCAATAAAGAAGCATTTTTATCTATTTTGATCTTGTTATTCTTGGGTCTATTTATATTATCATATATTTCTGGATTAGATCTATAACATTGTCCATTGTTGCAATATCATAAGTAAAGACATTTAATTGGTAAATGTATTAAATAATATGAAAGGAATGTTTTAGATTTGATTCATTGTATAAGAGGTATAATTGATTTATTTTCTACTTTGGTATATTTAAAACAGGGTTGTAGTTGCATAACATCATAGTTAAGAAAATGGAAGAAAAGGTATTATCATTGATTCTGGAATGACATATATTAGTGTATCTAGTTAATGCATGTATTATTGCAAGTTTAGATCATAGTTGCAATGATTGGAAATTTCCAAATCTATGTCTACACTCCAATTTCCAATTGTAACCTTTCACTTTGCAAGTGCCAAGAAGAAAAGGGGTAAGAACACACGTGAATGGTGTTTTTCTTACTTGCCATAACATTGATACATTGTGCAAAATGCAGAGGTGCAGAGGAAGCTTTCTTCCTCAGCACCTCCGCACTCCACACATGTCTCAAATGTGGATGGCACTATCAGTTTTGGTGTTTCAACAAACCACCTATTATTTATGGTCCTACAAGTTCCAATTTAATTGAGTGATTGAACCACTTAATTCAGTCTTTAGCTCAATGATTACGGTTATGTTTGAGATATAAAATATAAAACAAACATTCAGCTATGTATGGCATTAAACTATAACCATTGTGCGAAGTCCTGAGGTGCAGAGGAAGCTTTCACTGTGATACCTTTGCACCTACACACTTAATAGTTATTTAAAAAAAATATAACCATTAAATTTTAGAAAATTAAGCTATGCGAGTGTTCAAGTCTGTGAAATACCACTACTTGTGAGGGATATAAAGGGTATTTATATGTAATTTGTGATAAAATTTTACTTATTTCTATGTTTTTGAAAAATTTCTAGTATATTAGATAATGTTACAAACTTGAACGAATTGACCTTGATCCAATGTAGTTGGGCACTATGCGCAAAACCTGTATATCTACCAGTAGAGGGTCTAATCAAAGAAGATGTTCCAATTGATATAGATCGAGAGCCATACGTTGTTGTAGAGGCACTTTACTCTACCTATACATACTACAACGTCTCCAAATCCACAACTACTACAATGGCTTTTGAGTAAACAACTGCCTTTGGGTCTCAATAGCCCAATCAACGAATCGAAACATGAGACAACCTTTAATTTAATATCAGAAATTCACTTACCTTATGACCTAAACCGAGAACCCACAAAGGCATAGGAAAAGGCATCGTAGTTAGAGGTAGAGGCACCATCTCCCACTCTTCCACCTACATTTCACCTGGCATCCCTTCCAAGTTGAAAGTTTGTTGCAAAACCTCTAGATCTGGATCCTATTATAGTCCTAGGGCTATAGCATGTTCCAATTGTATCATAGCTAGTTTTAGTTTTGCAGTTTTTTTTTTATAAAAGCTCTTCTTTCAGTTTAATGATGTCACTATGAATGATGTTTCAACATGGCCTATTTCTCCTAAGGATGATGCAAAGACAACGCAAACAAAGTTAATTCTAGTGCCTCTAGGTGTTCCTACATTAGCATATGTTCCTAGTCAAGTTATTCTGGCATATGCTTATGTTTCCACCTTAGTGTCATTTCCATTTGTTGTTCCACCATTTTCTTGTTTTCCAAGAAGTGTTGCAAATTTGCATGGATTCGATGAAAGGATCAGATGAGGCTTGTGCATGTCATCCAGAAAGTATATTTTTTTAATTTTTTTACCTACGAAACTATAACAAATATCTTAATTTATACATCATGCGGAAGGTGTGGAAATGTGATTTCCCTTCTACATCATGCACACATTCCCCGCTCCACACAAATTGTAAATAAAAAATATTATTCTTATTCATTGGTGTTTATAAATTCTTGTGAAATAAATTCTTATGGGATGGGAAAATACTTGTTCAAATCAATTTGATTGGGGTGTTAAACCTGCATACTACTAAGCACGATTTTGCTTCTTCGGTCAATTTTGTTTCATATGTTTACGACTTCCTACCCATTAACCTTGGCAAAACTTTGTTCCGGAGTTGAAATTTTGTTCCATATGTTTACGACTTCCTACCCATTAACCTTGGCAAAACTTTGTTTCAGAGTTGTAATTTCACAGGCTAGCTTTTTGATCCGTGATCCATAAAATGAAAAAAATAAGGAAAGAAAAAGACATTTTGAATTTGGAAAACAACGCAAATAATTATGCCTTCAATGAATATCATAAAAATTGCAAACAATTGAATAAGTTTGATTGAAAAGTTACCTTCTGATACGGCCAAGGAGGCACGTGATCATGATGACAAATATTCTTCATAATTTTGTTGCCTATTGACAATTTGCAAGCAACTTCTACTATTAGAAGAGAGAATAACTAAATAAAGTTGGCCAATTTACTCTGGGTTGTTCTTTCCCTTGCATTACACAACCAATTACTTGTTGAATGCTTCTTTGCAAGCTTGGGTGCTTGCTTTATATGGTATAATTGCACCATTACGCACGTTTGAATGCATTACACAATATAATTGCATTACCAATTCATTGTTATGCAAGCTCGCTTGCATTAGATAGTAGAATTTATTGATTTGCAAGTTTGATTGATTTCTTTATGGGTTTTAATATTTACTATTTTGTTATTGAAACATGACCAATACGCTAATTGCACACTCATGTAAATTTTTTTAACAATTTTAATCAACGTCATGATTAATGGTCATAGATAATACTTTCTTTTTGCAGTAAATTGCAATTTAGAGTGCGTACGTGCAGAGAAGTATGATTAGAAATACCTCTACATTGCATAAAAGACATGTCTTACCTTTATAAACCTTCTCACTCTGCATTGCATAAAATAAATGGGGTCAAAGCATGAAGATGGGTTACACTTTTTGAAAAATGAGGACGCTTTGCTGAAAAACAGAGGCTTGATCGAGTAATGTTAAGCACTCGATCGAGCAATTTTTAAGCGTTCAATCGAGCTGTTGAGGAACTTAAAATTAGCTTGATCGAGCATTTAAACAAACCCCCAATTGATTTTTTTTCTAACCTAAGTCAACAACTCGATCAAGCCCTTGAACCATATGATTCACCATTAATACCATTAACAAAAAGTTGGTAACACTGCGAGTGGGTTAGTTTTTTAATGGCTCGATTGAGCTACTGGATAACCATGTATGCCACTCAATTGAGGGCTTCTTTAATGCTCGATTGAGCAATTTGAATTTTGAATTTAAGAACTCGATTGAGTATTTAAAATGCTCGATCGAGCTCTTGAAGTCCTAAAAATTATAGTTTCATCACCTCTTCTGCAGATTTCTCTGCGACCCCATTTTGCACACTATCAGATTTAGGAAAGAAATTGTCTTTAAGTGGTGGAGATGATCACATTGGATTCATGAAAGAATCCTCTATCCAATGGAATATGAATTTGATACTTTCAAAGTCATATGCTTGAAATTTTTTTGGACAGTTTCAAAGGGGCTGAATAAAAAAATCTATAACATAAATATACACAACAAAAAAATTTCAAAAAATACCACTATCTTTGTTTATGAGCCATCTTCAAAAGGGTATCATGGTTTTTCAATTTATTTAAAAACTTGAAAAAAATCTTAGGCCAACACGTGTCTCCAAAATGAAATTGAAATATTACTTCCCCAACTTCGAAAAATAATAAACAAATTAATTTTGCAATAAAAAATAGATTTCTAATATGAAAAACTTAGTTCTCTCCATATAAATCATGCTCATATATATATATATATATATATATATATATTACACTATTTAAACTAAGTTATACTGTGACCATAAAAAACATAATTTTGCATAAAAAAATAAATTTCTAAATATATAAATTTCTAAATCTCCATGTAAATCATGCTCTTTTATATATATATATATATATATATATATATATATATATATATATATATATAACACTATTTAGATTAAGTTATGCTATGTGACCACACACAAATCTCTTAAGTTTTGCCACAATTTGCAAGGACATATATTGCATTTAATGGAAAATTGAGAGATCATGTGACACTGTTTTTTTTCAAAAAATATCATTAAGTCAACAAAATATTTCTCCACATATCGTATTTTTACTTTGAATCAAAATGCGTAATTCTTATATGAATTTTGAGGGGTGCAATTCAATAAAAGAGGAAAAACTTAAATTTCATCGCCACATTTCACCTAAAAGTGTTACCCATCTTCATGCTTTCACCCATAGATAACCATTAATTTCTTTTGTAACCATAAAATTCTCTAATACCATAACCATTAATTTCTTTTGTAACCATAAAATTCTCTAATACCTTAAATTTACTGTGAAAATAAAACATTATCGATGGCGATTAATCATGATGTTGATTAAGTGTGAAATTAACGTATTGTTCGTATTATTTAAGTAAATATTTATTACAAAACAAAAATTTAAGATGAACTTTAGAAAAGTAATTACATATCACATACATTTTCAAACAATCATCAAATCTATAATTAAAATAAGGCCCATTTAAAAAAAATATCCAACAATAAATAAGAAATATGATAGTTATATACTATCGTCAATATTCTTAGAAATATTAATCCCAAACAGAGGATTGTACAACCTTGAGGTTTTAATATGTATGGGAGACACACTCATTAGAGGTGGAATGGAATGAAACGACTTGTAATCTATTTCCATTATGGGATGAGCATCGTCACAGAATGGTAGTTAATCCTCATCCATAGAGGATGTCTCCAATGAAGAGTATGTTGCACATGTCTGTCAATAACAATGTAGAAAAATTACACGTGTGCAGGTCCCATGAGGAGGCATGTAGCTTCTAGCACAAATTTGTTATCGCTATAAGTGAACGATTAACAAGTAAAACACCATAATCAAATTGATTTGTAAAAGTCTTTTCTCATCTCCAGAGCATTTTAAACACCAAAGAATAACAAAAAGAATTTCACTTTACAGTTTGTGTAGATCAGGGAATGTGTGCGGAAGGAGCAGGATGTGAAAGAGGCATCCGCATTTTCGCACCTTCTGCATGACATATAAATTAAGATATTTGGTATAGTTTTATATGTAAAAAAATAAAAAATATATACCTGTGAACGATATGTGTAATCGTCGTATGTATGCGTACCGCGTTGTTGTCCCGGGTGGTTGGGAGGGTGCAATATTGCCCTCCCCACCCTCGTACACGCATACATATTGGGTTGGGTTTCGCAACGTCTGTAAAGCATTGTTGGGTTGCTGTCCGCAACATATGTGTGAATTGTAATTCGTTCTAATATAATTATACCATAATGTATATAAAAGCTTCTTCAAAAGTGATTCCTCTTCTGGAAGAAAATCCTCATAGGATTATTCCATCGAATCGATGCAAATTCGCAACACTCCTTGGAAAATGAGGAAACGACGGAACGACACAAGAAAATGACACTAAGGTGGAAACACAAGCATATGCCAGAACAACTTGACTAAGAACATATGTTGATGTACGAACACATATAGGAACTTGACTAAGAACATATGTTGATGTACGAACACATATAGGAACTGGAATTGGACCTGATTATGTTGTCTTTCAATAATCCATGGACAGAACAACTTGACTAAGAACATATGTTGATGTACGAACACATATAGGAACTGGAATTGGACATGATTATGTTGTCTTTCAATAATCCATGGAACCAATAGGCCATGTCGAAACATTATTTGCGGTAACATCATTAGCGGGAACAAGATCTTTTATCAAAACACCACGGAATTAAAAGTAGCTATGGTACTACTAGAATAGGCTTTGGCCCTCGAAATATAATAGGATCTAGATCTAGAAGCTCTAGAACACATGGTTTCAATCCCCAAAGGGATGCTAGGCTAAATGTTGGTGGAAGAGTGGGATATGGCACATATGCCTCTAACTATGATGCCTTTTACTATATCTTTTTGAGTTCTTGTTTTAGGTCATAGAGTAAGTGAATCTATGATATCTAAGTAAAAATGGTTTCACCTTTTGATATGTTATTGTGTAAGGTAATAACAAAATTTTCATTATCCTTTTTCCACATTCTACACAACTTTAATTAATAATAAAAATAGAAACTATATTTTGTTACATCTATTAATATTATTTATAATTTATTATTTAAAATAAACTATATATAGATGGGAGATTTCTCTTGCAAGGAAACATTATCATCAATGATTTAGAACTTCTTTCAGATCACCAAACTATCATCATTTGAAGTTTGGTTGTGAGTCTTTATGTATGTAAGAGAAACAGAAAATGCTACATAAATAAACTACTCATTAAAACATTTGAGAATGAATAAATATACTTATCTAGTTGATTTTCATTTTGTGAAAACGTGTTTGACTCATTTTCAAGTTATGCAAGTGTTGTTCTTCTCGCTTCCTGACCAGAAACCTGTTAAAGGCCATTACTCAAACTATTTGAAATAGCCAATCAAAAATTTGAAATCGGAAAGGTTAAATAAATTGAAGTGCTATGACAGTGTTTCTACCTTGTAGTGGGCCATTCACAATTTAGTTTCATTATTTAATTTGCAGATGGCCATACATTCCTTAAAATGGTTTTATATACCAGTCAAACCAAAATTACCATTACCATGTGACAAGTAATAAATGGTTAACATCGTGACCAGGGTTCTAGCTCACCCCTTTGCGGCTCCGATATGGCTGCCACATGGAAATCTTCAACCAGTAGTATAGTATTTGAGGATATTATTTTAGTGCCTCAGCCTTCATTTCTTTGGGTTTTATGAGTATAAACTTTAGGACTCCAAAATAGATTAAGCACATTTTATAAGCTATGTCGAGTGTTAGGGCCTATGAATCTTCTTCGCAATTCATGTTCCACCACTATCTTCACCTACCAGATTTATGATTTAACAAACTTTCTAACGAGGTTGTTGAACAAGGACTTCCTATGCCATTTAGATGGTTTTGATGAAGTTTTTGCCATTGTACTTAGAAATTTATTGTTTTTGGTAAGGTTTTCTCCTCATGTTTATTTTTGGAATGGATTGAAAATTTTTGGAATATTTTATAAATTTGATGAATAGAGTAAATTTAGTTGTTTGATAGATATGAATAAAGTAATTATCTGATTTTATGTTTGTTTATCAAGATTTCAAAATATTTAAAAAAAATATAACCAAATTAAATTTAACTAAATATTTTTATATTTAATCTCCACATTCACTCCGTCATATATAGATTTTAGAATGTACAATCAAATTAAATTTAGATTCAATCTCCACATTAAATCAGTTATATATATTGTTTGGATTTAGAATGTACAATCAAATTAAATTCAGCTGAGTTTTTCTGGATTCAATTTCCACATTCACTCAGTCCTATATATTGTTTGTGTTTGGAGATATGAATACGTTATATATATTCTTGATCTTTTCCATATATATTGTTTGGGTTTGGGGATATGAATACGTTATATATATTCTTGGTCTTTTCCATATATATTGTTTGGGTTTGGGGATATGAATACGTTATATATATTCTTGGTCTTTTCCACTGTACAAGCCTTTTTCCAAATCAACATAGATTTTAATTGTAATTTATAATATTTGTAAATAAAAAAAAATTTAATTACATTTTATGATTTTTTTAAATAAAAAATTACAAATAACTTTGAATTTTTGAAATTTATAAAAACATATGTAATCCAACTACTCATCTTTTTTAATTGGAATCTCTTTTATGCCTAACTTGCAATTATTATTTTGATCCTTTAGAAGATAACTTTCCGTCAAGTGAATCCAAATATGTATTCTAATAAAATTCAGCCCATTTCAAGTGGCATAAGGGCTTATGTCTCATGGGTAGCAAGGGTGTTTACGTAGAAATTATAAAAGTATGGAGAACACATCATCATAGTTGTTTACATGGCATATTATCTATGTAATGTCATTTAATAATAAATAATAAAAATTAGTAAATATTAAATAATAAACTATAAATAAAATAATAAATAATAATAAATAAATAATAATAAATTAATTAAATGTTTTAAATAAATATAAATAAAAGAAATAAAACAAGAAAAATAGTAAAAATCAGTAAAATTATTAAAAAGTAAATATAAAAGAATAAAACAAGAAGTTAGTAAGTTGCATATTGATACATGGAATGTGTGCATGTAGTTCCATAATTGAATGGGTTAAATAATTGATTAATTTTCTAACTATTAGATTTCAAAATATTTCTAAAATCTACAGTGGATATAAATTTAAATTTAAGATATTACGAAAATACTACATTGCAGAAATTTTTATGTAACTGCAGGAAGTCCGACCCTTTGGCTGATAGACTTCGTCTGGAATTTCTAAATAGGAATCTGGTTGATGTAATTCCTCATAAGATGGCTCCAACGTGGGATAACAGCAGAACTGGTCTGGCTTTCATTGCTAAAAGACTTGATCGTTTCATCATCAATGCCAGTATTATCGAGCAATGGGGAATGCCAGTCGCTAGCACAGGAAATGATTATACATCTGATCATCGTCCCATCTTTCTTGACTGGAGGGACTTGGAATGTAAGCTGGGTTATTCCTTCAAATTTAACAGAATCTATCTCACTGATGAGTCTTTCAATGAACTCATATCAAAAAAATGGGAGGAATTAAAGCAGTCGGAGAGGACCTCCTTCTCTACCTTTCGTGAAAAGATCCAATCGTTGAGGGAGGCGGCAAAGGATTGGCTAATTAAAAAGAGGAAGAAGGACAAACAGGCGCTTGATGATATAAAAAAGGAGTTAAGGGTTTTAACAGCTACAGTCAACTTTGATTCTATGTCTTTTGATCAAAAAAATCATTTCAGAACCTTGGAGAAAATGAAACAAGCGATGCTGCTAAAGGAAGAATCATCCTGGAGGCTTAAAAGCAGAGCGATTTGGCTCAAGGAGGGCGACCATAATACAAAGTTCTTCCATAACTTTGCAAATGCAAGGAGGCGTATAAATTTGATTTGGAAGATCGAAGATGGAAATGGAGGCTTCTTATATTCACAACATGATATTTCGATGGATGCTACAAGGTTTTTCCAGAAGCAATACAAGCGGCAGCCAAATGAGATAAACGATGTCTTTTGGATGATTGAACAGGTACCTGTTATGTTTGATGAAGCCGCCAATGCAGAATTTTTCAAGCCCATCTCGGAAGAGGAACTTCATGGAGTCATAAAAAAGTTTCAAAAGGACAAAACTCCTGGGCCGGATGGTTGGCCGATTGAATTCTTCTCACACTTCTATGATTTGTTTAAAGACGATCTTCTGGGGATGGTGGATGCTACCCGTATGTCGGGGAATATAAACAACGCTCTCACTGCTACATTTATAGCGCTTATCCCCAAAAAGGAGCAGTCTGAATCGTTTGCGGATTACAGGCCAATTGCATTATGTAATATCCTCTTCAAAATCATCTCAAAGATTATTGCAGAGAGAATGAAACCGGTCCTCAACTCGTTCATTTCCAGGGATCAACATGCGTTTTTAAAACACATGAATATTCTTTATGCAGTCGCCTCGACTCAGGAGTGTTTATTCTCTGTCTTAACAAAAAACATTGATGCTGCTATTCTAAAGGTTGATCTGGAAAAGGCATATGACTGTGTGGATTGGGGGTTCCTTCGTATCCTCCTTGCAAAAATTGGTCTGAGGTCTCAAGGAATTAACTGGGTGATGGCCTGCGTTGAGAACGTTCAATACTCAGTCATCATAAATGGATCCCCTTCATCTTTCTTTCAGACGGAGAGAGGACTGTGCGAAGGCTGTCCTCTCTCCCCTCTTCTCTTTATCCTAGTCATGAATTCTCTTAGTACTCAGATCAACAAAGCAGTTGTTGATCATCGATGTGCTCCGATCAAGATTTGCAAGAATATTTTTCTTTCTCATAACCTGTTTGTTGATGAAATTCTTATCTTTGTTATGCTCTGCAAATCACGTTGGTTATGCCTCAATGGTATCTTTCAAAAGTTCCAATCCGCATCGGGCTTGGTCATCAACAGGGCCAAATCTATCTTGTATCACAACGACTCAAATATGGAGTTAGCACAATGGATTGTAGCATTATTTGGTATTAATTTGGCATCAATTAAAGACAGCTTTAAATATTTGGGCTTTCTCCTCAAGCTAAAAGGGAACCGCAAATAGGACTGGCCTTGGCTGATTGACCGTTTCCTACAAAAAATTTCAAGATGGGAGATGCGATTCCTATCCCTGGGAGGCAGACTTATCCTGGTTCAATCTATTCTTTCTCAACTTGCGGTTTACTGGGCTCACCTCTATTTTTTGCCTGCTTCTATTGTTAGAAAAATGGTCTCTTTATCTGCAAATTTTCTATGGGGTGGAAGTTCTCATCTTTCAAAGATCCACTTAGTAAATATGGAATCCATCTCTAGACCGAAAAGGTCCGACGGATGGGGTCTCTTACATTTGCAGTCTTTCAGCAAGGCCCTCCTCTACAATTCTCTCCATAGAGGCATCTTTGGTGAAGGCAAATGGAGCTCCATTATCAATCAAAAATATTTGAAAGGTAGGTCCATGGTATATTGGTACAGGAAGAAGTCTCTAGGCTCGAAAAGGGGATCTGCTATCTGGCTCGGCTTCAGAAAGGTTCAGGACCTCTTCTTCGACTTTCTAAGATGGCGCATCTCTTCCGGCTCGAGCATCCTTATCGGTTTGGATTCAACTGTATTTGGTCTCGAAGCAATGCTCACTCCTGATCTGATTACATTCCTGCACACAAGGGGTCTCTTCACTTGGAATAAATTGATTCTGTCTTGGTCCTCATCCTCGCCAATCTGGAAGGATGCAGAGGATCTCGGTCTGCCTCTCTCTCTGCGACAAATTTGGGAGTCGGCGGTAAAGAATTTCGCTGATAAAGGTATTAAACAGACAGGTAACAAAGATGAATTGGTATGGTCAATGCCGAACTCCTCTCAGCCAGTTCGTGTAAAGGATTTATATGAAGCTGCCTCGACAAATCTTCAGCTACGGCCCTCACCCATCTTTCCTTCCAAATTCTGGAAAGCATCCTGCCCGCTCAAGGCAATTTTATTTTCATGGCTGATTTTTTCCAATCGGAACCTCACATGGGAGGTCCTTCAAAGAAAGGGATGGACGGGTCTAGGTAGATGTGTCATGTGTCGTCGGGCGTCCGAAACTAATGTCCACATGTTTTTTGAGTGTCCAGCATCGGCCCAAATCTGGTATGATCTCTCCTTATCTCATGGTTTTCCTCACCAGGTTTTCTATTCTGTTCAGGAGTTATTCAAGTGGTGGAGTGCCCAACGTCTAGAATGGAGATCTTTATTCATCATCACGTGTTGGTGTCTCTGGAAATAGAGGAATGCTGGCATCTTCCAGGAATCCAAGGCTCCTATTGCCTCTGTGCTAGTTTATATATCTGTTATGCTCGGTCCGGCTTGACAATGTTGGTTCTTCTTCTCATGATTTCTTTTTTCTCAGGGTTTTCTTTTCTTCTCACACAGTTTTTATTCTGTGCTCTATGCGGATTTTATTCTACAGAAATATTCTCTCCTTTTTGGATGATTATCAAGGATATGTTTTGATATATAGGGTCTTCACATATGGATTTTGTTACAGCACAATCTTGTTATATGCCCAGATTTTCTAGCATCTGCTAGCGTACAGCTAATATCTTCAGTATACTCAGGATCAGACGGCCGAAATGTTTTGGCTTTTTATGTATCAGCTCATTATATTTTCTTAATATAATATATGATGATTTTCTCTCTGAGAAAAAAGTATATTGGCATGGACAAAGAAACCTTGCTATGACAGAAACCCTGCTACGGCTATGGTTGCGATGGACCACAAGGATATAGGGCACATTTCCACTTTGAATTGCATATTTCATAAATATTTCTACTTTGATCGAGAGAAACAATCTAAACTTTGAAACATGAACTGATACTGTTACCCCTTTTGTAGAGATAGCAAAAAATTGACCAATTTTGAAAAGGGGATGCAGAACACACATATTTTTTTTAGAACATAGTTTTTGGCACTTTAAATAATTGATATCATTACCTGTTTCATAGGGTAGTAAAAATGTGACCTGAAAAATGGTAATGCAGAATACAATTCTTTTTTTGCGAGCATATTTTTGACACTTTAAATTTTCCTATATATCAAATATAAATATTTGTTTTTAAATGTTAGTGATTTTCATGCTAATTTGAAACGTGCTAATGCAATGTGTTGATGCAACATACTTTTTTTAAGAGGACTTATTTTTGACACTTTAAAATTTATTATTTCCAATTTTTTTAAAATTATGATTACTTAACAAATTTTCAAGTTGTTTTTATTTGATTTTTTAAATGTTGATTACTTAAAAAAACAAATATAAAAATATATATAAAAGTAGACAAAAAACAAAATAAAAAATGTTTAAAAAAAATTATCTCATAAACCATAAAAGAATTTGCAAAACAAAAAAAAATGAATTTGCAAAACAAAAAAACAAAATTTTAAAAAAATATATAAAATTAAGTAAGTAACAATAGAAAAATAAAAAAACTAACCAAACTAGAAAAAAAAAAAAAAATCATTTAAAAACAAACTAGTTTAAAAAAAATAGAAAATTAACCAAAAAAAATAGTAAATTAATATTAAAAACATTTAAAAAAATAAAAAAAACTCAAATTATAAAAAAAAAAACAAAAAAAAAATTTTAAAATTTCTTTTCAAAAAAAACATTTAAAGTTTTTAAAAAACAACGTTTTTATTAACCTTATATTTTTTTATTTAAAAACAAAACAACTAAAATTAAAAATTTATAACTTAAAAACAAAAATTATTAAAAAGTAAGTTATATATATATATGTTTGAAAAAAAATAAAAAAATTTAAACACATTTTTTTAAAACAATTTTTTCTTTTTAATTTAAACGAAAAAATTTATTTAAAGGAAAAAAAAATTAAACGACTTTATTTTTTTATTAAAAATTAAAATATTTAAAATTTAAGAACTAAAAATATTTGAAAAAAAATATTTTTTTTAACATTTATTTTTTCTATTTAAAAATAAATAAATAAAAACCTGCGCCCCCACATGCCCTCTGCCAGGGCCGGGCCACCACGAGTGGCCGGCGAGCGGAGGGGCCACGGTATTTTTTTTTTGTTTTTTTTTGAAAAAAACGTTAAAAGACAAATCAAAATTTTTAATAATATTTTTATTTTTTATTTTTATTAAATAATGGTTTAAATTGGTTAAATTTTAAATAAAGACATTAAATTCTATTTTTAAATAGAAATTTTAAAAATTTTAATGCTTTTTTTAAATAAAAAAAATGTTTAAAAAATTTAAAATTTTCTAATAATTTTTTATGGTTTATGAAATATATATATATATATATATATATATATATATATATATATATATATATTTTTACATTTCTTATCATATATATATATATATATATATATTTGAAATAATCCACATTTTAATCTTAATTTTAGTAGGTTTTTAATTTTATTTTTTGGTTATTTGTTAACTTTTTTTAATTTTTCTATTTTTACCTACTTAATTTTATAGTTAATCTTTTCTTTTTGTCAATTTTTTTTATGGTTTACTCTATATATATATTTCAATTTCTTTTTTACTATTTATTTGTTTACAATTTTTATTTTTATTTTAAGTTTTTTATTTCTTATAGTTAATTTTGTCTTTTTACATTTTTATGACTGAATTTTATTTTATTTTTATTTTTATTTTTTGTTTTAATTTTTTATTTTATTTTATGTTTTCATTATTTTTTTTAAAATTTTAATGTTTTTTGGGGTCATGATAAAATATTTTACATCATTATTTCGAAATGTTGAAATTTTACTCTTGAAAAAAAAGTGTTATCCAACAGCTTCAACACTTTTTGTTTTGAGTGTGTTTTTTGGACAATTTATGCACAAAAAAATTGGTTTTCACGGCCATTTTATAATCATGTTGAAAATTTACTCGAAAAAAAGAGTGTTATTCAAGCATCAACACTTTTCGTTTTTAAAACTGTGTTTGATGTTTTTATGGGTTTTTTTTGCGAGAGTTCCTGTTTTGAATTTAAAATTCCCATTTCAAAATTTACATTATTGGGAATTGGTCAAATTTCTCATTCATCCTAAATATTCTTGAAATCTCTCTTTAATGTCAGATTTTGAGATATTTCCAAAATCTACCATTAATATAAATTCAGTGTATTCAAACCAAGACTACATGTAACCAAGTATATTGGTCTCGGTAGAGAAACCTTGCGACGACTATGGCTGTGATGCACCAGAGGCATATAGGGCACATCGGTTTTGTTTTTTTGCATCGTACTGTACATGGCAGCCAGCAGAATGGAAGTCGGTTGACTAGATCTGCAGGAAGGAGCGATATTGCTAATATATATTGACTTGGCTTGAAATTCGAACACAGGAACTGCCTTCTTCATGTGCTTCTTATTCTCACTAGATTTCCTCGAGAAGAACATAGAACTCTTCCGTGACTTCATTTTTCTTCAAATGTTGCACCGATTTCTAAAGTTGATCCAATGGGGCTTTCAAATGCGAGCTAGGCGATGCCTCCTCCTTGCGCTGTTGATGCGATTGAGCTTCTGCATGCACCTGTTAAATCCACAGTAATTATTAAAAGAAACATTACAATATAAGAATATCCTTAAAAACTATAAAATGCACCTATCTTCTTGTTTCTTATATTGCAAACTATAAATATTTATAAGAGGCAGTCTAACATGCGATCTGAGTGAGAACCTGAGCATAGTCTTTTTCTAGATCAGAGCAAAAATAATCGAATTAGGAATGCCCTGACATGGGGATGCCAGAGCTAACGTTGCCACTTGAAGACATTGAAAAATAAAAATAAAAACAGATAACAAAGCCATGGCTTCGTCTATATCATATTTTGAACATTTTCTTGAATAGAACCACCCAATTTTTTGGAAATCCAATCTGATAATTCCCACAAGCCTACCGCTAAGATCACAACCCCACTGCACTAGTTTTATAATAACTTACAGTTAAAAAGTGAACATGCATTAATGCTCTGTGATCTGGTCAATAATTGTTGTTAGCTTCAGTTCTGGTGCCTTAACTCTTGGATTTTCTTTAACAACACCGGCCTTATAATTGCTAATATTATATCATTCGAAAATTCATATTTTTGTCCCAAATACGAGCCAATTTGGTCACCATGATGTGTACATTATCCCTTATGTCCCATCATTTTCATCACAGTTTTTTGCTTGTATGGAGATGGAAAATATTATTTATTTCTAATTGTGTGATGGTAGATATGTATAGTGAAATTAGATAGATATTAATATTTCTGGAGTAATAGTTTATGCATTGACAGTGTATACCAACCTATGGATTTGGGCAAGTACAAAATCCAAAGGTTGACATACATGCCTAGTGTATTAATGGATCTATATCTTTAGAAATATTGGTTGTCAAATTAGATGAACATTGCATATACTTAAAATTGAATAATCCAAAGTAAACTTACATTGATCAGATTACATATATACATGAAGCATTGTCTCAAGATAGGTAGATTAACTTGGACACACAATCACTTGGTTGAAAGAATATTTCAATCACACACCAATCTAGGAAATATCTAGATTTAAACAACTCCTAAATAATAGAAACAAACTCCTTTACATTAAAAGAATCACAAGTAAGACAAGTAAGAATTATATTTCCAAGTGGCCCCTTTAATGACTACTTGTCTTAATCTCAATATGCAAAGTCTAATTATGATCCTTGTATTTACAAACGTGATAAAAAATAATATGTCGACGTCCATATAAAGGAACAACCATCTATTGGAATGCATGGGTATCAATCATTGCAATTGCCAATCTACTAGGATGTCCTTCGTGTACATCTTTCAATCAACCATTATCTGCATACCCACACCTGTACTTACAAATCCCCCTTCATCATCATCATCCTGGGTTTTCTCGGATTACCCATAACCATGCTCTGGGTTTTATCAACTTACCCTAAACCATGCCTAAGGTTTTGTCAGCTGACCCTAAACCATGCCTATAGGAATCCCTATCCACTTCACTCTCACATGTGGTTTCTGGATTATCACAAACCTATGCTACAAAGTGGTTTCTGGCTTACCACAAACCTGCACTTACACTGTCACAAGTGGTTTTTGGCTTACCACAAACCTGCAATCACAAAGTGGTTTTAATATTACCACAAACTTCATGGGGGTACACATGCCTCATCAAGCTTACAATAGGCACTCCAATTCATGGAGTTACTAGGTACATAATTTTCAAAAACCAAGACACAAACATCATACTTGCTTACTATTACATGTGTGATTCCTATTACATCATAATATTCATTCTTCTTTATTCTTCAACACACAATTATTTACCTTGTTTTTCCATCTCTATTATCGGTTCAACTATCCACCGCTTCAACCAAATTCTTCTAAAATTAGATCCAAATTTGGTTTCTTCGACTTGAATCTTTCTAATTTCAATTTGTAGTTGTTAGAGTGATCAATTCTAACAAATTGCATTTACATATTAATTTGATCAGCCTCAAGATATTTCATTTACAAAACCCAAAGGAAAATTCAACAACACAATTCATTTCAACAATCATATACTCATTTACGACATAGTGAAGGTGTTGGTTTCATCTTTACCCATGTAGGATGAGTTATCGTGTGTCTTCCTTTGGTGCTATTGACACATCACCCTGACAATAAGTTGCATTAAGGCGAAAAACCATTTGTGACAATAAACCTTACTAAACATATCAACAACCGAGATTGACAATGTGATGGAAATCTCCATTAACATGTCATCATGAGAAGTAATAAATGGCCAAAGTTTCTTTAACCTGAATATGAAATTAAAATGACGAGTAAGTCTCACCAAATTTCCTATACCTATACTTTGGGCTCCAATGAGTGCTTTGTATTAATTAAAATCTATCACTATAATAATGCAATCTGTTCCGAGTGACTCGCTGGCTAAATAGTGCTCCCTGTGTAGAGCCATGGTGCCCACAGACTCAACCCCTATAGTCTGTAGGCCTTATGGAGTTTGCATGTCGACCACGATACTCTCAGCCGGAAGAGCACCATCATACTTAAAGCGTCGATTGTAATCGTACGACTTCACCATTGAGCTTATTCAGTGCTAAGAGGTTTCTGAAGGGGTTTTTGATCTTAACAATGGCATGAACATCTGCACTATCGAACATACAACTCATTGTATTATGCACTGTGCCCTGCGGATCCATAGGTTGAAGGCACGAGAAATCAATGCCAAACTTGGCCACCACTCCACTGTCAAAGGACCTCCACTCATCCATCATTGAAGGACCTCTGACTTTCATTGATAAAACTACGAGAGTTAATTGAAGAATTGTCGTTGCATATGTTATATGCACCTAATCAGAGACCTTGATGTGGAAGCCATGATTGGGACACAAATCCTCCTCGTTATCCATGGCGGGAATGATGTGAATGACCAACAAAAAAACATTTTGGTAATCACCACCAATTTTCACATCATTGTTCATGTGTTGCAAGAGCTTCATCAGAACTCCAGGCATTAGAGACACCATTTCGACCCCCACGGGCTCTTTGCAAGCCTCCTCTCCTAATATAATGGAACAATAACAGTCATAACCCAGATTAGTTTGATTAGCATCCCAAGAAATTTTTCTGTTAGTCAATTTCATGTGATTGACTCATACTCGCGCAACAACTTTAATATCACAGAGCACCACACTCCCTCGACTCTCACAACGTTGATTAATGGAAATACAAAATAAATAAAAAAAATACACAAATACTTTCTTATTTCTGTGGCCTAGGAGGGGCCAAGGTACGAGGCCCAAACAAGCTATGATACCAACTTAAAATTGAATAATGCACACTAAACTTACATTGATCATATTATATATATACATAAAGTGTTTTCTCAATATAGGTAGACTAACTTGGACTAACAATCACTTGGTTGAGAGAATATCTCGACCACACACCAATCTATGAAATATCTAGATCTAACCAACTCCTAAATAATAGGAACAAACTCCTTTACATAGAAAGAATCACAACTGAGACAAGTAGGAATTATATTTCCAAAGTCATATATATACCTTCACACAACATTCAATGTTACATAGTAATGGAGTGATTAATGTTATATGATGATCAAGTGACTTGCATAAAATTCAATGTTATATAACAAGAATAATATTACATAAGTGTTAATAACCGTCCTTTAAAGGTGAATGGTGATTTCACTATTCATAAATACTAATAACCATATTTTTAAAGGTGAATGGTGATTTCATTATTCTTTATGTTGAACATTTTTAGTAATTGGTTATGGTTTTATAATCGTAGTTCCTTTGTTATATTTTTTCGAAGGTTTTCTACATTTTATCTTGTTAAAATTGCTACAAAGATTTGTTGGAATTACAAGTTTGAATTGTGAACTTTCCACAATCAAAGTGTCCCAAAAGTTTTTTAGGGTGTCAAAACCTAATTTAAAAAAAAAAAAAATGTAATCTTATCTAGAGGACCATGACCATTAGTAACGACAACGAAAAAAAGGGCTATGATAGAGAATGAAAATGACAGACAACAACCTAAAAGCATCTAATAAACATCTCACATTCTATGCCTACGAAATAACAAACTAGCGAGATAATTAAAACCATGGGTTTTCAAAAAAAACATACAAAATGCTTTGTCTAACTACCAGCCTAGATCCATCTTAGCTCTGGATCTATCAAGCGTCGAGAGGGATCAAATCTATCGTGGTGAAAACCTTTACTCAAGTTTTGCACTCAAAAAAGAGGTTTGCACCTCGAGATATTTGATCCCTCTTGACACTTGATAGATTCGGAGTTAAGATGGACTAAATTGGTTTTAGTCATGTGCAGCCAAGAAAAATCTATCAAACATCTGATTAATTTTATCAATAATATTTAAATTCATATAATATTTATATAACTATTTTAAATATGCTAAATATGTCTGAGATTTATCTGGTCATTTTAATTTTAAATTTGCTTAGTTACCTCAATTTGTTGAGATGATAAATATTGTCAATAAGTTTAATGATGAAAAATGATGAAATAAAAATTTTGAATGCAAAGTTACAATCTAGTAGCGTTGAATGATAGAAAATGAGAATAATAAGAATGTAGTCAATTACAAATATTCTTCATTGTGATCAATGATCAATTTCAAACTATTTTCTTCCACTATTTTTATTGTCACCCTTATTAGTTTTGTCATATTTTCATATCGATTATATGAAAAGGATAGTTGAAATCATAAACCATTTGAATATTTAGCTCGAGCTGTTGTAGTAAACATCATACCTTGTCTCTCTTGCTCTCCAATATTAATAGGTTGAATCACTATAACACAAAAATCAATGTACATTGTCAATAATCAATAATTTTTGTGCTTACTCTAAAATCAATGCACGTTATTAATAGAATGGCTTTAAAACAAATTTACCGTCATACATCCAATAACATCAAATAAAAAATCAACATATACAGTGAAATCAATGCATCTAATGCAAGAAATCAAATAATATTATAAAACAACATCTACACTGAAATAAATGCATCTAATGAAAGTAATCAAATAGGATTAGAAATCAAAATCTACACTCAAATAAATGCATCTAGTGAAAGTAAGTAAATAAGATTAGAGACCAACATCTACACTAAAATCAATTCATCTAGTGCAAGCAATCAAATTGGATTAGAAATCACCATCTACAATTAAATTAATGCATTTAGTGCAAGCAATCAAATAGGATTAGAAATCATCTACATTGAAATCAATGTATCTCGTGCAAGCAATCAAATATAATTAGAAATCAACATCTACATTGAAATTATGCATCTAGTGCAAGAAATCAAATATGATTAGAAATCACCATCTATACTCAAATCAATGTATTTAGTACAAGTAATCAAATAAGATTATAATTCATCTAAGTTGAAATCAATGCATTTAGTACAAATAATCAAATATCATTAGAAATCAACATTTACACTAAAATCAATGCATCTAGTGTAAGAAATCAAATAGGATTAGAAATCACCATCTACACTGAAATCAATGCATCTAGCGCAATAAATCTTCTTCCCTCTCTCTCCCCTCCATCTATATCTATATCTCCCTCCATATCTCCTTCGTCTCTTTATCTCACCCCCAAAACACACACTCTCTCACTCCATATCTATCAATATCTCTGTCTCTCCCTCCTTGTCTCGATCTCTCTCTTCTTTCTCTTCACCTTCCATCTATATCTCTATCTCCCTCTGTCTCTTTATATTACCCCCAAAACATACACTTTCTACTCCAATCTATCTATCTATCACTCCCTCCTCCTCTCTCCCTCTCTCTCTCTTTCCCTTCTCTCCCTCTCCCCTGCTTCTACCTCTCTTCCCTCTTGTTGTCCTCTCTCCTTTTCTCTCCATCTTTCTTATAACTCCCTCTCTCTCTCTCCACCTTTCTTTCTCTATGATTTTCTTCTTACCTCCCTCTCTCTCCCCCTCCATCTCCATATATCTTTCCCTACCTCTCTCGACTCTCTCACATTCTCTCTCTCTTCCTTTCTCTCCCACCTCTCTCTTCACCTTCTAACTCTGTTACTATATGCTTCTCCCTCTCCTTCTCTCCCACCTTCTCTCCATCTCTCCTTCTTTGACTCATTACCTCACCCCCAAACGTACAAACTCTCTCTCCATATATCCCATGTCACTCCCTCTCTCTCTCTCCACTTCTCACTCTATGTATTTCTTCTTCCCTCCCTCTCTCCCCCTCCAACTCCATCTCTTTATCGCTCCCTCTCTCCTCCTCCTCTCCCAAGTCCTCTCTCTCTCTCTCTCTTTTTCTCCTACCTTTGTCTCTCTTCCCCCATCTTTCTCTCTCTCTCTTCCACCATAACTCTCTTCCTCTCTCTCCCTTTCTCTCCCCCCCCCTCTTCAATCCATTCCTCTCTCTCTCTCTTTCTCTGTATTTTCACCCCAATCCTCTCTCCCCCCATCACTCTCTCTCTCTCTCTCCCTCTCCAACTATGTTAATATATCCCTCATTTTCTCCTTCTCTCTCCTTCTCTCCCTTCTTGTCTCCATATCCCATTCTATGTCTCTTTATCTCACCCTTAAACATACATACTCTCTCTCCATCACTCCCTTGTCACTCTCTCTCTCTCTCCACTTCTCACTCTCTATGTCTTTCTTCTTTCCTCCCTCTCTCCCTCTCCAACTCCATTTCTCTATCCCTCCCTCTCTCCTCCTATCTCTCAAGTCCTCTCTCTCCTTTTCTCTCCTACCTCCCTCCCTCCCTCTTTCTCTCTCTCTCTCTCTCTCTCTCTTCCAATCCTCTCACTATCTCCTTCCCTCCCTCCTTCTCTCTCTCCCCCTCCATCTTTATGTCTCTCTGTGACTATCTTATGTTTCTCTACCTCTCTCACTCCTCTCCCTCTCTCTCTTTTCATTCCTCCTCTCCCCTCTCTTTCGTAACATATTCCCTCTATTTCTCCACCTCTATCATTCTATGTCTTTGTTCTTCCCTCCCATATCATTATATGTCTTTTTTCTTCCTTCCCATATATATCTAGAGTTAATATATGTATCATGATATATTAATATATATTCTAATATAACAAATTTAATGTAGTATTAATACAAAGTTATTAAATTTAATAATATTAATATTAGGGTTATTAATATTTTTTTGCATGTTATTAATAATAATTTGGTCCATAGTATTTGGCCCATTCACTTGGTATATATCTATATGCTGATTTCTAATTCTATTTGATGTATTTTTATTTATTTACAACGTCACTTTATACCTCTTTTATATAAAAAGAGGTTTTATTTATTTACCATGCCTCTAGTTTATTTATATTTTTATTTATTTACCATATCTCTTTTTATGTATAATTAGATTAGAAATGACCGAAATTAGATTAAAAATAATAATTAGATTGATTTTGAAAGTGGACCGACATTAAATTAAAAATATTAAATGTTAAACATTACATGTTAAATTTACATTTACATGTTTAAGTGAGATCTACCTAAACTGAGTTATAGAATACAAATCTGCTAACATAGTCTTAAGAAACAAACTTGGAAATTTTATATAATAATACTAATCTAGTGTGAATATATATTTTCCTTTTACGAAAATTAAAATTTAACCACTAATATATATTACTTCCTAACCCACTACTCATTGCTACACAACCATTTTAGCATAACCACAGAGTGCAATGGATTCTGCACAATCCTCTTCCACGAAAAATTAATTTTCAATTTTTTTTATCGCTTTTTGGAATAAATCTTGAACATAATTGATTGAATTTTGCACAACCCTCTTCCATGAAAATTTATTTTCTAATTTTTTTATCACTTTTTGGAATAAATCCTAAACATAATTGATTTCCTCTTGACCTTTTGATAGATCACTATTTCAATATTTCCTGGACTTCCAAATGTAAATCCAAGAAGTCTACTTGGATCTGATGTTAAATTTCTATCTAGTTGTGAAATTGTAAACAAATGACTATACCTACTCAATTCGAAGACCTTGAACACTCTTGACATATTATAAACCATGCCCCGCAATTTGGAATATCAAATTGGCAATTTGTTATTAGGGAGTCAGCCTCGAACAACCGTTGGTGGGTTGTAGCTCCATTTTTTATGCATTCCGTTGGAATGCTTATAAATTTTTGTGGAGTCTCATCAAAGACAAAAGTAGGGTTTCCATGATAGCTGGTTCATAATGGAGAGCATCAATCCAATGATTGAGAACTAATATTCCATAGGGTACATTCGTTGTAGTGTATCACCATTGGGAGCCATGGTACTGTTTGTTTGAAAGAAGGATGGGACTTTAAGGTTTTGCATTGACTACCAATAACTAAACAAACTCATCATCAAAAGTAGATCTCCTTTACCTCAGATTGATGACTTATTTGACCAAGTGCAGGGGGCAGTGTATTCTCTAAGATTGATCTAAGATTTGGTTATCAGCAAATCCAAATAAAGGACGAGGACATCTGTAAGACTACCTTCTGAACTTGCTACGGTCATTACAAGTTTGTCGTATTTACTTTTGGCCTTACAAACACCCCAACTACTTTTATGAGCCCGATGCACAATATATTCCAACCTTTCCTAGATAAATTTGTGCTGATTTTTATTGATGATATATTAATTTATTCAAAAACTCAAGAGGGACACGAACAACACTTAAGGATAGTGTTGCAAATTTTGCGAGATAATAAACTATATGCTAAATATAACAAGTGTGATTTTTACAAAGATAAAATTCAGTATTTGGGTTATGTTATATCATTTGAGGGCATAGCGGTTGATCTAGAGAGGATCAAAACAATAATGGAATGGATAACCCCGAAAAATGTTGTAGATATTCGATCCTTTTTAGGCCTGGCAGGTTATTACTGTCGATTCATTAAAAAAATTTCAAAAATAGCTTTTCCTATGACCTCCCTGCAGAAAAAAGGGTGTTCTTTCCATTGGACAGCAGAATGCCAGCAGAGTTTTGAGTAGCTGAAGTAGTTACTCACCTCTGCACCACTTTTGAAAGTACTAGATCCAGAAAAATCATTCGTTGTTTACACAGATGCAAGCAAGGAAGGAGTTGGTGGAGAATTAACTCAAGAGGGAAAGGTCATTGCATATGAATCACGCAAATTGAAAGAATATGAAAATCGGTACTCTGCTTATGATCTAGAGTTAACAGTAGTTGTACACGCACTTAAAATGTGGTGGCACTACCTTTTAGGAAAGAAATATCTACTGTTAACCAATCACAATAGTTTAACAATTTTTTTTAATCAGTTAAGCTTGAATGCTCATAGGCCCGGTGGACTGCATATCTAAGAGAATTCGACTTCGATATGAAGCACCTTAAAGGTAAAGAAAATCAGGTGGCTATTGCATTAAGCAAAAAAATGCATTGTGTCTATGAAATACATCTTATTCACGCAAAATCTAACCTCCCTGAAATTATCAAGGAAGCATCCCTCAAGGATCCGAAATATGTTTTTCTATTGCAGCAAGTAGCAGAAGATCAAAAAAAGGGAAAACAGTCTGATTATGATATAACTTCTAAAGAATTGTTGACATTCAGAAACAAAGTTTGTGTTCCCAATAAAAAATCCGTTAAGCAATTATTACTTGATGAATTTCACAAGAAGCCTTATGCCACCCATCCAGGATATCAGAAACTTTTAATAACTATCCAGAAAATTTACTTCTAGCCAGGGTTAAGAAAGGATGTTGTGGAGTACTTATCCAAGTGTCTGGAATGTTAGTTAGTAAAGGTAGAGCATCAACATCCTTCAGGTCTCCTGCAACTGTTACCTATTCTTGAATGGAAATGGGATATGATCACTTTATATTTTATTACTGGACTACCCCGCACTATAAAGTAGCATGATTCAATTATGGTTGTAGTGGATAAGTTGAGTAAAACAACCCATTTAGACCCATGAAGTCCACCTACAATACAATAGAGATAGCGTATATATTCATGAAGGAAATATTCTGATTACATGGGATACCTCGCGTTGTGATTTCTGATAGAGATGTAAAATTTACATCTGCTTTTTAGAAAACCCTTTTTGTTGGGTTGGGTACTCATATTCAATTAAGTACCGCTTACCATCTGTAAATGGATGGCCAAACGGAATGCATAAACCAATTCCTTGAAGATATGTTAAGAATGTTTGTTATGCAGCAACCCCACAAGTGGGAGGATTACCTCAATTTAGTAGAGTTTGCGCATAAAAATGGCCATCATGGGTCTTTAGGCATGATCCCTTTTGAGGTACTATATGGATGGAAGTGTCGAGTACCCATAGACTAGAATGACCTGGTTAATAAGTTAGCATTGGGTCCAAATATGTTAGCTGAGATGGAGGCCACAGTGAAAAAGGTTCACCAGAACTTAAAGGCCGCGCAAGATAGGCAAAATGTTTTTGTGGATAAAAAGAGGATTCATAAAGAATTCTAGCTATGGAATCATGTATACTTAAAAGTTAAACCTCAAAAAAACACGCTATGGTGGAAGGGATGCACCGAAATGGCACCCCGGTATTGTGAACCATTCCAAATCCTGGAATGAATCGAACCAGTGGCGTATAAATTAGCACTTCCAGGCCATATCCATGTTCACAATGTCTTCCACGTATCATTTCTTAAAAAAATATGTATACAACCGTCAGCATATAATTAACTGGGAAAATATATGGTAATAGGAACAAATGAATATGTGATGTCAAAATTGTTGTTTGGTGCAATTCTAACTATCAATTATGATTTGTGCAGGTCAAGCCCTTGGGAGAGTTCCTAGTAGAGCCTCTTTGTATTCTAGATCGGAGAGAAACCACCTTACGGATGCAAACCATCCCTTATGTTAAAGTGCAATGGATGCACTTTGGCCCGGAGAGGGCCACTTGGGAAGAAGAGGAGATCATGTTGCAAGCCTATCCTACATTATTTTCTTAGAAGAACACCAAGGACAATGTTCCACATAAGGGGGGAGAGCTATAACACCCTTTTGTTGCATCATATTTACTTCTTTTTTTTTTTACCAATTTTATGCAGAACTTAGAAACTTTTAAATTCACTTAACATGTTTGTTAAGAAGTTAAGGCTGGAAAAATCAAGTATCATGAAACTTTTGTTTAAAGAAATTAAAAAGGGTTAATTAAGGAAAAACATTGAATACTACACAATTATAACAACTCCTTGAACAGTTACAAACAGTTTCCATCCCTTTTCCCCAAAAGAGGAAAGGAAAGGGCAGCAAGGGGGCTGCAAGAATTTTTCCTTGAGTTGGGTAGCGATATTAGTGGGAAGATTTCAATTATGGAAAACAATCGAATGGGTGTGTGACTTGAGGCTAGACAGTAGTCCTGACGCCCAAGACACCTAACTTCTTTTATTCAAACTGTTAGGAGAAAGAAGTGCTTGGTGTGGGACCATGGACGTGATTTCCAGGTCCATGGTTGGGTGGTGAGACCTTCCAGAAAGAGTATTGATTGCATAGTGTTAAATAAATCAGAATAGATAAGTACTTAAAGAGTATACTTATTATTGACAGTTTAAATGGTGTATAACTAGGAGTAATGATTCTGTTTTCTTATGTCTCTAAGATAGGTACTACTGCTTATGAGTAACATCTTGTATACTCTTGTATTAATCATAGAGAAGGATTGATTTCATATTTTCCCCCTAGTTTTATATTATGATTGAATCTAACCCTGACAGTATTATAATTCTACAAATATAACGAATACCCTATTGTATTATAGACAGATACAAGGATAGTAGAGTTATAATCATTACTTAGATTCTGTTAATTGTATATATTTATGGAATGAAAAAAACTAAAATTATCAAAAATTTAAGTACTGAATCACCAAGAAAGAAAGAAACAAAATATTCACTACTTTCCTAATGGAGAAAGGCCAGCAGCGTGAATGTATAAATTCCTTTCAATTGTCAAACATGAACGAAATTAGATTCAATATATACCCTTACTTAACATATACTCAAGATTCATCATGCATTCAAGATTCATTACAATTATGGGAATTTTCTTATTCACTAGTAGGTTATCGCCTATTAAAAAAAAGAGTAAGAATAGTAATGCGTAAATCAAATGTCTTTAAGAGCTATAACCATTATTAAATATTCCTTTTTTCAAAATTCTAGGCATAAACCATTTCCATTCAATATACAAAACAACCTAAACTATGAATATATTCATATACATGCAATCTGTTCATATACTTGGATTGTCCATGCCAAGGTCGAGGCATGGCGAGGGTTATCCATAAAATTCCAAACAAACCTTCAGAACAACCAGGAAACAGAGTAGCACTGTTGGGTAGTGTATGCCATAAAACAATGACTATAAATTAATTCAGTTCAAAACCATTCGAAATATTATAGTAAGGTCCAGGCAACGAAGCTGCAAATCCAAAATGGCTACAATCAAATGACATTTTCAACATCCCTTAAATGATTATGAATTCCGGGATACGGTGAGGGTTTGGCTGTGCCAAGAGCCAACAAACCCTCCCACCCTCAACTATGAAACTGAATCTAGTCTTAACAATGAAAGTATGCCATCGATTCGTGAATTTAACCCAACCTGTAAAATAACAGAGAATTGTAGAATTAGTTCTAGTGTAAATCATTTTCGAAGGCTCATTGACTTTGGGAACAGGGTCAAGTTGTTACCTATAAACCCAACAAAAACCCATCAAAGGTTAGTTGTTGGGAAGATTAATCCTACAGATAAGCACTTAAAAACCTATGTTAATTATATCTATACTTGGAAGGAATTTTGCCATCGTTGGAGCATTGCACACTTGAAAGCCCAATATCAAAATGTCAAACCACAAATTCTCAGAAGGAAAAAGGGTGTTCGTATTAATTCTGGAGTAGAGAAAACTTTGGTTCCATGGTAGAAGGGTATCCTTGTTCAGCCACCGAGGTCGAGGGAGGAATCGAGACCATCCACCTCAGTATCCCTGCAACAAACATTTCTTGTGAGTGACATTGAGAAGAAACGAGGGTAACAATGAATACAAAACAAATAATGCATCAACTGGCCGGACTCGGCATCAAACCTTACACCTTAGCATTAAATCGAACTAGGCGGGACTGTCTCGCCTCTATCAAGGTGAGGACAGGTGGAACTCAACCATGTCAAATGAAAAATAAGTCACGTAGATGGACTTGGATTATGTTAAATCCAAACCTTTAATACATGCAAACTCATTTTGTTATTAACGATTCAATTAAAATCGAATAAGCAATGTATTTAATAGGGTAAGGTCGAAAGTTCACTATGGTATTTAAGGAATTCTTTTTTTTTAATAAGAGGTTACACATGGTTAGATTTTCAAACCTTGGATTGCATGCAGTGGGTTTCAAACCAGTAACTTTTACATTATGAAGTGTCTTAACAGCCCAACACCTCATTAACAATCAATATATTTTTATTATATTAAACATATTTAATAGTTTTTCAAAAAAAATATTTTAAATATACGATATAATAAATATATTTAATATTTTTTTAAAAACTTATTCCAAATATACAATAAATTTAAAATATCTAAAATATATGTTTTTGAATGGATATTATATTTGTCAATTATATATATATATATATATAATTTTAATTTTTTATTTTATTAAAAGTATAAATTAATTTTAATTGAGTTGAGAGGCTTATTCTACAACCCAATATGAGGGCAATTTATAATTTTGTTTGTGATTATCTTGGAGTTGACAAGTGTCCCTTGAAAAAATACTTTAAATAAAAATATGTTGGCTATAATAAAAATGTAAATGATTATACATATTTCCTTAGTTTTTATTAAAATTGTTATAAAATATCTATAATACCATTCTCATTGGGCTCACCCATAAGAAATATGCTATAAAAATATTTCACTTTCACTTTTAGAGTTATAAATAAAATATTTTCATGCCTATGTTAAATAATATAATTTTAGAGATAAACTAATTAAAAATTAAAAAAAAAACATTTATTCTTTTAAAAATATTTCAATATACTATTTAAATAAACTATTTTAATATCGTATTAACATTTTATATAGAAAGAATATATGTATGTTAATGTTAAGTTTAGTAAAATATTTCAATACTAAAATGGAAAAAGTAATTAAATGTAAAATAATTTAGTTACTTCTTAATAAGAGGGAAATATTCAATTTATAATATAAAATGTTAATATTAATAAATTATTCAAAAATATAATTTAAGAATGAAAATTTACACGTGATCTATATATAAAGAGACAGGAAACCATTATAGATCCATCTAAATTACAGATTTATCATGCACTAAAACATATTAAATCTTTTTTTTTTTTTCTCTTTCAGGTTTTGTTGTATACTACATATTTTTTTTTTTTGTATAAGCAGTAATATGGAATAATGCAACATTAATAGAGTTTGGACTATATTTAATAGTTTATACAGTGGATACAATTTATAAGTTTTAATACCATGTTAATCAATGTATCGGATGAGCTAGAAATCTTACACACATAACCTTGTTGTCGCATTAAATTTCTATGGTATGATCCCAAGGTTGCATTTGGCCATTAATCGACCTTGAAGGCTATACCACGCATTGAGGGTATAAACTGTCCTTCCTCCTATCAGGATAAATGTGATAGGATGGCTAACAATGGATGCCCTACCCTCGACCATCGATCTGTGGAGGTAATCTGACGGTGTGAGAGGGTTACGGTTTAACAAACCCAACAGTTCACCTCATCGACCATTTGGCTGGTCATTCGAGTTGGTATGCAGAAGCCTTCAGCTGCTCTACAACAGTTTTCCCTAAAAGCTTCAAACCACTTGAGATTCTTAATGTCATAAGCTATGGCAGCACTAACCACCGGATAGTAGCATGTATTCTCAATTTTTCCTCATTGCTCGGTCTAGGTATTTTATGCGACATAGATAGGGTTTCTGCGATTGTTAGTCAACTGGGTTGGAAGCTAATTGCTCACTACCTTTCTCTAGAATAGTTTGGGATGCACGACCTCCACAGAAAGCGACTTGTTAAAGAATTCAAAGCGAAGGTATCCGAATATTTATAACCCTTGATTCATAGTTGATTAATTGATGTTTCTATAGTCACAAATCTAAAAAGGAAAGGAAATCATGCTTTCTATTGCTTTGCAGGTGAGTTGCCAACAACGAGAATTCTCCACACACAGGTAACTATCTTCCCGTGGTCGCTCCTTTTGTGCATGTTCTTAGCACATTCTAAACCCTTGGTCATTTGTTAACTAAGGGCATTACTTTTGTAGGTAAGCTTCCTCCAACATGTTGATTCTCATTGAGATTGTCGTGGATTATGCCAAAGCCCTCATGGTTGTCTACAATCGATTTTATTTCAGGTTGGGAGTCTGCCCTCTGGTTCCATACTTGCTTCCTTTACGGAGTATTAAGTTTTATAGTGTGCTCAGTGACCGAGGTTGAGGCCCAGAGTTTGCCTTCTGGTTTTTTTGTTTAAAATGTTGTATAAATTTTGAGTTGGGGTTTTATGAGACTTATCTAAGGTCATATTGTAGCAGTAATTTCAGATTTGTAGTTATACTTTTGGATATTTGATTTTTACTACAAATCTATCCAAGCAGTAGGGTATTTATATTACTATTTTTAAAATCTATTTATGGGTTGTTAAGCTTGGTTCTGAGATTGTCTGCTGCATATTTAACTGATGCGATTACTGCCATGATAGACTTGATTATTTACGACTTTAAAGAATGAGAAATTATTGTTTTAATATAGGCATTACATCGTTAATCTCTGTGTGTATAAATAATTGCATTCTTCTCAATCTAGATTTCTTTGTTTCTAACAACAAATATAAATCATTGTTTAAATAGTCATTTCAAGGTTTCTAGACTTGGGTGGCATAGAAATGGTCCAGAAATCTTGTTGATGTTATGAGAATTAACGATTTATTATGATAATATTTCCTTGAGAAACTGTTTTCATTATTTATAACGAGAGATACTCCCCTTTTCAATTGGTTTGCAGTATCTAAAGAATAGAAATGAAGAATTATAATCTCTCAGTGATACTCATATCTATTGGGCGATATTTAGGTTTTCACTGAACTTATTCTATCATTTATGTTGGGAATCATATCTTTTTCTTAGGGTTTAGTTCGGAGTTGAAATTTGAGAAGAATACATTTAATTTAGTTCAGAACTGTATCAATAAAAACCCCATTAAATATTCTGGAAACATTACACATTATTTATCTATCTCCTGCTTATGAGTATATGATCTTTGAAAGCATGCTTATTTTACTTACATGTCTACTATCTGTACATATATATATATATATATATATATATATATATATATATATATATATATATATATATATATATATATATAAAATCTTTTAGAAAGAATATTGTTTTACTTATCGGTTTTCTGCTTGAGAGTATAAATGAAATCTATTACTTTCTGGAAAGTATATTGTTTACTTATCTGTTTACTGCTTCAGAGTATAAATATAATCTATTACTTTTTGGAAAATCTCTCCTCCTAGCCACAAGTCTGGTGATTATACCTAGACTCTCCCTCGAGCCCATTCGCTTGTCCTTACAGTCAACTAAGTGTATATTCAGTTATAGTCGGGTACCCTGGGCCTGAAGACTCCACTATCTAGCCTCAAGTCTTGTACCTCTCCAGACTGTTCTTGAGTATTCTTCCCACTGGTTTATTCCACACAGCTCTAGGGAACTCACTGAATGTTTTTCCCTTCTATATCTTCCTTTCTAGGGCAGATGGGAACTGTTTCTTTTAATCATTGAAAACAATTATTATTTGACTTCACATATTTGACTTCCTAATTATGCATTAATCAGATAACCAAATATGTATTGGCCTTCCAACCTTAGTCATTGTTATATTTAACAACATAATTTAAAAGTTTAAATGTAGTGAAACATAAAAATAACTCAGTAACTGTAGTAATTTTTTTACGTAACCTGGGGGTGTTACATCTCCCTAACTTTTGAGGAACACCATCCCTGGTGTTCTCTTGCTTCAAGAAAATAATGTTGGGTAAGGTTCTCGCATAAATCCCTCTTCTTCCCAGGTCGCCTCTTCTGGGCCAAAGTGCTTCCACTGAACTTTAAACTGAGTTATGGCCCACTTCCACAAGTTGGTTTCTCTCTGATCAAGAATACGAAGAGGTTCTGCTAGGAACTCTCCTCCAAGTTTGACCTGCACATCAAAAACTCACACTCACAATTTTTTTAAAATAATTTATTCAAAGGTTAAGTATTCTTCTTAACCGATTATTTGAATGTTTTCCCAGCTAATTATATGTTGTGGATTGTACACATATATTTTTAGTAATGAGACATGAAATATGTTATGGACTTGGATATGGCTTGGTAATGCAATTTTATAGGTGACTGACCCAATCCATTTTAGAACTTGGAAGGGTGCACAATACCGAGGTGCTAACTTAGCACAACCCCTCCATTGTAAGGAACTTTTTTGAGGCTTCACCTATAGATAAACGTGATCTCCTAGCTGAAATTCTCTATAGTTCCACTTTTAAACACATACATTTTCTGCCTATCCTCAGCAGCCCTTAAATTTTGTTGAACCTTCTTAATTGTGTCTTCCATTTCTGTAAGCATGTCTAGTCCCAAGGCTAACTTATTAACTCGGATGTTCCAATCTATGGGTACTCTACACCTTCTCCCATACAACACCTCAAATGTGCTCATGCCCAGTGATTCATGGTGTCTGTTGTTATAAGAAAATTCCATTAAGTGGAGATAGTCTTCCCACTTATGTGGCTATTGCATCACAAACATACGTACCATGTCCTCTAGCACTTGATTCACTCGTTTGGTTTGTCTGTTTGTTTGAGGATGATAAGTTGTACTAAATTGAATCTGGGTGCCCAGTCCTGAGAAGAGGGTCTTCCAGAATGTAGATGTAAATTTTACATCTCTATTAGAAATCACCAGCCTGGGTGTTCCATGCAAACAAAATATTTCCTTCATAAATATGTCCGCAATATCCACCGTTTTACAAGTGGATTTCATAGGAATGAAGTGAGCTTTTTTGCTCAATTTCTCCACCACCACCATAATTAATTCGTGTTGCTTCTTGGTGCGAGGTAAACCAGTGATGAAGTCTAGTGATAGGGTCTCCCATTTCCATTCTGAAATGGGCAATGGCTGCAATAGACCAACAGGGTGTTGATGTTCTGTCTTCACCAACTGGCATTTTAAACATCTGGACAAGCATTGAGTTATGTCCTTGCTTAACCTGGGCTAAAATATGCTTTCTTAATGGCTGAAAACAACTTTTGCTAACCTGAGTGACCCACACATGGTTTTTTATGGAATTCATCCAATATCATTTGTCTGACCATGCTTTGGTTAGGAACATATATTCTGTTTTTGAAGGTAAGGAGGTTATCAAGATTTATGTCAAAATTTTCTTTGCCCCCCTTAAGAGAGATGCCTCTATTTGTTGTAAAAGATAAGTGTATTCTAGATCCTTGCATGAGGTTTCCTTTATGATTTTGGGGATGTTTTAGTGTACGTAACTAATCTGGACCTCATAAATACAATGCACTTTTCTACTTAAAGCGTCTGCCACTCGATTTTCCTTCCCCTTGAGATGTTTCACCTCGAAATAGAATTCACTTAAAAATGTTGTCCACCTATCCTACCGGGCATTTAAGCTAAATTCGTTGAAGAAATTGGTAAGGCTACTATGATCTGTTAATAACAGAAATTTCTTCCCGAGCAGGTAGTGTTGCCACATTTTAAGTGCATGCACTACTGCTGTTAATTCAAGATAATACGCTGAATATCGCTACTCATAATCCTTCAATTTTTTTGATTCATAAGCAATGACTTTCCCTTCTTGTGTTAACACTCCACCAACACCTCTTTACCAGCATCCGTGCAAACCACGAAAGATTTCTCTAGATCAACCACATTTAACATTGGTGTAGTGGTAATTAGGTGCTTTAATTTTTCAAAGCTTTGTTGACATTCGAACGTCCATTTGAAAGCACACCCCTTTTTCTATAAAGAGGTCATGGGAAAAGCAATTTTTGAAAATCCTTCAATGAACCTATGGTAATAATCGGGCAAGCCTAGGAATGATCTGATATCTGCGACATTGTTTGGTGCGGTCCATTCCATAATGGTTTTGATATTTTCTAGGTCTACGACTATCCCTTCTGCTAATATAACATGACCTAAGTACTAAATCTGGTCTTTAAAGAAGTCACACTTGTTGTACTTAGCATATAACTGGTTTTCCTATAGCGTTTACAACACATTCCTTAGATGATCTTTATGATCTTCTTGATTCTTGGAGTATATTAAAATGTTATCGATAAAAATCAATACGAATTTATCAAGATAAGGCTGAAAAATACCATGCATCAAACTCATGAAAGTAGCTGGGGCATTTGTGAGACCAAAAGGCAGCACTACAAACTCGTAATGACCATAACGAGTTTTGAATGCAGTCTTACAGATGTCCTCATCCTTTATCCTTATTTGGTGGTAACCAGATCTTAAATCAATTTTTGAGAATACTTTGGATCCTTGCACTTGATCGAATAGATCATCAATACGTGGTAAGGGGTATTTGTTCTTAATCATAAGTTTGTTCAACTGATGATAATAGATGCATAATCTCAAGGTTTCATCCTTTTTCCATACAAACAATACGGGAGCTCCCCAAGGGGACATGCTAGGACATATATACTTTTTATCCAAAAGCTCTTGAAACTGCATTTTGAGTTATGTTAACTCAGGTATGCTCATTCGATAAGGATCCCTGCACACGAGGCTTCTCCTGGAATTAATTCAATAGTGAAATCAATATCGCGTTTGGGTGGCAACCCAAGAATGGATTAAGGAAATACATCAGTAAATTCATAAATGATCGGAATATTTTCCAAGGAGGTCATTTTATTTTTAGCATTTGTAAATCCCACCTAGACAACATATATTTGACAACCCTTTTCGATGAATTTTCCTAACTGATTAGCAGTGATAAGGCATAATTTGGTGATAGGTTTAATTCCTTGGAGTTCCTTCCTTTGGCCTGACTAGGCAATAAAACTGATAGTTTTCTATTTGCAATCCACTAGGGACCAACATTTTTCCTGCCAATCCATCCTCATTAGAACGTGTTGTGGCCACCAACAACCCCCCTCCTTCTTTAGTATTAGCAATAACACTAAAGAAGTGGGGACCCTTAGTAAAAAATTCGAAAAAAAATTATAACTTTTTTTTTGTATTATACTCCTTAAAAATACATCGCACGGAGAAGAGTAAAACATTTCTTTATGAGCACAATAAAAAACTGCGAAGAAGCGACACGAAATTCATCGCATCGCATACATTAAGAAGTGCCCATAAATGAAAGAAATCTCTGATGGCTGATATGCGACATCGCATATCGCAACATCGCATAAACAACACACGATAACTTAACAAATTTCAACGATCTGCGATCTTGAGATAAGCGCAATGCTGCAATCTTGCGATAAGCGCGATGCTGTGATATTGTGATAAACGCGATGCTGCGATCTTGTGACAACTCGATAACACGATTCTGCGCTAAACTGATCAGGAAACTCTGCGATGACACATCTTGATAATGCGATCCGCGATGTTGTGATGCGAGTCCCAGAAATCACCCATCGCAAATTTTCCTCGGCTCAGCGTTCAAGAAAAGTTGTCCCTAAACCAAAAAATTGGGCGCGCACCTTAAAAGAAATTAATGAATGTACGCCAAAGTATTGATGAAGGACAGTTTTGTGTTTTGCGAAGAGTGAGCTCACTATGGGTGTCATGATTTTATACATTCATAGAGCTTAGAGCTTTCGTGTCAAAATTTATTATCATTACTCTTTTCCTTTGCGTGAACCGCAAGAACGAAAAATAGGAAACAACATGAAGCAATGTGCAGGAAACATCTAAGGAAAAAGGGAAAGTGTCAATGCTCGGAGAATAGAGAAGAGATGTCCTCATAAAACGAATACCGCATGCTACAGAAATGCGGATTTCAGAGTATTACTGAACAGATGCTGATATCAATAGGCGATTCGACACTCAAGGTCAAAAGCTCACAAAAGCAGCATGTTTACAAAATTCTGAAGCTTATGCCCGATAAAGGAAAAAGTGCTGAAGGCGGAAAACGCACCAGAAAGGCCCGGATCAAAGAATGGAGGCAGTTTTCGATGCGCGATTAGCACCTAGCGCTAATTGCACATCGCTAAGAAAATTGTTCAGAAAGCAAAGTCCCTAACTTGCTTAGTCATCCACGAGTCTGGAAACCGAGATAGCAAAAGCAGAAGAAATTTGAGAGAAATTTGGGTTGTTACCAAGTATATACGCAGTAAATTCACCTAGGCAGAGGATGATTCCCAAAAACATCTTCTAGTTTACTAAAAAGTGGTGCCAATGCTTGCCATTTCTATTTGCGTAGCTCAAGCAAAAGCAAAAAACAACCAGCCGACTCTTCCCAGGTGAATGTTGAATGCTCGCAACATTAAGGAGAAAATGCAGAAATAGTTAGGAATAAGATTCAATTTTTAGAAATAAGTTTGCTTAGATAAAGGGAGGTCATTTAAACCGTATCCTAAATTTATGTAATTAAGTTATTTAGTTAGCAGTATTTAAAACCTTCTCATGCATTTAGAGAAGGGTCCAGAAATTTGTCAAAAACTTGTCCTTAAAACATGCACTTTTGCACCCTCAGAGAAGGTTTTGATGAATGAATGGATCAAGGTTTATTAATGTTTGCATTTGATATCTGCTACTGATGTTGCAGTTATGTACTCTTGGTAGATATTAGAACAAGGAGAGATAAATCATTGTTGCTTGAAGCTTATGAGTAGGACCAGTCATAAATGGTACTTTTATCTCTTGACCATTTCTGCTTATATTCTTAAAGTGATATACACTTTTTAGTTGTTTATATGTTATTGCATGAATGTTTGAGTTACCATTTGGCACTTTTGTACGGTGGAGCCATTTATTTATGTTTGATATATGAATAACTTATTATGCGGTATGATGTTCACAACTGTTTTGCCTAACATTTTATGCAAAGTGGTTCATCTTAATTGATTTCCATTCTTATGATAGCTGAATGATCTTTATTACCAATTATTATTTGAAATCTATTTGGATTGCATAATAGAAGAAATACATCCCAGGTTAGCATAGATTAGATGTGTTGTTTTTATTAGATTACAATAGCATAGAATTAGATTAAAGTAGCTTAGATTATAACTCTTAGATCAGCATCATCCAACTCTGCACACACACATACCCTTAGATTGGGAAACTTGTCCCATTATCCCCAGTCGGAGCCGCTATACCAAACGGATAAGGAGCTGCCAACCAAGGTCCGGACCGGGCGGGTATCCCCCTTGTTGTCGACCCGAATTTTGGGGCTTCAACAGAACGTCATAAGATCCCAAAGGAAGTATATTAAGATCAACATAAATGGGTTTCCATGAAATTGTGATGGGGCAGCATTATGTTTTTGGAACCACTCCTCTTTGTCCCAGTGGCTAATTGGACTAGCCATGGTTTTGGAAACTTATTTCTATGCAATTAGCATTTTTCTACCACCTTAGGACTAACATAGCTTAGAATGGCACTGGGATCAGAAAATACAAAAACAAATTTCTTAGCAATCATACGTTCACATTCGATCATGGTAGGCTGGTACTCTATTTGATGATCATCCAACTTATCATTAATTCTAGGCATGCTCCTTGCTACTTTACTAACCGTGGATGCTTCATGCATGTTTGAGAACTATTCTATTCTTGCTTTATGTGGATAGTTCTTGTAATTGTCGGATTCTCCGTGTTGTGCCTTAAGAAACCAATTTCATGGCTGTATAGAAATTGTGCTTTAGACATTAATGATTATAATTATTTTCACTTGTTTTTCACTTAACTATATATATTATTCTCAAATGAAGGACCTGGGAAATCTGGTTCTTGACTCTCAATACTTAGGTGACAAGAAAACATCAGAATGGCATTTGAGTGTTAAATACAAATGATGAATGAAGGAAGATTGAATAAGTCATAGACAATATGTTGTTTTACATAGGATCTACTATCTGTGACACTGGGAGAAGTTATAGATAATATGTTGTTTTACACAGAAACTACTATCTGTAACTTAGAAGAATTGCAGAGGTGGGAACTTCAAGTATAGGAGCACTCTTTTAAGGGATTTTAACTTTATTTACACAAGAAAACAAAAACCTGCAGGTTCAATTACTATACTTAAAGGAAGAAAACATAAGATGACACATAACAGAGAAGACACAAAATCATACCCAACAATGTATGGAAAACTTCTGATTCTTCATTAATTAACAGTTGTATTAGGAATTTAGTGGTCTAGTCTCCAAGTTTTCCAAAAATTGAACCCCTTTTCTATAAATTTCCCTCTTTTTATACATTATAAGATAGTTAGTAATCACCAAACTGTCAAACTACTTAACTATTTTCCTTACTGTCTAGAGTAAAAATTATTACAAAACATTACACAAAGGGTAAAATAAACCTCATTCTAAAAAACATAGAATAACTGGAAGTGACAGAAGTTAGAAAATGATGATGATTGTTGGATTTTTTGGCTATTGTTTGGCTATTGAGTTTCTCTGTAGATTCTTTAATAATGATTAAGCGGATCTAATCATAATAAAATGTATTTGACTCAAACCTCGTGCGTGGACTTGGGATCACGTATGTATCGGGCGCATTTTGATTGGCCAAAACACAAGAAAACCCGACTAATCACCTTTCTTTAGAGTTTTAGTCATCCACCACTAATTTTGATGTGAAACGTTAATTTTCCATGGAATTCAAAAGAACATTTTGATTCATGAACCCGTCAGGTCTACCTTAGCTGTACGTGAACCATCCGATCATTCATTCAATCAACAGTTCGATCCTTCGGAACTCACGAGACTTTAAACCTATTTGAATTAATCCTTATCGAGTTCGCCTTTTCGACGCTTCATTGGCTCCCATATGGACCCGATAGGAAATATAAACTGCTAATTAATAATCTATCGGGTCTCACTTTAGCGTTAAAACCTGATCATTTCTTCAACCAATATTCGTTGGATCCCGCCTCTTTGGATAGACAACTGAGATTGGCCCAAACCTCAACAATTTAAATTGCATTTGATATGCCATTGCGTCCGATTAATTACCCACCCGATTACCATTGGATCTATGGCTTATTGATCAAACAACCCAGATCTTCTCACAAGCACACCATCACATTAGATCTCTGAAACAATCCCATTATAGTTAACTTGTGTGATTACTGTTGGATTTGTGGCTTGTTGATAAACAACCCATATCTTTCTCGCAAGTTTACATTCAAAGCCATCCTGTCAATCAAACAAAATATTTCATTTCTTTTAGACTTTGCGGGGGTAAAGAATATAAAGGAACTACATTGAGGTTGAACCCCCGCAATGATTCTAAGCGACACGTTGTGGTCAACCATGCTCACGTCACGGTCCACTGCGGGGGTTAAGCCTTAATTAACCTTCATGCTTATTATTTCCCTGCAACACACCTCATCATCCTAATCAAGCTATTGCTTGATCACGCCTCTTAAACCTGCATGGCCTTTAAATAATGGTTTGATTTTTCATTTATTTTGATTTTTATTTCATTTTGTGATAAAACTAAAAATAAGATGAAAATAACAATGGAAGCTACAACACTCCGCATCCCCAACATTGCAGCAACGATTTGGACTGCTGGTCATTATTTGATTTATTAGATCCTTTTGATTGTCTATTTTCAAAGTATGTAGCTTTAGGCTGTTTTCTTATTGGGAATTTGTTGAGAGGTTTTTGTTGTACATTTATGTTGTTAGAAAATTTTGCTTGCCTACTTGGGATTAGGTTCCTTCCTTTTCTGTTCACTCCTCCTTCAGGTCCCTCATTTTTCTGTTTCATTTGCTAGTAGCAGATGCAGGATCTCTTCATTGCATCATCCATTGATCGTGGGTAATCAAATTCAATTTTTTCTTTCATTCAATTGGGTAGACTATTGTTGAAACGCTGAATTTTGGCCTTTTACTCTTGCATGTAAGGCACATAGCATAGTAGAGAGGTGAATCTTTTTACATGTTCATCTATGGTTAATGTTCCTAATCTTAACTCATGAATTTTTTTTGCTTTTTCATCATAATAACATTCGGTCATATACTTATCCTTCAAATGTTTTTGAAACTCTTGCCATGTAACCTATTCCTCATCAATTTTCCTTACTGTTTTGATTTCCTCCCACCAAAGGGTAGCCTTACCTCTTAACTAGTAGACTACTAAATGTGCTTTCAACTTATCAGTGTAATCATAAATCTAGAAGTATTTACCCATATCTATCAGCCAAGCCTCAAGTGCTTCAACTCTAGATATATATGTATGGAAGAAAAAAGACAGAGTGATAAATATGGAGAGATAGAGGGAGCAACAAGGGAGAGATAGAGATAAAATGAAAAAGAAGGGAGAGGAGGAATGAAGAGAGAGAGAAAGAGAGGAGTCAGAGAGGGAGATAAGAATAATAGAGAGAGAGGGAGACATAAATATGGAGGGAGAGAGAGGGGAGAAATATAAGGAGAGAGGGGAGGGAGATAGTGACAAGGCTTGAGTGAAGAGAGAGAGGGGGAGAGAGAGAAGGTGGGGGGAGAAAGAGCAAGGTGGGAGAGAAAGGGAGAGAGGGGAAGGACCAGAGAGAGAACTTGAGAGAGAGGAGGAGAGAGGGAGGGACATAGATATGGAGTCGGAGTGGGAGAGAGAGAGTGGAGAAGCAAGACAAGAGAGAGAAAAGTGGAGAGAGAGAGAGAGAGAGAGAGAGAGAGAGAGTTAGAGAGAGTGTGTGTAAGTTTTGGAGGGTGAGAAAGAGATACAAAGAAGGAGAGATTGATGGAAGGGGGGATAGGAGGAGAGAGAAGGAGAGAGGCAGGGAGACAGTGACAAAGTTGGAGGGAAAAGAGAGTGAGAGAGGGGGAGATAGAGGGAGGTGGGAGAGAAAGGGAGAAGGAATAGAGAGTGGACACAAGAGAGAGAGAGAGAGAGAGAGAGTGACAAGGTAGATATCGATTATATAAAAAAATATTTTTCAAGGTATATTAAGTTCTAATTAAGATCTTATTAGCTATCAAAAATTGTGATACCTAGACTAAAATGAAATGGATCATATGTAAAATTAATACTCTTGAAAGTGAAAATTAATGGCGGAAAATTAATACTCATAGATAATAACATACAACAATGTATTCAAAATATTTATAAGAGGAAAATATATATTTATAAACATTCAAAACAAATCAAAATATTCTTGAAGGAGATGTGTTAATTATTTGGAGAAACAAATAACTTAAAATTTTATAAATACGGCCACATAATAAAAATAAATAAAAAAATACATTATTCTTGACTTTGCAAATAAATCATTAGAATATTCTTGAAGGAAATAAATTATTTCAAACATTACGGAAGAAACAAATTATTAGACTAATAGTAAATTATTAAAACTAGAGTATTCAATATATATTTAGCAATACCTAGAGGGACATTATTAAGAATTAATTAGTTATGTCCCTTCTTCATCACAAAATAAAACTATAACACAAGAATTGTAACATTCACAAACATTATCATCCCAATCCAACCACACAAACACACAAACCAATCAAAGTATCCAAACATAGATGTACCAACCATTCAAGTCAAGCAATAGAGACTAAATTAAAGAAGGAAATGATGTGGACATGAAGCAAAGAAAACATAATGTGAATTTTGAAAATGTGATATTGTTGCCCTGAAGTGGAACCAACTTAGATCCAATAGCTTAGATCCAGTCCACCTTTAAAAGCTACACACAACACAAACTACCAAACTACGAGAAATTGTAAGCAATCTAATAGTAATTAAATCAATCCCACATTTAAAAATAAATAAACACAATCTATGGAAATATCCTCTCTAAAAAGATTTTAAAATGTTAATAGTAATAGCTCATCCCACATCATTTAAACTATCAAATATATAACTAACTTAGACTCTAAACAATTTGATGGTAATTTTCCCATAATTATATCCAATTTTTTTTCCAATATTTACATAAACATGATATCAAATCAATATTTACCAAAACATGATATCCAATTTTTACAAAAACATGATATCCAATATTTACAGAAACATGATACTAAATCAATATTTTCATAAACATGATACAAAACCAATATTTACATAAACATGATATTGATATCCAATATTTAAAGAAACGTGATACCAAACCAATATTTACATAAACATGATACCAAACCAATATTTACATAAACATGATACTAAACCAATATTTACAGAAACATGATACCACACCAATATTTACAGAAACATGATATCCAATATTTACAGAAACATGATACCAAACCAATATTTACAAAAACATGATATCCAGACATGATACCAAACCAATATTTACATAAACATGATACCAAACCAATATTTACAAAAACTTAATATCCAATATTTACAGAAACATGTCAGGCAAATCTGTTATACACAGTAAAAACACTCAATCCAAACCATGCCATCCAAATCTGTTATGCGCAGTAAAAACACTCAATCCAAACCTGTATAACTCATACACAGAAATACAGTCCAGATAATACGTATATTGCATTTGCATTCACTTACTCAAACATGACATCAAGAATTGGTTTGAGTGTATACCTAGATAAGAGAGAAAAAAAAATTGATACCACTGCCTCAGTAATATAGGTGTTGACATAATAAACAATTCACCAACACTACTGGCAAAACTTCATGGCATTTTGCTATTGTTGGCCAACACGATATGTTAGTGATCTAAGGTTCCCGTCTGGATGCAAAGGAAACAGCTCTAACAATTTGTCTTTGTTTTCACGTTTTTCAGCATTGGAAGCTATCAGAATATTACATGTACATCCATCAGCGCAAAGTCTGCACTCTGTATAAGGACAAAGTGCGCACTCTTTAGAAGGACGCAGCCATGTATCCGTTTGATCGCTGAGAGTGATCCCACAAATGCTTTCACGTACAGTTTCATTTCGTTGTTTCAGTGGCAAATTATTTGGCCGTGCGGTCTCCATCTCTTTGGGGAAGGCTGGCACTGGTGAACTTGTGTGTCTCTGATCATAATGTAACATACAACGTAAATTAGAAAGTGAACAATACATCAGAAACTCTACAATACATTTGATACTCTATCGTTGAAGTTCATAAAAATACGTTTATATATATTGAATGGCCAAGAAACTCTACAATACATTTGATACTCTATCGTTGAAGTTCATAAAAATACGTTTATATCAGAAACTCTACAATACATTTGATACTCTATCGTTGAAGTTCATAAAAATACGTTTATATATATTGAATGGTTTACAATATGGTCTTTGTTGTCGACGCAGATTTTTGGTGATTTTGAAAGTCCATAATCGTAAGTTCAAATTTATAAACATTTAATATATAAAGTTCTCCACAAAAAACAATTTAACAGCAGGAAAGACAAAATCCATCTGAGCAATGGATCTTGTAAATGCAGTTTACAAATGTTTTTTTTTAAATTCCCGGTTAACAAAGGTATATAGGTATATTGTAACTAATCAAATAATCAAAATAAATTTATTTGCAGTCACACGAGTTGTTTCGATAGTTTAGGTAATTTGACTGAATCAAGTTGTTAGTGGTTTTTAGTATAGATAATATTCATTTGAAATAATCTATTTAAAGGGAGAAAGTCTCTAAACAGATTTAGGAGAATCCATAATATCGAACCATGATATTTATGTGAAATAATCTATTTAAAAGAAAAAAACACTCTATAATCTTAGTTTGTGATGCGATATTATGAATAGAGATGATGAAATAAACTGGAAATGAAATTTATCTTACCCGTAACGAAAACGGTTCCAAAATGACACCAGAAGTATCTGTAACGAAAACGGTGCAAAACCTAGTGAGGGTTCCAAAATGACACCAGAAGTTGAACATAGACAAAGGTACAAAATAAGAAATCAATATTATGAAACTACTAAGAATATTCAAAATCCAAGCAAAATAAATTAGAGTCTACCTCTGGATGGGGAGGAGCAGATTGGAGTCCGAGAGCTCCCGCTAATTTCATTTTCTTTGTTGTTTCCTCTTGTTGCGTCACGCGCCAATTTTCTTTGTTGTTTCCTCTTGTTGCGCGAGTGAGAATTCTGAAACCAGTAGAACACATTCTTTGCTTCTACGTTGCCGTGAACTTTGAGTGACTCTGTAATTTCATTTATGCGTCACCCTCTCTGAACAACTGTTTCAAAATCTCTTTTCGTGGGATTCCAACGCGAATGTGCAATTTCTTCGTTTTTTTCCATGGAAACTCCTGGTTGTGGAGCCCCTGCAAAATGAAAAACAGAAGCTTCTAGCTGCGGCAAATTCAGATTCGTGTTCTGTATGCGGGCAAGCCTGTAACAACAAAATCAATTTCTTTGAGCTCCGAATGAACAGATTGGAAAACCCTTAGAGGAAATATATATGATTTCTCAAGCGGGAAACCGACGTGACAATTTAAAAACAAATTCCGGGCACAAGGGAAATACAAAAAATGATTGCGTAGGTAGTAAGAAAAGCGACCGAGATGAGATAAATCCTGGATTCAATGTGAAAATCGGCCCCGTGAGCGTGGAGGAATTGATGGAGGTAAGACTCAATTTTATATTAGACTCAATAAAAAGGTATTGCCACTCGTGCGGTGGTGATGGTGGGGGGTTTATTTCCATATTCATTCTCAATTCGATAATGCTGATATTTTGTGCGGCAAAGATCCAACTTTTTTTATTATAAATTAATTGGAAAAAAAAATACATGGTTTACACTTTCACATAAATTAAAATTAATTAAATTTTATATTTTTTAAATTACTTTTATTTTTTACGTTTGAATTAATTAAAAGATATTAATCAAATTATATATTTTTTTAATTATATTTGGTAATTAATTGGGTTCTTCTCATGAAATTAAATATGAAAAAAATTGACTCTTTAAATATGTTTTTTTAATTGTTTAAATTTTTTTTAAAACAAATATGGGAAATATATAAGATTTATATAGGAAAAAAAAAGAGATTATTTTTGCATTTAGGATTTATAGTTTATAGTATGATTTTTAATTTATAGCAATACAATTTCACTTTCTTTAAAAGTATGTATGAAATTTTGATATATGTTTATGTGTATGTGGGGTTTACCATGTATTGGAGATTAGTGGCAGCTTACATTTAGGGAAACAATTGGTGGTCGCTTACATCCACGGAAACTTTGGGCAGATACATCCAAGGGTATTACATCTGGTTGACTCATGAGCTGATCCTAACCCCAATAGCATAAGGGGGAATTCATCCCATGACCTCCCATTAGCAAGATGCTTTAATGTAATCAAATTATATATTTTTTTAACTATATTTGGTAATTAATTGGGTTCTTCTCATGAAATTAGATATGAAAAAAATTGACTCTTTAAATATGATTTTTTTTTATTGTTTTAATTTTTTTTAAAACAAATATGAAAAAAATATAAGATTTATATAGGAAAAGAAAAGGAGATTATTTTTGCATTTAGGATTTATACTTTATAGTATGATTTTTAATTTATAGCAATACAATTTCACTTTCTTTAAAAGTATGTATGAAATTTTGATATTTGTTTATGTGTATGTGGGGTTTACCATGTATTGGAGATTAGTGGTAGCTTACATTTATGGAAACAATGGGTGGTCGCTTACATCCACGGAAACTTTGGGCAGATACATCCAAGGGTATTACATTTGGTTGACTCATGAGCTGATCCTAACCCCAATAGCATAAGGGGGAATTCATCCCATGACCTCCCATTAGCAAGATGCTTTAATGAGGAGAACTTGACCAATTGAGATAATCCTTAGGGCTATATATATATATATAATCAAACAACTAAAGAGTTAAAGAAACACACCAAAGATATAAAATTTTGAAAATTGTCTCCCTAGTGGAGTTGTCAACTCTATTTTTTTGGATCATCCCTTTGTTACCAATAGTAGTGTGTCATAGAGCTTCCTTTGGTATTTTGGGAGTAGGATCACTAGTACAACACGAGATCATCAAAAGCATGCTAGCCAACAATTGGATGGTATCCAAAGTGTTCAAAGAGATGTTAAGAGGAATATTGTATTGGTGATTACATGTTTGTAGACGAATATATGTTGGGCTGATAAACATGTTCCAGTTTCTCATTGAGTTTGACCTAGTAGTGGGAACTAATTGAAAGATTGGTTTTATGGTCCAATTTCCTACTATGTACGTAACTACAACTCCTTGTTATGAAAAATGGTTGTGCAAAAAGGAAGGTTGTGGTGCTTGAGGGAAATTATACTAGGGAGATTACATGCCTTGAGGGGTGGGTGGTGGCGGGGGCGAAGGGGGAAGGGGGCTTTGGCTGGACATTGTTTCCTTCAATCATTTAAAATATGTAGCTTATGGGTAACAGTGAGTATAGTGACCATACTTTCAACACAGTGTGCAAAGGAAGTTCATGTGAAAATTATTGTTCTTGCCTTGTCATTGATAGTTGTTATAGTTAAGACAATATTTGGGTAAATTGTCTTAACTTGAGACAAAAGAAAACTTGTCTATTGTCTTAAATATTGTCTTTAAGCGGGTGTCTCAAATTAAATTGTCTTAAAATATTGTCTCTATAAAGAGAATATATAACATAAGAATTTTTGTCTCTCTAGAGACAATTTCATTTTTGTCTCTCCAAAGACAATTTCATTTTTATCTCTCTAGAGACAATAGTTAGAATTAAAGACATATTGTCTTTAAAAAGACAATGCTTTTGATCTTAACTATTGTCCCTCAAGAGACAATAAGAAATTACATTCAAAGATAATACATGATCACTTTTGTCTCTTTAGAGACAATATAAAATAATGAATCTAGAAAAATATCTCACCATTGAAATGAACCAATATTAAAAGTATTTAATTAAAAATAAACTATAATATCATTGATTAATTCATATTAGGACACAGTGGAATCGAACCACCAACGTCTTGCCTATAAAGCAGGTGCTCTACCATTGAGTTGAACCATTTAAAGAATTATGTGAGAATTATGGTAGTCCTTGAAATTGCATATATAGGCATTGATTTTAAAACTAGCAGTTGCACCAAGAAGTGCAAAGGAACACTGATAAAAGTGGGAATGTGAAATTGCATATATAGGCATTGATTTTAAAACTAGAAATTGCACTGAAGGTGCAAAGGAACGCTGATAGAAGTGGAAATGTGGAAGCCAACAAGCAAGTGAAATATATGGAAAGTGAAATTACATAAAATTCAAAGACACCATATCAATCGATTTTACCCCACCTTGCTTGCCCAATAAAAGTTTTGGAGTACTTATTCTAGCATTTTATAGGGTACTTGAAAAGAAAAAAATAAAGAGACATAGAAGCCACTGTGACCTGCAGCTAGAAATTTATCAACAATTGCAATCTTCTTGGAAGGAAGTAGGTCAATATTGCTCTAAGCTTGAAATTTTCTTTTTTAAAACTTGGATATTATCCATCTCCAACAACCAAATGCTGGAAAGCTACAACTGAAACACTATTTACTGAAGGACCTGCCCAAATTAGAAATAGTCTCCCCAAGATTTATAAGCTTTCATTTATGATTCAGCCAAGTTGGGGAATGATTAAGCCAAGTAAGGGATTCATCTTGGCCAAAATGAAACCTTGATTTTTCCTTTCTAACAACTACTCTTGCTTCTTTTGCAAAAATGTCCCAGTAAAAATTATTACCTTCCATAAACTGTTGAATCAACGAATGTGTTAAGTTTGAACCATATGAAAAGTGGAAATTTGGGTATGTTACAATACATATCGTGAAATTTGATATCATATGGATAACTTACGTAAGGGAAATAATGAAAATATTTTACAAGTGTTGTTTCTAACGCTAAATGTCAATTCTCCAACACCTTTATTAGAGGTAATAATACTTCGATATTTTCTCCAAAGAATATCTAAAATTCAAATAATGAGGTGGAGATTGAAAGTTATCTTTAAAATTGCATTCATCACTCATTCTAGCAACGAAAATGCTCTATATATCAATGCATGTTTTGTACATAGTAAAAGTGGCCAGCTTTTAGGAGCTCTTTTTGGTGGAAAAATTCTTGAACTAGCCCAGTGATCTTATAAGGGTATGAAGGGCTTGACCCAACACTCAATCCATTCCCTGCATTCCGTCAACATCTAGGACCATTTTGTGATCTTTCTTCAAGCAAGTATCCAATCTTGCAAAATCTAAATACCTTCCTAAGATTGTATCTATATACAACAAATCTTGTTGCTCTTTTCTTTTGTGTTTGACAAAGAGAAGCAAAGAATTTTTTTTAAGAAAAAACTATATTCTATAATGGTAATTGTGTCCTCCATATCCATGTAAAAAGATACTACAAATAAAAGAGAACAGTGGGGCATGAAACTAGATCACAATAGAGCTTGCCAACACCAAGGTTGGCACTACCAAGCAAATACAAGTTAACATTACCTGTGTCTTCTTAGAAAGACTGGTTGGGCTTTGGGGATGCTAATAGAGGTCTCTAAGAACATCTCACTAGATAGAATCCAGATGCAACAATCATGCACAAAACAAGTAAAACAAAATAGTTCAACATGCTCAAACTTATTTGTATTACTGGTAGTGAAGCAGCATCTCAATTACATACCATCCCTTTAACAAGCTTCATTTCACCCCTCATGAATGTATTCTCCAACAACCACTACAGTTTCACAAAAGAAATGAAGATACCATAAGGGAGAAAATATATTGCTCCTCACCAAATCATTAACACACAAGCTAAAATCAACAATACAATTTTGAATAATTAACTTCATGTATTATTCTGAAGTGAACACCATTCAATTAGATATTTTTACCTCGGCACAAAATACATGAACCCACTGGCCATCAGTATTCCTCTTAAAACCACCACTCAAACCACCACATAGAGCACAATTCATAGCAAAACCAGGCATACCATGAATAGCTACATTTGGACGCCTCATGCTTTGGAGTTGGTATTTCCAGTTTAAAGCTTCACATCGCTGACAATACCATCCTCCAAAAGAATTCCTTAAAATACCATACTAATATTGGTGAACTGCTACTTGTAATATAATGTTGACATGAAAATTTTAAGATACCCACTATAATCCAATGTAACAATGCTGCAATAAATAGAGAAATTAAAAAGAAAAAATAGAGGAAGGAATCGCTAGATTACCCAGTAGCAATTGTAAACACAAATCATGTTTGATCGAGTAGATTCTAGAAATCTATAAATATCGCAAAAAACAAATTCTTCTCTTGGGGAGATAGATGACACCTAGAAACAATCAAAATGCCTTTCAAATGAAACTTTTGAAACAAGGGCCAGAACATTGTCTCTTTAGCCCGCAACATTGTCTGAGAAGAAGAGCTTGGGCATCTAGCAGTAATGTTCTCTTTATACAATCAGAGAAATATTACAGGGCAACTAGATGTATGAAAATCAAGATGGATAATCATGTGCTAATCAAGTTCTCTGATTAAAAAGTTTAACAGAGTTAAAACTACCATTCACTGAAATTTAAATAGAAACCTAGAACAAGGACTTCTAAAAAAAATCTCAAATTTAGATGATTCAAGGTTAGGTCAAAAAACACATCTTATTTAAAGAATTGTAGAACTAACATTTTGGATGCAATGGAGTCATCAAAGATAGGGTCAATGATTTCTAAACATAGTTATTAATTTATGAAACAAACAAACAACGTATATTTACTATTTTCTTGGGCACTTATAATTGCATTTTATGAAATGAACAAACAACATACATTTACCATTTCCACAGGCACTTGTGTATGCCTCAAATCTTAATAACTGCCATTGCTCCTACATGACACAATTATTTGATATTGACCACTTCACATTTAAAAAAATACGATATTCAATTAAGACATGCCATAATTTTGTCCATGACAAGAATGTCACTTAAAAATGAATAAATATTTTGTAAAATACATTCTTCAATATCAAACCATATAATCCATTGCCCACTATTCTTTGGCATCAGATTAGTTCTAGGACAGGCATCACTTGAACTAAACCTCAGCTATCTTAGTTGAAACAAAGAACCAACTACACCATAAAATCTTAGCTATCAATCAAAGACAAAGTACAAGGTTTAGTCCCTATGTTGGAACTAGCTAGAAAGAAATATGCTTAAAGCCTCTCCTTATCGAATATTATTATCTACAGATGATACAAATGAATTTGAGATATTCTTGACCCTCGGATATGTTTTTAGTTCCTCCTTATTTGCTGCTAACGAACACTAACAGTGGTTTTAGCAGTTTACACCACATTGTTGTGTGTTTGATGATGTTCTTGTGTTTGTTGTGAAAGGATCTATCCTCACCCAAAGCAGGGAGAATATGGACGCAAGAATAATTTACCAAACAATAAGTATTGTTAGTGTCCGGTTCTCGCGACCCATTAATCCATTGAGGAATGGATAAAGATGAACAATCACCCATAAAGAGAAAAACTGTTTTCCAAACAATGGACCCCAAGATTGATAACCATTATTAATAGCTTGGGAAACACTTGCTACTACACCAACAAGATTTACAACAAGAAAATTAGTTGGAGGGATGAGAAGACTCGTCCACTTAAAAACATAAATCTCAGCAAATTCACCATCTTCATCTGAAGACTTTGATGTGACAATAAAGTTATGTCAATCCCCACTAGAACTTTCAATAACCCTTGAAAGATGACAAACATATGTGCTCATACACCTCCAATAACCCAAAATTTATCATTCCTTCACCATTCATGGATTCCAACTGTACTCCAACATAGCTCTAGAATAGCAGTTGTAAAAATGGAAATAAAATATAATATGAAGAACACACTTGCAAAGTTTCTAATCTGCATATGAAATTAAATATAAAAATCAAGGGAAAAATGTGAAGCATTGTATGCGAACAAAATCCAAAAAAAATCTAAAAGACAGGTTTCATTAGAGGTGAGTAAAGCTTGACAAGATTAAGGTTAGTAAGGGTTGACAATCTTACCTCAGGAATGAAAAACTTACATGTAAGAAGACAAATAGCTGGCAAGGTACAATACGCAACTAGTGGGAGGGATGTGAGAGGATAAACTATGGTATTGATGTATGTCAGCCTCTGCAATTAGTGTAGCCATACAAAATTGGACAATGCCCACTCAGTAAAATTTCAATAGAACCAAGGGCCCATCGGAGGACTTGATTCAAATGAACTGAAAGATTGATTGGTGCAGATCCCTTGAATGTAGGACGTTTAGGCATGCAATATATTGAAATCCAGTGTCGAGAATGCAATTTAAACCCAGTCAAAATATCTTCTGTTATAGAACCATAAATCGACCCAATTTGCACAAAATATGTGAACCCACTCACATTGGATCTTTACTTCAAGAATAGTTGCCTGGTGCTTGGTTTCCTAAACAAAATGTTGCCTTATTCTGAAGAGAATTTATGCACATTTAGGAAATTTTTTTATACAACTTCGCTATAGAAAAAACTAATTCATTGAACTAAAAAAAATCCACAGCATCATCAAATAGATGCAGATCCACCTCTACTCATACCTCTTTTCCCCATTCTGACTTTGTCTTCATATCCACAGTTGATAACATGGATGGCTTCTTTCAGTAAAGAAGAAAGATTCTAAAATTGTGGAAGACCAGCATTTTCTATGAGGGTAGATTGAATAAACACTAGTGATTGACCAAATATTTTCTATAAGCTCCTTTGGGACATGAGCAATGATTTCTCATCATCAAATCCTGCAATACGCAATTTCATAGAAGGGTGAGGGTGAACAATGTTTAAGGGTAAATGAGTTGTCAAAAAATAAAAATCATTGTTTTGGACATGGACTCACCTTCAACACCCTCTTCTATGTCTTCCAAACTAAAGATGGGTATAATAGATTTAGTTCACTTGATTCTCTTCTTATTTTCATCATACCTTTTGTTTGATTTTTTGTTCTTCTTTCTAGATCCCCAGCAACATCTCAGAGAACATGTTGTTTCAAGATCATTCTTAGTGAGAAAAAGATCATAACCATAGAGTGCTTGTCTATTAGAAAAACACCCTGTACCCACATAAATAGGCTCTTGGATACCATCAAAACCTCTCAAGGTGATTTGCAAAGATTTCATAATTAATATGACACGCTGAAATTATATGAAAATTTCATAATTGAATATAAGAAAACATTTTGGGTGTTGATCAATGCTTACATCAAAGAACATAGTGTTATGATTAGCATATCGATCATGTTGATCTCTGAGAAAACTGTACATAGCAAGTTTTCTTCCTAAGAAATGGATCCATTAGAAAACATATTGCCTCATGAATAGATTTGCTATTGTTTATGTAATTATCACAATCAAGGTTCAACCCAAAGAGGCCATTTCTGAGGACAACAGACACTCGAACCTAAGTGGAGCAATGGATAACAATCATCAGCGTCAGCATAATAATTAATGAATTTCATATGAGGAAATCAACAGAAAAAGAGAGATGTGTACATAGCTAGGAATATACCAATGCATTCATTGCATCGACTTTCTTGTGGTGTTGGAAACTAGGTCTCTTTTCATGGGATACATAAAATAACCATGGAAATTCATTTCCAAAATTGTCAACTCCCCCTAATTCAGTCACTAATGGGGGTTACAAGGAATTTTCAAATGGTGTGCCAGTAACAACCTTGTCATTATCTTCTGTAAGTTCACAATTTGTCAATGGAGTACTACATTTTGGTCCAAATAATGTGTACAAGAAATGAGATATATCATGGCCCGCAGTATGTCCAAACATCTTTAGTGGTGTGTCCAAGGATTCCATCCTTTGTTCTAGTGCAGGTGATGACAAATTCTATGAAACAAATTGTTTACTTATCTCTTGAAGGAAAAAATGAAAAAATGTCATACATACAGTGCACCAACTGTGTACTATGTTCCTTAAGATCAATCTGATAAAGAACATGGAAAAATTTGAAGTTCATACATAATTTAGCTTACCTTTTTAGAATCCTTTGCTGCTATTTCATTTTCTTTGTGTAGATTCTGTACCTTCCATAAACTAAATCATCCCACCAGCTCAACACTACTCTCCTTCAATGAATTGTGCATAGCCTCATCACTTCCTATCGATTGCCTTGGTCTGTAAATTGAAATGGCATCTCTGGTTTTCTCTGTGCTTCCATTACGTTTTGAATTCATCAGCCTTTTGGAAGGCGTAGCATGGAATGACTTTGGAATTTGTCCTTGTAAGTCCAATTGCATATTTTGTAATCTATTGCTCAAATTCAGTATTCTTCTTATAAGTTTGGTGCTTTTTGAATCCCCTTTACTAGGAACATTCATATCATCCAAAATAGTAGAACCCTCAGCTACTTCTCCAGATTCTACAAGATTTTATGTGAGAAGAATACTTTCAGAATGCTATATCCCATCCAAAATCGTAGTATCCTTCTCGATGACAGACACATGGTCTCTAAGTGGGACATACAGTGACAAATATTTAGTCTTTGATGTCACATCATTTTCTATAAGCTCGAGATTTTTCACTAGGGTATCATATTCTGGTCCCTCGGCATGTTCAATCCTCTTCAATGGCTTATCCAAGGAAAGTTGCTGATTGCACACATCCTTGTCTTCTAGAAGAGATTCATTCATACCTAAACAAGGGGATATATTGTAACTTTTTCTAAGTTCCTGAATACTGGAGTCCAGGCCAAATCAGGTGCTTAAACAAGGAGATATATTATATCCCTCCATAACCTCAGGGATCCTCAATGGAGTATCCAATTGGGAAGGTTCCTGCTTGCTCACCACAATCTGTATAGTTTCTCCAACTTTGAAATTTTGGGTCTCTCCATCTTCCTAGCCATTGTTTCCCTCAATTTTGGTAGGGTCAATGAATCACTCATGTTTTTCATTGTTGTCCATGTCAAACAATTGTTCTCTAATTGTACTTGCATTAGTTATGCCATCAACAATAAAAATTCTTTCCTGGCATGCTCCATATTCAACTTCATTCTTTTCCACAACTATATTATATCCATCTGTAACCTCAGGGGTCTTCAAAGGATCATCCAATTGGTAAAGTTCCTACTTGTGTGCAGATTCTGTAACAATCTCTGAGATATTTTCTGGAAGAGAATCAGCTATACCTGAACAAAATAATGCATCATTACTTTCCATAACCTTGGGCTTATCTAATGGATCACTAATGTCCAATCCAAACAAAGAATTGAAGCAAGGAGATATATCAATGCATTTTGTAAGCATAGGCATTTTCAATGGAGTATCCATGTTAGAAGGTTCCTGGTTGCTGGCCACTGTGTCTACTTTCACAAGTTGTATATTTTGTCCAACTTTGAATTCTTGTGTCTCTTCAAATTCGTTCTGTATAGATTTTTCTTCCTGGTCATCCTCTTTTCCCTCAATTTTGTCAGGGGCAATGAATCCCTCATGTTTTCCATGGTTGTCCATATCAAACAATTTTTCTTTAATCTGACTTGCATCAGTTGTGCCATCAACAATACTAATGCTTTCCTTATATGCTTCATCTTCAAGATAATTTTTTTCCATAGCTATATTGTAAGATCCATGTTCCACTTGATCACCATTTGTTAAGGGAATGTGAACATTCTTGGTGATCTAATCAACTGCATCTTCCTCCTTTTGAGGTGAACCATACAACTCATTGAGGTTATAAAACCCATTTCCATTGTCTGAAAAGTTGCCTTGATGCACTTCATCCTCTGAAGCTTGAATGTTCTCATATGTTACTTGAAGTTCATTGGACATATCTACCTATTCAGGACTTTTCACTTTCATCCAAACTACATCAGGAGAGCCATCATTTTGCTTGTGAAAGATGGTTTCTTCAACATCCTGAGTTTCAGCGATTGAAGCAAGTTCATAATGCTCCTCTCTTTGATATATAGAGTCATGAAATCATTCTCTACTTTTGGGATCACTCAATTTATCTTCCTAAGCTTCACCATTAACTACTGAGATGTGACTTTTCTGAACATCATTTAGAACTAAAAGCTCCTCTTCACTATATTCCTTAGGATCTTAACCTTCACTATATGATGCCAGCTGTGACAGGTTTTCTAAAGACAAAGATTTTGGTAAGAGTTCAAATTGGTGAGCACCAATTCAAATTGTCTGCATCAATTTGAAGCTTATTTTTTAATTCTGGAGTTTTTCCACAATCCATTGGTTCACCTTCATAAGCTTCATTCTCATAAATATGTTGGTTGTCATCTTCCTCCTTTTGAGGACCATTGAACTCATCAATTCCAAAAAACACTTTGCTTTTGTTTGAAAAATAAGACTTGATTTCATGAGCTTCATCCTTCATAGTCTCTCGAGATTCATCATTGTAGTTCTTAGGATATACAATTTCTTGAGAATTCTGAGTTTCACTCTTGGAAAACTATTCAATTTGCTCTTCATTTCAACTACAAAGACTTGATACCCTTCATTGGTTTTTGAATCGTTCAATTCATCCTCTAAACCTTCATCATTAACAAGTGATATGGGATTTTCCTGAAGATACTCTTTACTGCATTCTTCATCGGCTTGAGCTTCACTATTTGAAGTCCGCTACACTATACCTTCTAGAACTTGATCCTCTACTAACAAATTACCTTTTTTCTTACCTCCAAATGAGTCCGCAATCTGCTCTTCATCGACAGTTTCTTCATCAATTTCCAAATCATGTGATTCATCTTCATTATCTATGTCTCCTAGCAGTGGACTATTTTCCAAATCTACATTTGAAACTGGAATCTTCTCCTCCACGTCATAGTGTCCAACCTTTAGCTTTCTGGATGTAGTACTATATTCCATTCCGAACATAGTGACTAAACAAGGAGATATATTATATTCGTCAGTAACCACAGGGGTCTTCAACGAAGTATTTAACTGGGGAATTTCCTGCTCATAGGCCTCTTTTGTAAGACTCTCTATGAGTTTTTCTAGTACAGAATCATCCATTTCTTAACAAATAAACATGTCATTAGTGTCCATAAGTTTGGGCTTGTTTAAGAGAGTACCAAAGTCATTACATCAGAGGGAACAACACATCAGTACTATCATTACTGAGACAATCCATATTTTATTTGGAACAAAATCATACATACCTTGAAGAGGGAACACATTATTATAGTATAGAAAATTGATTGAAATGTTTTCTTTTGTTTCAAGAATAGAATCAATTATACCTGAACAAGGGAACATATCATTATTATCTAGAATCTTGGCTCATTTAATTTGTTCTAAAATTATTGTAGTAGATCATTAGTGGCTAGGTTGTGTTTCATGGAGTAAAAACACTTATAAATGTGGAGAAAAAACATCATTACTATAAATACAAAGGAAACCCATATTTTTTCTTGAAGAATAATACCTGAACAAGGGAACAAATTAGTACTGTCTTAAGAATTGATTTTATTTTGAACAGTCTCCTCAACCATGACTACTTTTTCAAGAACATATTCATCCATACCTGAACAAGGAACACATCATTACTGTCGGTAAGGTTGGGCTTGTTTAATGGAGTATTGAAATCATTATAGGAAAGGGAACACATCATTAATATTAATACTAGGGGAACTAGAACAGAGTCAAGGCATACCCGAACTAGTGAACACATCAATACTGCCTTCAAAACTGTTTGAAGAATCAACAATCTCCTGAGCCATGTCTGGTTTTGTTTCTTTATAATTACATGGACAACTTAATTTCTACTTTGAAGTATCGCTCTCTATTTGTGTGTAGACATGAATTCCATCAACCTTGTAATGAGATGACTCACTTGCATGCTGGGAAACACTAGGCATTGGCTCATACATACTATAGACACTATCCACTTTTGAACCATACAATTCATCAAGGCCATAAAACTGTTTGTCATTGTTTGGACTCTGAATAATGAAATTTGTCTTCATGAACTTCATCCTCAATAGCTAAGTTATGAGGTTGTAGGCCAACATTTGAAACTAATATTCTCATAAGCTTCTTGAGGTTCATCATATGATGAATGAATCAATTGATGATCTCCAAATTTCAAATAAACTGCATCAAACAACATGGGACAACCATCATTTTTGCTACTGTTATAATTCTTATGTGATTTCCGTTCTCCATCATCGTGAGTTTCACTTTTGTGAACCTGTTCAATTTTCTCTTCTTTTTCAACTACATGATCTTGGTATCTTTCAATTGCTTCTGAATTCTTAAACCCATATTGGTGAGTTTCATTATTAACAATTGAGATGGGATTTTCCTGAACAAAAGTAGCTGAAATGTATTGTATGGTGCATTCTTCACCATCTTGAACTTCATTAGATGATGCCTTTTGTGGTAAAATTTCCAGAGCTTGTTTCTCACAAAGAAGTTTAGATCGATCACCCTCATTCCAATTGCCTGCATTAACAATCATGTTCATTCAAATTCTTGGTTGCCGCTCAAATCCATTGATTCATCCTTATGAGATTTGAGAAGTAAAATAAATTACACTCACATTCTTCATTATTTTCTGGTTCATCTTTAAAAAGAAACTTCTTATTTTGAAAACTAACCAATTCTCATCAGTTTAATACTTTACTAGCACATGGCCATTTTGCATACATGCAATGGAATCTACAATATTCTCTTCATCCGCAGTTTCTTTGGAAATGTTGAAGTCATGCGATTCATCTCCATCATCTATATCAGCAAGAAGTGGATTATCAATTTGCAAATCTATATTGAAACTCAAAACTTCTCTTCCACAACATATATTTCATTACTTAAGAAGCAAGTAATTAATTTGCAGACGAACATCTAAAACTTGATTCTTCTCTTTTACATCACTTTGGTAAATTAGTAATATTTTTTATTCAAAATGTTCTCCCCTAAAGACATGTCACACTACGTAGCCTCACCTCCAACCCAATGTATGTATAGTTATGTTAATATAATCAAACACCCGAACACCTTAGTAAACACCAACATAGTATAAATTATCGACCTGGTTGTCTTCCAGTGCTTTCCCGCTACTATATCTAGGTTTTGAATGATGACCAGTAGGATGACAATTAAGAAGTACTTCACAGCCGCTACCCGGGAAGGGCAAGGGAAGAACAATGTCTTTGAGTTCAACATTTTCCTCCTACTAACTTAACTTATAAACTATGATACCTTAGCCTGAATATCGATGTGATCAGTTGGGAAGCCTTGGGATTTATAAATGTACCAAGATTGCCTTGAAGATTGCCCTTGAATATTGAAGGTTGTGGGGTATAATTTGGTGGTGAATTAGTGGAGTAAAAAATATTAGGCAAGGCAATAGCTCCACCAAATCAATTCATATCGTATTCCTTCAGGTTGGTCTTTATTATATACATGAGGGAGAGACTATTCACTTCATCTCCCGATGAATGTTCATATTTTTTATTATTTATTTACATCAATTACATTTATTCACCCAATCCAAATGATTAAGTGTCAACATTCCCCCCCCCTTAATCTTAAGGGACGTTGGTGAGTCCAAGCATCATTTTGAATTGTTTAAGCTTTTCTCTTCCAAGTGCTTTGGTGAAGATGTCTACAGTTTTCTCATTAGTGGAACAATGATGGAGTTGGATTGTTTTGGCCTCAACATGATGTCGAATAAGATGATATTTAGTATTGATGTGCTTCGTTTTGATCATGAAACTTTGGGTTCTTGGCCAACTTTATTGCAGAGGTATTTTCAATCATGAGTGGAGTTGATTGTACTTGTTTTACCTGCAAATCTTCAAGAATTTTCCTGAGCCACACAATTTCTTTTTTTTCCTCAGCTGCTACCTCCTATTCTGCTTCTGTTGTGGAATCTGTTGGAACTGATTTTTTGCTTGATCTCCAGGAGACACCTCTTAATCCAAGACTCATAGCATATCCTGAAGTAGATACCCCAGTTTCTTTGTCTCCATCGAAGTCTGAATCAGAGTATCCAATCAAACTGAAGTCGTCCACCTGTGTATACTTGATTCCAAACCCTTGAGTTCCCTTCAAGTACCTTAGAACTCTTTTTGCAGCAGACCAATGTCATTCACAAGGCTTTTGCATAAACCTAGAGAGGATTCCAACAACAAACGAAATCTCTGGTCTGGTAGTAGTTAGGTAGTTGAGACTTCCTACAAGCTGTCAATACTTTGTTGCATCCTCAAAATCTTTTCCTTCAATAGATGTGAGCTTTAAGTTTTTCTCCATTGGAGTAGTAAGAGGATTGCATTCTATCATGCCAAACCTATTCAATAGATCTGCAATGTACTTCTTTTGAGAAAGAAATATGGAATTTGGATGTTGAGTTAATTCAATACCAAGATAGTAATGAACATAGCCCAAATCAGTCATTTCAAAACTTTTCCCCAATTCCTTCTTTATGGATAATTTAGCTTTCATTGTTCCCTATCATCAAAAGATCATCTACATATAACACAAGATACACAACTATTTTGCCAACTTTCTTGACAAATAAAGTTGCATCATCAAGATCATAATGTTTGAAATTGAGTTTTAGAAGATGCTTAGTTAGTTTCTCATACCAGGCTCATGGTGCTTGTTTGATGCCATACAAGTATTTCACAAGTTTGCACACTTTAGTTTCATGTCCTTTTATAGCAAATCCTTGAGGCTGGGACATAAAAACATTCTCTTTTAGATCTCCATTCAAGAAAGCCGTTTTTACATCCATTTGATGGACTTTCCAACCGTTCTGAGCTACTAGGGCAAAGAGTGTCCGGATGGTAGCCCATTTTGTTGTGGGGGCAAAAGTCTCCTCATAATTGATCCCTTCCTTCTATGTAAAACCTTTTGCAACAAGCATGGCTTTGTGCTCGTCAAATGAGCCATCAGCTTTATACTTGTTCTTGTAGACCCACTTGCAGCCAATTGGTTTGGTTCCTAATGGAGGATAAACTGACCTCCAAGTGCCATTCTTTATGAGGGCATCATACTCTTTTTCATTGCTTCTTTCCATTCATCATGAGAAGAAGCTTCTTTAAAGGAAGTTGGTTCAAAATATATAGACAAGTTTGATTCACAATCATAAGAAACATCCATTTCAATAGGTGAATTAGAGTCATCTACATCACCTCCATTTTGCCAGTTTGAATTTCTAGTTCCTGTCTTTCCTAACTCATCAGAATGAACACTTTAAAGTTTCTTTGTCAACCACTTTGGGGGACGTTTCTCAGGTGGTCCAGGATGCTCCATTGATTGAGTTGGGACTGAATCAAGATTGAGTCTCCCAATTCTATCAATCACATCATTTAAAGCATCATCCATTGTTGGAGTTTCATGCGGGGGAGAGAGTTCTTCAGAAGAAGATTCCACATGTCGATCTAGAATAGGAATCCCCCCTTCAAGATGTGGAATCTAATTATCAAATTCTTGAAATGATTTTTCATTTGCGAATCTATCCAAGTGATCAAGTTGTCGCTCAACAACATTGTCAGTTTTAGATGATTCAAGAAAGATTACATCTCTAGATACAACAAAATTTTTATTAACTTCATCCTAGAGACAATATGCTTTGGAGGTGTTTGAATACCATAGGAGGATACACTTACGACTTCTTACACCAAGTTTATTTCTATGTACCTTTGTTATCAAGGCATAATAGGTGGAACCAAAGACCCTGAAATGCTTTACCGAAGGAATGTGCCTATACCACATTTCAAAGGGAGTCTTGTTTCTGATAGCATTAGATGGACATCTATTCTTTATATATGCAGCACATAGAACAACATTAGCCCAAAACATTATTTTTACATTTGTGAAGAAGAGCACCGAGCGTACCATATTTAAGATTCTCCTATTCATTCTTTCAGCTACACCATTCTGTTGGGGATTATAAGGTACAGTCATTTGATGTTTGATCCCATGTTGGCGAAGATAGTTTCCAAATTCATTTGATATGTATTCTTTTCCATTATCAGTGTGAACAGATCTAATATGAGATTGTGCATCATTTTCAATCCATTTATGAAAGTTCTTGAATGTTTGAAAAGCATTAGATTTGTTCTTCAATAAATAAACCCAACACATTTTGGTGTAGTCATCAATAAATGTCATCATATATTTATTTCCATTTGTAGAAGGAATAGGCATTGGACCACATAAATATGAATGAATGAGTTCAAGTTTTATATGCGCTCTTGAATGTGAATCATGAAAAGACTGTTTTCTATTCTTTCCTAGAATGCAAGCATCACATTGCTTAAATTTTCTAGGAATTGTAGGCAAAACAACAACACCATTTTTCTTCAACAAGCAGAGGCTATCATAGTTCAAATTTCCAAATCTACCATGCCATAATAAACTTGATGGAAGTGTGCCTTATTCATAATGAGAATTGTATGAGAAATGTTGTGCACAAGTAGAGGTACCTCACAGCTTGAGAAGCCTTTCTTCTTCTATTCCCCTCATGACAAGTGAGTGGTTAGATGCTTTTCTCACCTCAAGCTTGCCATCAAACATATGAAGGGAGTGACCTTTCTAGTGGATGTGGACCAAGGACAATAAGTTTCTCTTCAGCTGTGGGAGATATAGAACATGATGCAGAAGAAAGTATGGAAGAATAAACAATTTAAGCTTGATTGTGCCAAGCCCTAATGGCTTGATTTTTGATTGGTCTACAAAGTATACTTCTCCATAATCATTGTCAGTAAATTCTTCAAAAAAATATTTCTATGAGTCATGTGGCAAGTTTCTCCTAAATCAAGCAACCAATAATTTTTCTAAGAAGCAAGTGAAGCATTAAATAAATCTTCATTTACTCCAATATTACATTTTTCCACCACATAATGAGCAGATTCAGGTGATTTACCTTTTTATGTGTCATTAGTTTTACCTTTGGGTTGATTTCTTTGCTGCTCAATTTTTTCCAAAGGTATTTTGCATGTAGAGGCATCATGTGATCCATTTCTTTTGCAGCATATGTAGTGAAAATCTACCTTTTCTCTTTGAGAGTGTATGGCCCCTTTGCCTCTAAAATATCTTCCTCTTCTTCATCGACCACCTCTTCCTCTGGAAGAATCTTGAGCAGGATTATTTTCTTTATGAGCAAGGCACATGACCTCTTCAGAAGATTCAATGGCTGTCTTCTTTCCAAAAGCTTTCTCTCTTTCAACAAATTTTTTCACAAGAGAGTCAAAGGTAATATCTTTGGCATTTCCATTTGCTTGCAATGAATCAAGATAATTGGAGTAAGTAGGATAAAGTGCCTTGAGAAAAGTGATAAGAGGAATATCCAATTCAAACTTATTGGATTTGATATCATGCATTATATATTTTACTTCGGATGCAAGAGCAAGAGGATCATTATTTTGTAATTCAAAAGTGAAGAGTTTAATCATGAGTTGAACAACTTCAAGTGCAGAATGTGAGTCATAGAGTTCTTTCATCTTTTGTAAGGCTTCGAAAGCAATTGAAAATGGTGAAATATGGTGACTCACCTCTTCACTTACAGATGCCGCGATCAATGCATAAGCTTTGTTGTTCTTATTTTCCAAATGGCGAGCTCTTTGTTTGAGTTAGGTTGTTTTGGCTCTTTGTCTCTGTCTCCAATACACACTCCTTTCCACAACTCAATGAAAATGAGTGATGTGTTTTATCATGTAGGATCACTGAGGATAGTTCTCCTTTCCAGTAAGAAGTATTTCCACAATAGATATGATTGAATGCATACTGTAAAAAAAACTTCTGCTGGCAAACAAAATCCGTGTACTGTTTTTTAAAAAATACTTCTGTTGGAAAAATGTGCTTTTGATGTAAAAAAATTATAGGTCAGGTGCTTGTGCCCACGATCATCAAAATACAAATAATCTTTTATATCCCAATCAACACATTAATCGATTTTTACAAGAGCCCAACCCATATGGTTATTGAAGCAACATTCAACATTCTCCAAAAAACACACACAACCGGTCAGGCAGTGTGGGAAAACAGTATGGTTACTGGCATGCATGTATTAAAATGATGTAAAAAAGGTGTATTAAAACCATCCAAAAGGCACAAACTTATTCAAATACATCCTGCGCATTTATGTATATGAAACACTTCCTTTTGGAGAAAAACTTTAAATATATATCAGTGTTATATATATATATATATATATATATATATATATATATATATATATATATATATATATATATATATATATATCAGAAATACTGTGGCACTAGCATGTCAAGAATGGAGGAACCGCACCAAATCAAGATGGCTTCCACCAACGCTTCTGCTACGCAAGACAATGAGCACCTCCACACAATTTTGTAACTTAACAAGAGTATTCTAACTGCATCAGTGGAATCACAATGAGGTCTTTCGCTATAAAAAGAAGGACTACTATAATGTTGTTGCAGTTGAAGTTGGTGAAGCCAAAATGATGCTGCTCCTCTACGTAGCTACTTGAACCAGGGCGAGTGGGAGGTTCAAACTTGGAACTTCCACCCAACGAATTTCGGCTTTAACCAACTGCTCAAAGGGATCTTTAGAGAAGGATCATATGGAGCATACTGGCTTTATGAAGCTCAGAGGCCTTCCTTTCTCGGTGTCAAAGAGTGACATCATTGATTTTTTCAAGGAATATGATCTGAAGAGAAAAAATGTACACATTGTAACTCATTCTTATGGGAGAGCAATAGGCGAAGCCTTTGTGGAATTTCTAAGTGCCGCTGATTCAAAAGGACACTATGAGGATAGAAGAAAATGACGATTGGCACCAGATATGTAGAAAATGACAAAAAAATCCAAAGAGGGAGAGCGAACAAGGTAATACAAAGAAATTAATGCACATCCAGGGAATCAAAGACCCTGTCACAGGAGGAGTTACAACAGAAGGCAGAGAATAATGTCAGAGATTTGCAGTTTTTAAACAGTGGGAGTGGACAGACTGCAAAAAAATGGCAGAAGGGAGTTACAGGACTAGAAGGAGATGCCAAAAATGGAGATCGCTCTCATACCATGTCAGGCCAGGCAGTAACTCCACCAAATCAATTCATATCTAATTCCTTCACGTTGGTCTTTATTATATACATGAGGGAGAGTCTGTTCACTTCATATCCCGATGAACGTTCATATTTCTTATTATTTATTTACATCAATTACATTTATTCACCCAATCTTGATGATTAGGTGTCAAAAAAAAATAAGAACGTGCACTCACAAACAACCATCAACATTTCACAAAGAAATCATTTCCTAATTGCTTCTGTTCAGGTGTACCAACTCAGCTAAAAGAATTGTTCACTCTAAAAACGAATGGATGTTATTAAGTTCAATGGAGATTAGTGTGAAATCAAAAGAATTGATGTAGGGTCAGGACATCCATGCTTTTCTAACATGGCACGAGGTCCTATATATGAGTTAAGATATGTTAATCACATTAACATAAGCTCGCTGAGGACCACCATGAAAAAACTGTCCTTGTCAATGAAAACTATTTCCTTTCTAAATAACAATTCTTTCAATCATGTCAAGGCCACACATGATGTTTGTATTAGAAACAAGGGATTTATTAGACTCTCCCATTTTATAATTTATAATGTTTCATTAATATAACTATGTCTATCTCCTTTTATTAAATAGTACAGATGTTAGAAATTTCAACTCAACAAACTACTCCATGAAGTTAGAGCGTTGACAAAATCTTGATTAAAGCTTGGGGGAGCTTTTTTCATTCTTGGCATTTAAATTTGATTGGGAGGAGTTCTTTCCATCCACTCATGATTTAGATTGCCTAGTAAAAATAAACTAGGCATTACTTGCTAGTTACTTCTTAACATCATCATCAAATTAAGAATTTTTTATCCTTATAAGGTAACACCTTGATATAGTTTCCAACTTTATTATTCAATTAACATTCAATATTTGATGCAAATTTTGGCCATGAATGATCCATCATCAACTTGTATATTTCCTTGTATAAATGAAAAATATATAAAACAAAATCTTCTTTATAACATTTCATGTGATTTGCTTTCTTATTTCCTAATATTTCTTCAATTCCTTGCTATTTCCAATGCATGTCTACCCCATATTTATTGCCCATAGTTGGCCCAACCAATCTTTTTTCTATCAACTGATTTCCTTCCATTTCCAGTTTTTTTTCTTTCGGACAAGTACTTTTATGTCCATTTCTTTATCCAATGCAGGCTATAAAGTTATACAGGGTAGGCAAAGACAACAAAATGTTAAAAATGAACGTATTAGACATGGAATTTTACAAATAGCAAACCTTAAAATTCCACCCAAAACACTTCATTAACCATAAAAGTAATTTGGCTGGAAATTATAAAAACTTTAATTGGTCATTCCTCTTACAAGTTATAAGAAATTTTGAATTAAGTGTAGCATGGATCAAAGGTTGCAAATCTCCATTCTCATTTGCAGTTCTAGTCAACAGCTGACAATTTAATTTCTTTAATGTATCATCAATATTATTGTAAGGTTGCCTCAAGCCAACAAATGATCTTAGTAAAAACATTTATAACATTGAGAAAATCAAAGAAATATATGTTAATTTAGGTTTTCGAGTAATCATCAAACATTCAAAACATTTTTGTTCCATGCAGAATGGGTAAAAATGCATAAATTTAAAATATTTAATGGGAATACTTGATAAGTAAAAATAAATTTGACTCAATTTTACCATGTTCTACACAAACTGTAAAGGAGTAGGTAAAAGTGAATATAAATTTTACCAATTTTGATAAAATTTTACCCCCACATTAAAGTAGGTGTCTTCATTGAAATTGTGGTAATTTTCAAAGTTTACTTCACTCTTGCAATTCTTTTGTCCATGTATGTCGACTAAAAGATCAAATAATTCAACCAATCAGAAAAGATATGTTTTATAGAATTGGCCTTACCATATAGTAGGCTAGGACAGAGAAATATCTACTCATATTTTCTTCCACTACCCTTCCCCTACCCCATGAATCTACCACTCCTCTCACCACAAACATTCTTGGCTATTAGAGACAAAGGCTGCCCTGCCCACCAACCTTTTTTTTTTTATTTATAGTGCCTTGTAATGGCTTGATGTATCTATCTATATCCACATTTTCTGATTTCCACTGGTGGATGGGCGAGGGATAGAACCGCATTGGAGTAATTTATGTTAACAGACTATGTTTAATTGAAATCATGACATAAAAAAATTAAATCTCAAATCAACCTCTAATTTTGTAGGTTTGTATTGTAACGTTCATATTTTACTTCAATATTTTATCCCACTGTGTAAAGAGTAAATAATTATGCTTATAGTGATTGCATAGAAAGAGATACAACAAGCCTACTAACCTTATCAATCTTCTCAAAATAATCGATTAGATGCGGGAACTAGCCTTTGATCTAACCACTAACAACAGTAAGTTAGGATGGCATCTTGCAGTAGCATGCTCGCCTTCTATGTGTCTGGGATTAGAATTGGCGTTGGGAAAGAATTTCCTTTGTGGCTGCAAATAATGAGAATGAAAAGGATGACGCTACTAATGTTGATGGTGTGATAGCGTATTTCCTTTTTGGTGTCGTTTTAAAGAAATGGAGATGTGTCAACACCATTCTTCTATTTTCCTCTCAATTTATTCCCATAATCCCCCTTGTTTTCATTCCTACCCTCAACGACTTGGCCAATGGCAATGAGTGCTATCAACCACCGAGATGCCATAAACAAATATTATCTATTGAATGATGCCCCATTCTCCACAAAGCTCTTTGCATAATCTGCATCCCTCGTGGAGGGTTCATCACACAAGCACCCCATCAAAATAATTACAAAATGCACTCCAAAAGGCCTCCACCAACAAACCCCAAAACTCTCGAAAAAATCCTTGAAAGCATAGAATTTGAACTTAAAAATGAAAAAATAAATAAATAGAAAGGCTTGTCTTTCCAGTCTTTTATCTTTAATGAGCGAGTCTTTGGCTTGAATCTATTAAAAGAAATAACAAAAGTTGCACAAAAAAAAACTTCACTAGTTCTCCCCATAATTTTGTGCGAAGAATAAAAAAATCTGTGTTGCATCAAGATAGACAACGTATTGTTCCTCTAGTATTCTTCTTATTAAACACACATCATAGTATTCAAACCTCGTGATGTGTTTACAAACCCCATGATGTGCAACCAAAGTAGTCACTTGGAACCCATAGATATAATGTACTTTATGGCATGAAAATTCCATTTTCTCTGAACCAGCATGTTTGAATCCCAGAAATGGAATGCTTCAATAAAAGCAACACTTCTCACCAATGAGGTGCAAATACGACCCAAACTAAACAACACCCCTTCTAATTCCCTCGAGTGCATGCTGCATTTGAAAACCATGTTATTCTTGTTGAAAACCCCCTAGATCTGAGGAGGTCATGGCTACCACAGGGTGAGGGTTCAAATCCTTCAAAGGTCTATGACTCTCGTGGAGGCCATGGCCGCCATTCAAAATCCCTCAAATATCTATGTCTAGGTCCATATTTATGCATATACAAAATTATTGTGTAACTCTTCATTTATTTCCACTCACCTAGCCTCGTGACTTGCATGCCTTGTGTGCCCTCTGCATATCCCTTCTGCCATTACAGGTTATTTTTCCTCCTCATTTTATTTATTCATTTTTGAACTTTCGTCCATTTTCTTTTCATTTTAATTTGGTATTGTGTTGTTCCCCGCAAATGGGTGTTTCTTTGGTATATTTCATATACAAGCGTATTATTAGGAAGAAAAAAATCCTTATCACATTGTCATATTCATGGTTATTTGCTGGGAAATTTCGCTTTATAGATTTCGTTTTAATACACATTTATTTTTTGATTATTGTGAATTGAATTTTGTTATATTTTGGATTTATTTTATTATTACTGTGAATTGAATTATATATATATATATATATATATATATATATAGATAAAATCAAACAACTAAAGAGCTAAACAAACACACCAAAGAGATAAAAATTTGAAACTTTTCTCCCTAGTGGAGTTGTCAACTCTATTTTCTTGGATCATCCCTTTGTTACAAATAGTAGTGTTTCATAGAGCTTCCTTTGGTATTTTGGGAGTAGGATCACTAGTACAGCATGAGATCATCAAAAGCATGCTAGCCAACAATTGGATGGTATCCAAAGTGATCAAATAGAAGTTAAGAGGAATATTGTACTGGTGCTTACATGTTTGTAGACGAATATATGTTGAGCTGATAAACATGTTCCAGTTTCTTATATATATATATATATATATATATATATATATATATATATATATATATATATATATATATATATATATATATATATATTCTTACTATTATTATTTTAATTTTAAGAGTTTGGAGAGTGCATGTCATGAGGGTGTTTCCTGGTCTATGAATTTAATATTTTCATGATTCGCTTTTATAGAAGTCAAAATGAAATTTAATTAAAATCAATTCTATTTTCATTAATGGATACATTCATCATGAATAATATAAGCAATGAAAGAGATTGGCTTGCAAATTAAGCACTTAATTACACAAGTTGATTGAAGAAAAAAACTAGTGTAAGGTGATGTTGAACTTGAAAAACCCCCCAAGTACTAGGAAAAGTTTGGGGACCTAATTTTTAATTTATTTCCTAAAAGAGATTTTTTTAACATATATTGAGCTTAGTTTGTCGCACCTTGCACCTTGATTATTTGTCTTTATAGATAAGTTAAACGATTTTTCATGTTTTAATTAATCAATTTTGATTTGTTTCTTTCCTTGTTATTTATTCATAAAATGAGATTTTGTTTCATTCCTTTAAATTCAATTTCCTTTGTTGTAATTCTTTTATATCAAACATTATATTGAAATCAAGATTCTTTTACTGATGCTTTTTTGAGCTTCATCCATAATGATCAAATTGGGACCCCTATTTTCCTTTACCATCACAGCATTATGTGATCTCCTTATAAAACTTGATTCTCAAATTTGGTCCTTCTTTCATGTGCATAAACTACTTAAATTTCTCTCCTCTTGTCAAACTCTTTTCTTTGATCTTTAACACTTATGGAAATGTTCATTACTTGCTTTCAAACATTGGACTTATTGAAATTTTCCTTGATCCAATTTGGAAACCACAACTAATTTCCAAATAAGATCTTTTCTTCCCTTATTCACCACCCTATTTCAAAATTAGGCCCAATTTGAAAATCAATCCTCCTTCTTCATTTTGGTTCTTTTATATTTTCAAATAAAGTTAAATTCCCAAATTAAGGCCCTTGTTACTAGCAATTATATTTGAGTTATATTTTAAATTTAGAGTTATGTTTCTTATTTTCTTCTTTTTATTTCAAGATACATTTTTCAAATTTTTTTTTTTCTTTTTTTCTCCTTTCAAACATTTTTACTCCTCTATACATTAATTTCTATATCAAGCCTAGCCTTTGAATTGAGGATCCTTCATTCCTTCATAGCCAAAGTTTCTACAAATTTCCAAATTGGGCTCAATTTTGGAATTTGGGCATTTTAATACCTTTCTCTTTGAAACCTTCTTCCATTTGGAATTAATGACATTAACATAAATTTTCCAATTAGGTACTTCTACCATTCACATCACAATTCAAACATTTTGGTCTAACTCTCAAACATAGAAAAATGACAAAATGTATTTATAAGCCAATTATGTGTCCAAAATATTCAATGGAATTAGCTTGATTAAATAATTGATTTTATTTGGATAATCATGTGCACGTTTTTTGAGGCATAATAACATAGAAGTACCTTTACATATGAATTACCCTTATAAAAATAGAAATTGACATTTAAGAAAGGAGTTTGAGTAGTAGTATTGAGGAGAGTTTAAATAAACAAAGGAACGTCATGTTCAAGAAAAGAAACCAAAGACACCTAAGTTGTACGAAATGATGGAAAATTCAAATAAAATGTGAAATTGAATGGCAAAAAATAAATTTAACAATTAAAATTAAATTCTCATGAGTATAATAACAATATCAAAGCCGTGAATTTCTGGTACTGTCCATAGCCTTCAGTGTTGTATAGAGTATATCACATATACGTTTCTAGGTCTACAATTCCATGTTAATCATTACGCATTACATCGCCTATTTGTGGTAAGATTTTTCTGTAGCTCTATCATTTTGTTACCTCTCTTTGCAACCATTTCTCTATGTGAGTGCAGTTCTAAATTACCTATTTCTACTGTATCCAACCCTAGGTGATTTAGAAAATGACATAATGAAAACCGCAAAACCAATTAAACGACATAATGAATACCACAAAACCAATTTAAAATGAGAAAGAGTAGCTTTTAGATACCCTGCTCCTTCGATTCATTGCAATGCTGCACATCGGTTTGCTACTGTTAAGCCTTCATCACTAAGGCTTTGATTGTGTTAGGTAAGTGGATGAATGAGTTGGATGCCATTAGTTAGTTTAGAGCTCATGTTTTAGCCTTGGTACTAGAATTGGCTCCTTCGTTTGCATGGGGAGTAATAAGGTGGGTAAGCATGGGCAGGATGCCCCCTACTACAATCAGTATAATAGGGCAACTAAACTATCAAAGGTAGGCCCCCTACTACTATCTTTCTCTATGAAAGTACGTCTCCACTATCCATGGTACGCCCCCGACTAAAATATCTATAACAATACGTCTCCCTCTCATTTAACGGTCGAGCCCTGCTGGACCTTATGGTCGAGCGAGAAATCGATGGCGGCCTTGACAGTCGAGTGCTCCCGCTGCATTTCGAGCTGACTGATGTTTACGAATAACTGCCCCTCTCGGCCTCCTCTCCATGCCCGGGGCAAGCTGAGGGCCTTCGCCGAAGAAATTCATAATTGTTCAAGACTCGACTAGAACTTTCTTGAATGAACTGTTTCGCTTCGCACCTCTTGCTTTAACTAGGAATTGGGATTGTAGAAACTAATACAAGAAGATTTGGACCTGGGATTGTTGAAATGAAAGGGTTGGGGATTCTGAGAGGAAATGTACCTGGAATAGAAGCCTCATGATTGTTGAGAGAGAGAATTGATCGTTGTTTCCAAATGGAGGTTCCTATCCAACACAACAACAAAACATTAAAATATTGAATGAAACCCTCAAGGCAATGCTGAATAATTTTGACAGAATGAATCGAAGGTACAGGAAAATCCTCAAATTGTAAAGGAAAATCCTCAAATCATATAACGGACTGATAAAATTTAAACAGTGAAATATAAAGGAAAATACTCAAGCCATATAACGATTTATATAATTTGAACAGTGAGATATAAAAAAAATTCACATTCTAATTACAGAATCTGTGGATGAGTTTATATTGACTATAGTGGAATAAAACCATCAAACCCTGACCGGGCACCTAGTCGGTATCAAGAGGGTTTCACCATATTGAATAACTTAACCACAACCATGAGCAACATAGGATGATTTCTCAAACAATACTACAGTGCCTCATGGAAAACAATAAATTTGCAATCTGAGGGATGTAGCCCTATTAAGAAGCAAGGAACCAACCCGAGAAAGAGACTTGGTGTTAGAAATAGACTACTCTCAACCTGCACACATACCATCGGGGTGAAGGTCCTAGAGGAAATCTTACCTGTTGAACATTGAACCAAAAATAGGTCAATTAACAAGAGGCATGGTTTTAAACAAAATGTAAAATAAAGAAAGACAAAGACTCATTCTACAACCTGGGGCACTGTCTTTAAATTCGGTGGTGCCATAGTTACTATGAAGGCATAAGAAAATGGTTAATTCAAACCCTTTTATGCAATCTCATAGTTTGTGTCTCTGTGAGCCTAAGCATGGAGAATACCTTGTCTGTTGTGGCCACCATTACTCTACCTAAACATTAACGAGTGAGGAATGGGGAAACTCTGTGAGAAAACCCTGCTTTCAACCCAAGCAACCAGAAATTAACCAGCATATTCGAACTAGAATGTATGTAAGGTATTGGGTGCAGTAGGAGACTCTACCTGATAAGAGTTTCATCTTCTTCTGAGGAAACCTTCGCAATATTGTTGGACACCTTCAACCCTAAACTCATTGCCAGAATTCCCATCGGATGTGAAGCTTGAGGTGAAATTGGTTACCTCAACCGTCTTGCCTAAAGCCTTACCATTAGACCTGAAGCCTTACCATTAGATCGTCAATCTATGATCAACCATCCCACCTGAAGCCTTAACATTAGATCATCAAGCTATGATCAACTATACTGCCTGAAGCCTTACCATTACACCTAAACCCTTACCATTAGATCATCAAGATATGATCAACCGCCCTGCCTGAAACCTTACCATTATGCCTGAAGCCTTACCATTAGATCATCAAGCTATGATCACACAATGGATATCAGTACAGGTGTTTACGGGTCAGAACTCTCCAGAGACCACCCTTGGGATTCATAAATAAATTACTAAAGGTTGGTACTGTTAAGGTTTATATACATCGAAGTTTTCAATGTTAACTAAACAACAAAGACGACAACGAATGTGACAATAAACCAACCTCCATAATAACATGGATATGAGTAAATAATTGCAAAGTATTAAGTTAAGAACATGTAATGGGTTAGGTTAGTGTTACACAAAATATTGTCACCATGACTATTTGCAGTCAGTATGGGTCTATCATCATTCATACTGTCCTCCTTAGAAAGTCTCAAACCTTAGCTCTTCATGTCAAGCTTTGAAAATGAGAGAAAGACATTAAAAATCAACAAAGCTCTGGTTCCGCACTTTCTCTCATTGTTTCTTGCGGTCCTGCACCCCTTGATCATGTTACCTGCGGACCTACTCGCTCTGTATCTAAAGGAGTGGGTGCGGACCCCTGTGAAAGTAAAAAAGGTGCAAGTTTATTCTTAAAAACTCACTTTGGGTTAATTCTAGATGATTCTAGAATGAATCTTGATGTGGATGGTTCGCTCCTAGGTGGTTCATGCATCCCGAAAGTGAAGGAGATAATCCCTTGATCAGAGGATTTATCCCTTTGAAGGAGGGATTTATCCCTTTGAAGGAGGACCTAGTAGCTTCCCTACATTGCACTATAAATTAAGGCATTGAGCTGGTTGCTAGGGAGGTTAGAAGCTGAACATTTTTTAGGGTAAATGCTGTTGGAATTGAGACTTCCTAGTTAAGCTTGAGAGGAGAGATCACATACCTTTTGGCTTCATTGGGGAGAGAGTGAAACTTGTCAAAGTAGAGGAGACTTCTTGCTGGACCTTGGGAGGAGCTTGTACAACATCAAGGCACCAAGGTTGTAAAGTTCTTCTTTGGTTAAAGTTAATACAATCAGATTCATTTTTCTCAACAAATTGTCTTATGTGATTTGTTTTATGAATTCCTTGACCATCATGATAAGTATGCTTTATTATAATGGATTTTTAGGTGCTATTTAATTTTTGTGCTTATTTGTGTTTGCATATTCTTTACAAGGGAGCTCATTTGGATCAACGGAGCATGGCTTCCATAAACTTTCACTGGACCTAAGGTAGGCCTAAAACACTTGTTTGCCTTTATCTACAAATTGCATATTTATAGAAAGATATAATTTGTTTGGTTTTCTTGTCGCTAGATATCATTAGATACTATGGAGGTCGGTCTTGTCTACGATAATGACTTATCCGGCCAAAAAAATGGCGACTCTGCTGGGGACTTGAATTTTTTATTTGCTTTTGCTTTGACTTGAAAAACTGTGTTTTTGTTTCTGTTTTTGGCTTGATGTGTGTGGGATTGGGTAGATTTAGTAGATCTTCAATTATTTTTTGTTTTTCATACTTCTAGGAGAGGACCGTACCCTCTTCTTGTAACAAAATGCGGACATACCCGCACTTTTGCTTTACACACGGAGAGGTACCGCACCTGGGTATACTGGGGGCCTATGGACCCTGTCAAAATTTTGAAAAACTTAAGATTTTCTCTTTCAATTAGCTTAGGATTTGTTTATGTGTTTTTAGCCTCTGCCCAAATCTGCACATGACTTGTCAGGAACTTTTCTTAGGTTAATTCCATTGGAATTCCTGTTTTAAGCTTTTATCAATTGGGTGTTTTGAGTCTCTTTTTTGAGAAATTATTAATTTGATTTCATTTGGTCATTACTTGGAGGTTTGTCTCAGTCTTTTCACAATTTTGCATCTTTTTGCTTTTGTTTTAAATTGTGTATGAGTGTTAATCGCCTTTGAGTGTTTTAATTTTTTGATCTTTGGAACTCTCACCCAATTTTCTCGACTTGCACTTGATTGGTTCTTAGATTACATTAGAATCATCTTGTGTTTGAGAATTCTCTTGCATAGATCACATTTGCATAATTATAATTCTCATTTTCAGAATATGAATGAAAAATGTGCATAGATTACATTTGCATACTTTTCAAGTTAGTTGTGCATAGATTACAATTTCATAGTTTACATTCTGAAAAATCAATTGTAGATTTAGATCAGTTTTCTTTGATTTGAATTTACATATTTTTATGCTTGTTTTTAACATACAAAAATAAAATAAGAAAACCGTTTGGGAATTGATTTGAATTAATTTTTCTTGATGAAATTAGTGCATTAGAGAATTTGTTATATTTTCTCTTAGTGATCATTTTTTTTGCATTGTTGGAAGTGAATGGAAACTCTATCCTTACTTTAGTTAGGATTCATCGAATTGAAAGGATTACATTATCATATTTGATTGCATTCAGTTTTGAGTCGGGTCATAACACCATTGGTTTCGTATCCACTTTCCCCTTTTGAGTAATAATAGCCTAAATAACACAACGCTTAATTAAAATTCATCTAGTAATTTTTACATTTTTAGGGCTCTTTCCACCAATCTAGCTTAGGCTAGTGTCTTGGAATAGGTTTTAGTTAACTCTCCAAGACAGTAAAATAAACAAGTAGTTGTATCTTGCGGTAGGAAAGAAATTCCAATTGTTACATATATGCTCTGGGAAGCTCCTCTTAAAGGAGTCAAGCACGAGGTCATATCCGAACCAGTGGGGTAATCAATCCTTCCTCATTGGGAACGATAGTAGATATACACGTATTAAAAATGGTAAAGCTCCGATTGACCATTGTCGAGGATCCTGATGTCACTTGTTGGTAAACCTTGGATTATGTCAAGGAGCCTTCAAGGGGATTAAGCTTGCTACTCTGCCCTTGTGTGTGTATCGGATCACAGACTGTTCTCCTAGGTATACTTGTTTCCGTTGGTAACCATAGTGACCATAATCTATAGGATTCTTTCCTAAGGTGACGGTGGAGGGAAGATCCCACTGTACCTGGAGCAGACGTCGACTAGACTCACTTGGATTTTCTGGGGGGTTCTCTTCACTCGAGACAGTTTAGTGGAGAAACTTGTGCCAGTCTATTCATTAACCAGGTTGTCGGGGTAACTATTCCAACCGCAATTTCTGTATTGAATTCTGCGACGTTGGATTTCATCACCAACTAGTGTTTTCGGTATGGAAAGTTACTGTTTCTGTGTGGTTTGACTCCTATATTTGATAGTGCGTGTTAGTTTGTTTGTTTTTACTTTTAGAGACCATGGGTGTGAATTGTGAAATTTAATTGTTAGGTGTGAATTGTGAATTGTTAATTTTAGTTTCAAATTGTTAATAAAATTCACTAAAGTTGAATGTAATGGCAAATGTTCCAGAATTTACCAACCAAGGAACCCCTCTTAACGAGAATCCTAGTAATTTTCCTTACTTTGGAAATGTTGGTCCTCCTTACATGGCTACTTTGTCATTACCTGGATTTACAATAGGTTTACTGATATCGTTATTTTCAACTTTGTTGGCCCAAAATACTCCAATTGTTCCACCTCAACCGAATGCTTCGCCTCAACAGAGTTCACCATCTCAACATCACCAACCTTTGTTGACCCTTTACCTTCTTCGCCTAATTTTTCTTCCTCCATTTCTTCCTCTTCGCTTGGTAAAAGCCTTGATGCTAGTAACCAAGTGGCTAAGAAGAAGAAGAAAGGGAAGAAGAAGAAGAAGAAGAAGAAGCAAGATAAGAAAGAAGTCAACCAACCAACCACAACTGTAAGTGTTAGTTGGGTTGAGGAAAACTCTGATATGCACCGTAAACCCAAATACCCTTGCAGGCTTTGTAAGGGTGACCACTTCCTTATCAATTGTCCTGATATTCCAAAGGTCTTGGAAGTATGGTCAGAAAAATCTCATCAACTTTCCATTGATCCATCAACCAGTGATAGTCAGGTTCCTGGGAAAAAGGGTAAAGTTAGGTTTCCTTGTAAGTTATGCAAAGGGAGTCATCCAACTCACATTTTCCCTCACATGGATGAAGCCTCAAAATTGTTGGAAAACCTTACTGTTCCACAGCAAGAATTTCCAACTGGTTACCATAAACTTTCTCCCAACCTACCATCAATTGACGGAGTGATTGATCTAATTTCAAGTACAGTTGATCCCACTCTTCCATTGCAGAGTGAAACTCGTATCACTCAGGTTGATGGTCCATTAGTTGATCAAGTGGTCGATTCAATTTCACATTCGGTCGATCCCACTCTCCCTTTAGAGAGTGAATTTCATACCGCTCGGGTTCTTCTTGTTACATCAGATTCTTCTATGCCGGGGGGCATTTCACCTGTTTCTACAAAACCCCCTCCAAGTACTAAGGTCTTTTCCTTTGATTGGAATAGACTGACAAAACCTCGTCTTCCTTCCTCCATCCATTTCCAAATCATTGTCAAGGTTGGTGGTAGGGACATGCACCACACACATGTAGATGAAGGTGCTTCTGTTAGTATTTTATCCTCAATTGCTTGGAAATCTTTGGGTTCCCCTCAACTTGCACCTATTACGTAGAATCTGAAAGCTTTTAACAGAACCATTAGTGAACCTTTAGGGATCCTTCCTAAGTTTTCTATTACCTTGGAAGGTAAAACTATCTATATTGATCTTATGGTAGTTCGAGGTCCCTTGTATTTCAATTTACTCCTTGAGCGAGACTATGTTTATGGAATGAAAGCTGTCGTATTGACACTCTTTTGCGTGATGTCTTTCCCTCACAATGGCAATATTGTGACTGTAGACCACCTTTCATTCCCTAGTCCGGTTTCAACTACCAATAATATGACATCCCTAAATGTTCCTGATTCTAAAGTCGTACCTACCTCGCCACGGGTTAATTATGTGGCAACTAGTCCCATGTTTTCAGTTACCGATGTAAGTGAGCTTCTCACTGTTTGCTCATCGTCCTTTGATTTAGATCCAGTAATTGACATGGAAAACTCTATGGGATTATTTGAACACGATGTTCTTATCCCTTTTGAGTCCCTTGACATGTGTTCCTTCCAGAGAACTATTCTTCCTTCTGATGAAGACCTCTTGGAAGCCATGATCAAGGTGTGTCCATTGACATGTCTTTCTTCCAGTTGGAAGCCATGATCAATGAGCGCGAGGACAATTTTTTCCTGTATCAACCTCATTAAAAAATGAAACAGGTTGTCATGAGGATAGTTCTTTTCCTGTGTCAACCTCGTTAAAAAATGAAACAGGGTGTTCAGAGGATAGTTCCTGTTACTGAGTCAACCTCGTTAAACAATGAATCAGGTATGAGGACAGTTCCTGTTACTGAGTCAACCTCATTAAAAAATGAATCAGGTGTGAGGACAGTTCTTTTCTTGTGTCAACCTCGTTAAAAAATGAATCAATTGAACATGAGCATAGTTCCTTGCCTTGTTTCAAGCTCGTTAAAAATGAAACAAGGAATCATGAGCATAGGTCCTTGTCTTGTGTCAAGCTCATTAAAAAATGAAACAAGGAGTCATGAGCATAGTTCCTTGTCTTGTGTCAAGCTCGTTAAAAAATGAAACAAAGGGTCATAGGTTATATAGGTAGATTGTAGAGAGTAGACTTGAGTATAGTTCCTTGTCTTGTGTCAAGCTCATTAAAAAATGAATCAAGGATTTTAGAGCATAGTTCCTTGTCTTGTGTCAATCTCATTAAAAAATGAATCAAGGATTTTAGAGCATAGTTCCTTGTCTTGTGTAAAGTTCGTTAAAAAATGAATCAAGTATTTTAGAGCATAGTTCCTTGTTAGGTAGATTGTAGAGAGTAGACTTGAGCATAGTTCCTTGTCTTGTGTCAGGCTCGTTAAAAAATTAATCAATGATTCTTGAGCATAGTTCCTTGTCTTGTGTCAAGCTCGTTAAAAAATGAATCAAGGATTTTAGAGCATAGTTCCTTGTCTTGTGTCAAGTTCATTAAAAAAATGAATCAAGGATTTTATGAGCATAGTTCTTTGTCTTGTGTCAAGCTCGTTAAAAAATGAAACAAGGAGTCATGAGCATAGTTCCTTATCTTGTGTCAAGCTCGTTTAAAAAAGGAAACAACGGTTTTGAGGATACTTCTTTTCCTATGTCAACCTCACTAAAAACTGAAACAACTCCCTCGAGTCTTTCCAAGATCTTGAAAGTAAACCTTCATTTCATCCACCTGGTTGAATGCAATGAAGCTTGGGGGGCATGTACCTCATTTTGCATCATATGCTGGGGGCATGCGAACTTATAACAAGCATAGTTTTTCATTTCAAGCTTGTGTAAACATGAAACCAGATCCAAGCATAGTTCTTTTCCTGTGTCAAGATGTACCTCGTTTTGCGTCATTATGCTGGGGGCATGTGAACTTATAACAAGCATAGTTTTTCATTTCAAGCTTGCGTAAACATGAAACCGGATCCAAGCATATTTCTTTTCCTGTGTCAAGCTCGTTAAAAAATGAAACAAATCCTCGTCTAATTGAGTCGAGAGCTTGATTAGATCTCATAAATGTTAAATTGTATATTTAGGTTAGTTATTTCAGTTTTTTGCATAATTTTCTTACAGTTTTAGGTTGAGTCTTTCAAATGATCTCGTAATTGAACCTTCATTCCATCCAACTATTAATTACCAGCAGCATACTTAGTTGAATGAAATGAAGCTAGGGGGCATCAAGCACATTTTTCTCTCTGTTTCAAGCTTGTGTAAAAATGAAACTACTTTGAAGCATAGTTTTTCTCTGTTTCAAGCTTTTGTAAAAATGAAACCTATCTCGAGTCAATTTCAATTATTTTCAAGACTCGTTAAACTCATGAAAATACCAAGATTATTTTGCTATCATTCATTCTCATAAAACAAATGAAAATGCAGAGTTCTTTCCATCTTTTCCTGCTCATAAATTAAATTGACAGTCAGCCATATGAGTACATTTTTTATCATTTTTTCGAACTAATTAAAACCTACAAAAAAGAGAAAACCATGAGTACATTTTTATCATTTTTTCGAACTCGTTAAAACTTACGAAAAAGTGAAACCTTAGAGTCACCTTTAAGCTCTTTTCTGACTCCTAAAATATGAAAAGACTGCCGAGTTTTTCTTTTTAAGCTCGTTAAAACGGAACTAAAATACGGTCCACTTATAGCCCTTTTTTTACCATAAAAACATGAAAAATTGCTGGATTTTTGTCGTTTCAAATTCGATATTAGTTATAAAACGACGTGTCATTGGTTTCTTTTTTACTTTTTCAAATCAGAGACACTAATTATGAAAAGTACTCCTTGGTCGTAATGATCAAGCAGTTCTCTCAAGTATTATTTTATAATTTTTCGGGCTTGGGAGACACAAATTTATGAAAAAGGACAACCATGGAGTCTTCTTAAGTTTTCTCAGACTCTCTAATTGAAAAATCTCGAGTTTCTCCTATACTGGACTCGTTAAAATTTAACAGTAAAGGACCTGTTCAATTAGAAACAGGAACGGACCACTCCTTCTTAGGGTTCAAATTTAAACTAAGTTGGACTCATCTGAAGGATGAGATTATAATCAAGCAAATGTTATCCTCCTCAAGCTTGCCAAAAATAAAGAGGTACTTGCCAGAAATGGTGGGGGAAAAGAGAGAAAAATGAGCCTCTTTGTCATACTTTGTAACCACTCTTGAACACGACACTTTTTGTTCACATGGGTTGGGAAATCCTTTGCCTAACAATTAATCAAACCATATTGAAAGTCTTCAGCCGGTTTCTGGGCATTAGTTTTGGGTCAATTGTCACCAAACCATCTGCTGTGTCATTATGTGTTCAAAAGGTCAGTGCAAACAAACCATTCATCTGCAAAATATCTGTCATCCATCTTGACCATCCCTGAGTCAGTCCTTGCAACTATAATTTCTTCAAACTTGATCCATTATTTCATGTTCTGGATCTGCCTATGATGGATCGCTTTCTATCGACTTCAGCTCATTATCTAGGAAGATGATCTAGAAATCATCAGTACCTTGGGATTTGCATGCCTAAATGGCAGGTTTCTCGCATTCGATGATAGGTTGCATCATTGACCTTCGATAAAAGGATTCTGTGACATGTTCGACATCAACACATCTATTCACATTTCATGGATTGTACTGAGTACTTTGAGATCCATTGACATTACTAGTGGTTTCTCTCAGATTGTTAACAGTGTACATCATTGACTGGTAATCAAGTGGTTTCTACCATGTTCGACTTCGACACATTCATTCACATGGTTAGAATTGTACTATTTCAGGAAGTAGAAATCAAGACCCTGGATCTAGTTTCCACTATCCAGGCTACGAGGAATTTTGTATTCATTATACAGTGGACTATTCATAAACAGATGGTTGCGTCCATACTTTTTCTACATGTGTCTATACTTGTGATGTATTACAAGATCATTCCTATATCAGAGCAGTAGTTAGTTTTCTAGTCAGTTTTGATCTGAGTATGGGAATGCCTACCTCAGCAATGATATGATCTCATATATATATATATTGCATTGAATGTTTTTACAGGTTCCAACCGGGCTCTCCAGAAGATGATCCTCGGAATGATAAAGTACTTCACTCTTCTTAGATGATAAATGAAATCCTCATCTACTACAGACTTCGCACTTTATGGCACAATCTATTACACAAAAAATTGTCACCATGACTATTTGCAGTCAGTATGGGTCTATCATCATTCATACTGTCCTCCTTAGCAAGTCTCAAACCTCAACTCTTCATGTCAAGCTTTGAAAATGAGAGAAAGACCTTAAAAATCAATAAAGCTCTGGTTCTACACTTTCTCTCACTATTGCCTGCGGTCTCGCACCCCTTGTTCATGTTACCTGCGGACTTGCCTGCTCTGTCTCTAAAGGAGTGGGTGCGGACCCCTGTGAAAGTCAAAAAGGCGCAAGTTTATTCTTAAAAACTCACTTTGGGTTAATTCTAGATGATTCTAGAAGGAATCTTGACGTGGATGATTCGCTCCTAGGTGGTTCATGCATCCCAAAAGTGAAGGAGATAATCCCTTGATGAGAGGAGCTTATCCCTTTGAAGGAAGGCTTTATCCCTTTGAAGGAGGACCTAGTAACTTCCCTCCATTGCACTATAAATTAAGGCATTGGGCTGGTTGCTATGGAGGTTAGAAGCTGAACATTTTTGAGGGTAAATGCTGTTGGAATTGAGACTTCCTAGTTAAGCTTGAGAGGAGAGATCACATGCCGTTTGGCTTCATTGGGGAGAGAGTGAAACTTGTCAAAGTAGACGAGACTTCTTGCTGGACCCTGGGAGGAGCTTGTACAGCATAAAGGCACCAAGGTTGTAAAGTTCTTCTTTGATTAAATTTAATACAATCAGATTCATTTTTCTCAACAAATTGTCTTATGTGATTTGTTTCATGAATTCCTTGATCATCATGATAAGTATGCTTTATTATAATGGCTTTTCAGGTGCTATTTAATTTGTGTGCTTGTTTGAGTTTGTATATTCTTTACAAGGGACCTCATTTAGATCAATAGAGCGTGGCTTCCACAAACTTGCGTTGGACCTAAGGTAGGGCTAAAACACTTGTTTGCCTTTATCTACAAATTGCATATTTATAGAAAGATATAATTTGTTTGGTTTTCTTATTGCTAGATATCATTAGATACTAGGGAGGTCAGTTTTGTCTGCAAGAACGACTTATCCGGCCGACAATTAGGATGGTAAATTCTCTCAAAAATTTTATATAACATTAACGTAAATATCCTTAATCCTTACCATAATACTATTTCCAAGTAGTGTATCATAATTTATAACATTCATATGGTAAGAATATGGTTGTGAGTATTTTTTTGGTATTCTTATAATTATTACAAGTGGTATGAGAGCCAAGGTTCTAACACCATGGTATATTTGGAACTAATGAAGACAGAATGTGAATGAAGACAGAGATAATGAGAGACAATATACAAAGGGGAAGTATACCACCAAACACACCAGAAGCATATTTTGTAAGGGCCAATCCTGAAATGTGGAAATAGTTTGGAGAGGAGTCTCACGAGGGCAATGTATCTGTGTCAGAAAGAGTCCAAAACTTGCGCACATAAATGACTAATTTAAGAACTCACAATGAGAGGCTCATACAAGAACACGAGAGAATTTGAAGAGTTTGTCCCATAGGCAAAATCAACGAGAGCCAAACCACAATGCTCGTAATGGAAACAGAACCCCGCCTTTCATCAAAAGGAGGATAATGTGAAATCGGCATGAGGACGAGATGAAGATGAAGGACGATTTCTAGGTTTCATCTTTTCATTATTTGTGGCATCGTTAGAGTAAGGTAAAGAGTAGTACTAAGCACGAGAATAGTAGTTTGAGTTTTATTTTTATTGGCTCTTAGCAAAGGATGCGACCTAATTGCTTAATGTTTGGTGCTTGGAAATCTATCACTGATAGACTTTAGTGGTCTTCAAATAGGTCTTGAGGTTGGACGATTTACAATACAATGTTATAATCAAATCTCACCTATATTCTTTAATTATAAGTTATAGAGTATGTCCTAGTGAAGTAATGTGGATGGTTAAATAAAAACTATCAGAATACATTCAGGATGGCTTGGAATCTCTAATAGTCAAATATTGGTTGAAGGAGGTGCAGATAAAAGTGATGATTGGTCACCTGGAGCTATCAGAGCTATTATGGAGGATCACTGTCAATCAGGATTCATTCAATGAACAAATTATGGATGAATTGGTCACTTGGAGGATGCATCATGCAACAAAGTGATTGCTCACAAATATCTTAAGCAATGTGTTGGATGCAAAAGTGAGGAAAATAGTTTACAGCCCAAGAATACCTTGCAATAAAATTTATGGAAGCCTATATGAAAAATTGAAGAGAAGCCATTCTGCACTAACTAAATCTATGATCATTGGGTAATGCTACGTTTCGATTAATGCTTATCTAAAAGGTGATTTGGGAAGATAAATTTCGATGGAGATCTCTAGCATACTATAACAATAGTGAAAAATTTTCATGGTGAATTACAAGTAGTTACGATCACCAAACTAAAAACACCTTATCATTAAGATTATTATTAATTTTGAAAGTTGTTATTTACTACGTTTCCAGAGTGACTCAACTACCCAGTTTCAACGTAGTTGAATTTTTTCTCATGTGTTGTAATCTCCCCAAATCCTTTTTGAGTTAGTCTCTTATCTAGTTATCCTTCTCTAAAACGTATACATTAGGATTTTCTATAATAAGAAACAAAAAAAGGTATGTAACTTGTGTCTATATATATGGTTGACGTCATACATGTTGTCCTATTTATGATTTTCACTTTTGGGCATGAATCATTCTGCCTATTAATGGCGTTCCCTTTTACGTAAATCCCAACAGAGTCTTTTCAAAATTGAGGTTGTGAAGTACATATCCTACTATTCATGTCGGAATTCTACCATTGGAGTCCAATTTCAAGAAAATAGAGAGGAGAAGTGGTTGATGAAGGGGTTTTGTAATTCTTCCCACTCCGTTTTGAATTTGTCACAACTTCTTAATTGGATAGAGAAATCAATAGAAATACTAGTGAAGCTTCCTCCTTATGATCAATTTGATGGTGAACCACAAATGTTGCCATGAGGTATTACTAATCATTTCGTAGGGAAGTGTGTAGAGGTTACCTTGTCAAAAATCTGGAACCTACAAGGGAGAAGTTGTCTGGAAACCCTACAGAAAACAACATGAATGAACCTCGGCTAGCATGGATCAAGTGGGTATTTACCATGATCAAGCTCTAGAAAACCTTCACCATTGGGTGGGCATCGTCGTCCTTGACTGTTGATGAGATCCAACTCTCGAGATAAAGACAGGTGTGAGGATTATAAAAGGCCTCGATAAGTTTCCAGTGCATGAATTCACTATGGGGTAATGTCTCTAACAATATGATAAAAATTCATTTTACTTCATTGAATCCAAAACCATCAAGGTAAGTTAATAGGGTATGGTAATCATTTTATGGAAAGATAAATTCTTGTTCATTTTCCTCTTCAAGGGCAACCTCCCAATGAACTAATGCTCAAATATAATCACTATACTTAACAAATCCAATAAGGAGGACTTAAATATTATTCATTTATAAAACCTAAATTTTAACCACTATTGGTGCCTATGCTAATGAATAGGCCATATTACATTTATCACATGAAAGCTACCTAGTATGAATTATTTAATAATAACTAACATAACAAAGTTTGTATATATTACATTAAATGAACACCATATTTATAATAGTATTAACCATTATGGACCCCATTACATCAATAGGGTGGATCCCACCATTTCATCCCCTTTGAAACACATTGCTCTCAAATTTTATATCTATGATGTATCTCCATAAGCCAACTTTCTGTGTATGGGCATTGCCCCCAACCCTAAGAGTGAAGTAGTCCAAGAAGTGTGTCCATAAAGGGATCATCCATAAACCAAGGTCCCATGTACAAGTACTACACTCCACACTAAGAATGAAGTCATCCAAGAAATGCATCCAAAAATCCAACTATCAAGTATAAATGTTTCCTTCAATGTTGACAATGAATTCATCCAAGAAAGGATTACATAATCTTATATCCTAGGTACAAGTGTGCATGTTGGGTCCCAACTAATCACACATGAAATTGATGAATAGACATGAGGATTTTGTTAAATATTATCACCATGGTCATATGGATCCAAACATCTTTCCACCAAGATACTATGTCATCCATAACCAAAATATCATCCACATAAATACAAAAGGTTAGTTATTGATATGGAGTTATGTACTCTATGGTATGTACAAGTATTATTACACCAGAATGTCACGACCAATCATCAGCAGACTTATTTTACCAAGGTCCCTTAAGGTTGTGGTAAAAACTTAGCAGGAAGAATTAAAGTGCAACTTCAAAGTTTAATTTGTTTTACTGTGACTAGGTTAGGTGTGAATAGGTTAGGTAGGAGGCGCCATCTAAGATCCTGACAGCAATATCAACAGATTTTACCGAACAACTCTCTTTCACTAGGTTTCTCAATTGAGGCCCTAAATTTCATCAAGGCTTGCTCACATTGCTTAGAAGAACATAATATGCCATCCTCAAAATCCTCCACCTCCTCAAGTTAAAAAATAATATTAGGGGAAGGAAAAATTACTTTGAATCCTAACACACCAATAGGATTTTTGCTACTTGTTTTATCAAGAAATATAATTCTATTAATGAAACAAGATGACTATGTAATCAACAAATGTTAATGCTCAAAATAGTTTTGTGAAAAATTTCCATCACCTAAGGAGAACATATAGACGAAGGAGATACTAAAGATGAGGCTCCCATAATAGGTACAACTTAACCTCCACCCATCAATATCCCATTCTAGTAGTTTGAGTTAATTTGATTGTCCCTCTTTAATGCATCCATCACTACAACACATGAACTCTTGAAGCCTAATATTTTCATATATTGAAAAGGCTTGGTTGATCCGATCCCTCTACTCTAATACTTCTCACATGGATACACTATCAATATATTGTGCGTAAACTTATGATAATTTGTGATCCCATTTTTAGTATCATGAATTAAATATTCCCATCCATTCTCTACTTTATTTTGTATAAACATGAGAAGGAGACATGAAAACTTGACTTACTAGTGGCGTGACTTCTAAATAATCCACAACATCATAATATGATCCATAGAAACATCACTAAAATTCAACCCATATTAAATAGTTATCAATTTAATAATTCATTGTATAGTTTAATATATGTTATTTTCTAAATAAACGATGGTTGACAATAATTTTGTTAAAAATAACAAAAAAACTTATTTAATAGAATATGTTTGTGTGTTTTTTCATTAGAAAAACAAAATTGATCATATTTCTATTCGATTTGAAAAAAATACACATAGTAGATACTTATAGAATTCACAAGGAATTGAGGTCATTATATTATCCTTACAAATTTCTATCTCAATATTTAAAATTATAGCAAAAAAATTAAGAAGCACATAACCCTTTATAAAATTGATTGTAAACATCTAGTATTTTAAATATTTATAATTAATTATACCATTATAAAAGTTCAATTACTTCAAATAAGGAAATGATGTACTCTATCATCCCCTAGAATAGAGTACTCTCACAAAGCTCTATGTAGATATGACATTCTATTGGCTCAAGATTGATTATTGCAAAAAATACTTGGAGTTCTACTCTTCACCTAGCCATAGACCTTATTGCTCTAGATATTTAAAAATAAAGACAGGCATGAGCCATCAATCCATTACTATGTTGTCTCTTCTTAGCCTTGTCCTCAATTACACATGCAAAAGTGATGCTATCTTCTCCTTCTTCTCCCTCCTTATATAGAATACGTCGATGGTAAAGAAACCAACCCCTATGGTCCACCTATCATTATATAATTTTTCCTTTGTCTTAACATTTTCCATTCACATAAACCTACATTAGGTATTATTCTTCCTTTGTCTTAAATTTTGTAATAATCGATATAATAATTATTTAGTAAAATTTATACTTGTTACAAATTTCAAATTTATGAATGGAATGTCAAGAAAAGGTATCATGTAGATATTGAACATTGCATGTCTTAAATCAATATAGAATTTGCATATCTTCAAAAATTGCACCTCTAAAAGATGCACCAATGCTTGTTTTGCAGATACCAAACAAGATTTTAGAAGAAGACCAAAAAGTGACATGAACTCCACCAGTGTAGAACTTTAATTTGAAAATCCCAAAAACCAAAATTTTCCATTCAATAAGAAAACAATAGATAGGAAATGTAGGTGAAAATATTGAAAAGCATAACCACTTGGTTCTTTCTCATATAACTTTGCTTGATGAATGAAAATAGCGTATTTCTTTGTAGAAAGGTATGAGCTTTGAAATATTCCATGATAGTTGCATATTCATGGGGCTTGTTTTTTAAGGCAAAGTCCAATGTTCACTTTAAACTAACTATGATCATTAATAACCACTTCATGAATGCTATTAGTCAACCAGTAAACCAATCACACTAGAATTTGAATCCGAATAGGTCAAAATGGAAATTAAGTATGTTAACACAAGAGGTCAATAAGAACTTGAATTTGGTTACTTGTGCCTACTAGGGAGATATTTGCATTAAAGAAAATCATAACACAAGCAACAATACAACAAATTATAAGCGATCTGAATGACGACATTACCAAAGATGTAAGTGAAGGACTGGGAAATATATGGTGATCATGGGAATGATATATATTGAACCCAACATGATGATGTTGTTTGGAGAGGGACATATCATTTTGGAGGGATGGATTTAGTTTCTAAAAGGGTCTCAACTCAGTCTACCCAATTGGATGGGTTGTTTATCTCATATATAGTGAGATTGGTTAAATTCATCTTATCAGGTTCATGAGGGTAGGAGAGGGAGGCAAAATAGAGATGGGAAGCTTAATAGTCCTCCACAAGGAAAATATATTCTTGCATGTAAAGGTAAAAGGAATGCTAGGGGGTAATCTGATGCAAAGCAAGGGTGAATTATGCCTCCCTGAATGCACATCATGAGACTATGTTTAAGATTCGTCATTCTGAAGCTGCGAGAAGACTAGAGTGTAAGCACAAGAGAGAAGCTAAACATATTGTGGGTTGAGAAGAGGGCCAAGAAGGCCCTTTCCGATTCTTCCTCTTTTAGATTAGAGACACAGTATTTAAGAGTGTTTATAAGGTAGAAGTAAAGATGAGATGGATTGTCAAGCATATGCTGGCTGGGATGTTTTTGGATTGTCATAGTGGAAAAAATGATCTAATGGATAAAACGAATGCCTGCTTCCAAAGAAAAATTCAATGTCGAGGAGAAACTAGCGAGGGATAGATGATGGTTCCCTAAGCTAGGTCAAGTTCTTGCAATGGATTAAAGATCAAGTTATGGTGGAAAGTCTCATGAGGAATATGATTATGCAATAAATGCACATGAAAAAATGGAATTCAAAGTCTAGGAATTATTTCAAGGAAGCGGTTCAAACAGTCACCACTAAGTTTTGAATGGGATCTAAATTTTACTTTCTCAAAATTGAATGAAGTTGGAACCACTCTAAAGCAACCCACAACAATCAATGTTAATATTAAATATTTAAGTAAAAGTTGACATTATCCTTATCTTTTCTTTTCAAAGAGGAAAGGTAAGGAGAATGTCAAAATTTTACTTTTACTTTAAAAATTAAATATTACCATTAATTACTAGGGTTAGATTTTGTAGGGCCCTAGGGTTAAGATATTTTTTTTCATTTTAAGTATTTTTTATTAAAAAAACATTATTTTGTGGTCATTAGCTATGTTGCACTACATTCTTCAGAATTGGTCAGTTTAGTAGAGAACTAGTCACTTTGGTGTTTTAAGGTGAGTTCAATATAAGACCAACCTTAGCCAATTTGAACCACCAAACAAGACTAGTACAACTCTAAAACCATTGTGACCAACCAATTCCACTAGTTCTAGGCTAGTTCCAATAAGAGTGTGCCCTTCTCATCCTCCTATCAAGTCATTTTGTTCAATTATTTTAGGAATGGTGATTTGGAGAGTGTCATAAACTATCATACTGTTGTGAGCACCTAATATCATAAGTAATTAAGCCTGGAAAAACATAAATTTTCAAGGAAATAGTATAGACATCCCAAAACATATTTAGTGAGGACGTGCATGCAAGGAACTATTACAGACATCCCAAGATACTTAGTGAGGATGTGCATGACCAAAAAGCATTAGAAAAAATTATCCACCCTCAAAAACCCTGCCCAAAACATTGAAGTGTGGTGCAAAACAAATTTCTAGTAGGCTACTAATTCTACCAACAATCATTCCCTCTCCAATTTCACAATAAGCTCCTACTCAAGCTACCTCCTCCACTATGGTTATAGTAAGTTCTTGCAACTGTGTGAGCTACAAGAAATTAAAACTGTATTGGAATCTCCACCAATATTAGGGAATTTGACTTTTGTACATGCCCCAACTATTTTGGGTTGATTGATTAGTTAACTGGATGATCATTGAGTTTGACTGAAATCCCACTGCTTAAATGACCTTCCACTAGTTCCTCCAAAAGTTGGAACTAGTTTAACTGACAACAACCTAAGATAATTGACCTTTATTGGTACAAATTAGAAATCACATATGCAGAACTAAACTCTAACTCCTCCAACTCAAATTTACTGAGTAAACTAGGTGACACAAGCCATGTCACACAAGTTAACATCATCCAGTTGTTTGTTGATGTGGAAATTCGAAATTTTTCAATTTAATCAAGGAAAAATCAAATTGAGAATTTCTTGCTGCATTTTTCAACACATAGTTCATTGGAATGTATTACTTTCACTATGAACTTGGCATAGTTCACATGTTAAGTTCATAAGGTTTTGGGCTGATGTGGTTCTATGTGTTGTGTATATAAAGAATAGGTGTCCATCTCTTGCTATTAGAAACAAGACTCCCTATGAAATGTGGTATGGCCACATTCCTTCGTTGAGGCATCTCAGGGTTTTTGGTTCCTCCTGTTATGCCTTCATACCTAAGGAACAGATAAAAAAAACTCAGTGCAAGGAGTCACAAATGTATCTTCTTTGGGTAGTCATACCTCCAAGCCATACCATCTCTATGATGAAGTGAATAAGAAGTTTATAATATCTAGATATGTGCTCTTTCTTGAGTCTCCCAAGATTGACATTGTTGTTGAGTGGCAGTTTAATCGTTTGGATAGATTCGAACATGCAAAGTATTTTCAAGAGTTTGATAGTGAGATTCCACATATCCTTCTCTTACCTAAATACTTTCTATGAAGGGCCTTGAAGAAATCAGGTTGAAGGAAATTCCTTCCCCTGCTTTGTCAGGAAAGAGGTAAGAGACTACTCGCAGTAGGTAGCCAAATTTGATAAGAAGTGAGGGTAAATGCAAGATACAAAGAAAGGATTAATACAAAGGAGTAATGGAAAGGAGTGTATTGAATATATCCATATCATCAAAAATCTTTCATCCCACTTATGATGCCTTGCATTGTGCTTGGTTAGTCATAAGATCATATTGGTCATAACCTCCATACCTTAAATAAACAAGTGGTAATGGTATTCATCTTCTAAGATATGTAATAAACAAGTGAAAGGGAACAAGACACGTAGAGGAAACACATGGAATGACTTTCATTTCTTGCAACCATGCATGTCATTGAAGACAAAATGATACGACAATGATAAGAAAACTTTTAAGCTACAGTCACTACAACAAAACCAGCGATTAGCATCCCTTTTTACTTATTTTTTTGCATCTAGAGCCCATTTTTGGTGCTATTTGCATCCATTTATCAAATATGGTGCAAAACTTGACACAAAATTTGCATCAAGTTTTGCACCAAATCTTACACCAAGTTTAGCACCAGGTATTGCAATAGGTTTTGCACCACGTTTTGCACCAAATTTTATGCCAAGTTTTGTGTCATCCTTTGCACCACGTTCTGTTCCAGGTTTTGCATCAATTTTGGCATCTATTTTTGTTTGACATACTTTTGCATCCTCATTTGCATCCACTTTTTGCACCTACACTTGCATCAACTTTTGCATCGACTTTTGCATCCTTTTTTGCATCCTTTTTAAAATCATTTTTTGCATCCATTTTTTCATCCATTTGTGCATCACTTTTGCGCCACGTTTTACATCGAGTTTTGTGTCTAGTTTTGCATATAATTTTGCATCTACTTTTGTTGCATCCACTTTTCCATCTTGTTTGGCATCCATATTTACATCCTCTTTTGCATCTATTATTGTACCCACTATTGCATCTAATATTTTTGTGCCACAATTGGCGCCTAGTTTGGCACTTCCTTTTGCACCCACTTTTGATTATAATTTTGCATCCACGTTTGCATCCTCATTTGCATCTAGGTTTTCATCAACTACTACATCTATTTTTGCATCCCTTTTTGTATCCAATTTTGGACCAGGATTTGCATCAGGTTTTGTGTCTCGTTTTGCATCTACTTTTGCATCCACTTTTGCATACAATTTTGCATCCACTGTTACACCCATTTTAAATTTCAATTTTTGCATCCCTTTTTACATCTTCATTTTCATCATACTTTGATTCTTTTTTTTCATCTATCATTACATCCACTTTTGTTATGCCATAATTTGCACCATGTTTTGCACTCACTATTGTATCCACGTTTGCTTCCAATTTTGCATCCATGTTCACATCCTCTTTTGCATCAAATATTGCATCTATTTTTGCATCCACTTTTGTGTCCGGTTTATGCATTGGGTTTTGCATCTCGTTTTGTATCTACTTTTGCATCTACGTCCATTGTATCCATTTTTTTCATCCAATTTTGTTTTGCCTGTTGCATCAATGTTTTCTTCCACTTTTACATCCATTTTTGCATCTTATTTTGCATATTTTTTGTCTATTGTTACATCCACTTTTGTTGCACCATATCTTGCGCCTACCATTGCAACCACATTTGCTTCCACGTTTGCATCCACATTTGCATCCTCTTTTGTGTTCAAGTTTGCATCAGATATTGTGTATGTTTTTGCATCCCCTCTTGTATCCACTTTTGTTTCATCCATTTTTGCATCTACTTTTGTGTCCGTTGTTGCATCCACATTTGTTTCACCACAGTTTGTGCCAAGTTTTACACCTACCATTGGACCCATGTTTGCTTCCACTTTTGCCTTCATGTTTGCATCCAAGTTTGCATTGACAACTGCATCTACTTCTGCATCCACTTTTGTGTTAGGTTTTTCATGTTGTTGTGCATCCACTTATGTTGTATCCACTTTTCATCCAATTTTACTTCTATTGTTGCCCCCATTTCTATGTTCACTTTTGCATCCCTTTTCCAACACTCAGCATATTTTCTGCATTCATGATATTCCTTATGGCATTGAAAATTATGAACAATTGATGACAATGTCAATAATATTGACAATGATGAAAATGAAGATGATGGCGATGACATGAATTGTGATTATGATGATAAAGACAATAGTGGTTACAATGACATTAATGATGATGATGCCAATGATTATGATGATGACGACGCTAATGACCTTGGCGAATCTTCCCAATTTTAGATGTTGTCATTGTCATAATCATAAGCATTATCTTTGGTGTCATCATCATCATTTTCATCTAGGTCATCATCAAAAACAATAATGGCATGAATGATGATGATGATTACAACAATGTTGATAGAAATTACATTAATGATGATGATGGGGATGATAAAAATGACAATGACGATGATAATGGTAGTGATGATGATGATCATCGATCATCTCTCAAAAATAGAGTTGTTATTTCTCTTACGTATATCAATGTGTCCTAAACAACCCTTTTCTAGCACTGATCACATTTTTTGGGTTGATGATATTTCTTACAACGTCTATAATTATAAACAATTGCAAACAATGTCCATAATGATGATGATGATGGAGCTGATGATGATGGCATGAATGGCGATTATGATGATAATGTAATGATGGAAATAATGATGAAAAGGATGATGGTGATGATGATTGCAATGATTATGATAATGAGAATGAACAATTACTAGTTTCACTACCATCTTCTGGATACATATTACTATCATACTTTTTAAATTTTTTGTCTCTCTTGAGGTATCTTACTATAATGGTGTTGTCAACACTAGAAAGATATCTTGTTGTAATGGTGGTTCTAATGTTAGCACTAGCAAAGTTTTTGTTAAATTTTGGTTAAAAAAAATCAATTTATGCAATTATTTTGACAATCTATGTAAAAAAGTAAATAACATCCAATTATTTTGACTGTAGTCCCATTGATTATCATGAATTCACCAGTCTGAAGACCATCTTCTACATACATATTATTATTAAAATTTTTGCATTATATCCCTCTTATATCTTGTTGTAATGGCAGTATTAGCACTAAAAAAATATCTTGTTGTAATGGTGATGTTAGTATTAGCACTAAAAAAATCACTAAATTTTGGTAAAAAAAAGTTTATCATTTATTTATTTTTAATTTGGGAAATTTTTGTTTTTAGTTTTTTTGTTTTTAATTCTATTTTTATGCAGTAATATTTTTTTTGGTTGAATTTTGGTAGTAACTAGTTTTTGGTCATATCATATGTATTAACCATGTTCTTTATGCTACAAGTCTAATTGTTGGGACAAAATTTCTCTTTCAAATAAGTTGCAAAAGCTATTTTACATCCATTGTTGCACCCATGTTTACACCCACTTTTACATCCCTTTTTGCATCCTATTTTTCATCTTCATTTACTTCTTTTTTTGCATCTATCATTACATCTACTTTTGTTGTGACAAAATTTGTTCCATGTTTTGCACATACTATTGTACCCACGTTTGCTTCCAATTTTGCATCCATCTTCACATCCTCTTTTGCATAAAATATTTCATCTATTTTTGCATCCACTTTTGTGTTGGGTTTTGCATCTTATTTTGTATCTTCTTTTTTCATGTACCTCCATTTCATCCATATTTTGCATCCAATTTTGTTTCTCATGTTGCACCCATGTTTGCATCCACTTTTACATCCCTTATAGCATCTTGTCTTGCATCTAAGTTTGCATATTTTTTTGTGTCTATTGTTACATCCACCTTTTTTGTGCTATTATTTGTGCCATATCTTATGCCTATCATTGCAACCCACATTTTCTTCCACTATTGCATCCATGTTTGCATCCTCTTTTGTGTCCAAGTTTGCATCAAATATTGTTCATGTTTTTTGCATCCCATTTCGAATTTACTTTTACATCCACTTTTGATTTGTCTAGTTTTGCAACTAATTTTGTGTTCACTATTGCACCCATGTTTACATCCCTTTTTTCATCCAAGTTTTCCTCCTTTTTGCATTCAAGTTTGTGCCCCTTTTGTTTACATTCATTGGAGTATCCACATTTGTTTCACCACAATTCATGCTAAGTTTTATGCCTACTATTGTGCCCATGTTTTCTTCCACTTTTTCATCCATGTTTGAGTCCTATTTTGTGTTCAAGTTTGTATGAACTATTGCATCTACTTTTTCATCCACTTTTGTTCAATTTTTCTGTCTTGTTCTGCATCTACTTATGTTGTGTCCACTCTTCATCCAAATTTACGTCTATTTTTACCCCCATTTTTTTGTTTACTTTTGCATCCATTTTCCAACACACATCATATCTTTTGCATTGATTATATTTCTTATGACATTGAAAATTATGAACAACTGATGACAATGTCAATAATTATAACGATGATGATAATGAAGATGATGACGATGACATGAATTGCGATTGTTATGATAATGACAATGATGATAAAGACGATGGGAGTTACAATGACAATGATGATGATGCTAATGACCTTGGCCATTCCTCCCAATTTTTAAATGTTATCATGGTAAAAATCATAATAATTATCTTTGGTGTCATCTTCCAAGTCATCATCATCTGATCATCATTATCATTATTTTCATCTTGGTCATAATCAAGAACAATAATGGCATGAATGATGATTATGATGTTCATGATGAAGATGACAAAAATTATGATAAAACTTACATTAGTTATGATGATGGGGATGATGACAATTATAATGACGATGATAATGGTAGTGATGTTGATGATCATCAATCATTTCTAAAAAATAAAGTGGTTATTTTTCTTTCATATATCATGTGTCCTAAGGTTGGTGATATTTCTTATGATACCTATAATTATGAACAATTGACGACAATATACAAAATCATGATGATGATGATGATCATGAAGAAGACATGAATGGTGATTATGATGATAATGAAATGATGACAACAATGATCACATTGATGGTGGTGATGATGGCAATAATGAAGATGATGACCCTCCCTCTAAACTAGCTAGGTACTCATAACGAGACAAAAAATTACTCTCAAGTTGAAATATTCATATAAGAAGGGATCTAGATTGATAAGCATAAATGATGATTTACATCATCATAGCCAAAATTTTCAAAATAGTAAGGCCTTGACTAACAGGTTTATCTCTCCATTAGATCAGAGCACAATGTTGGGAGGCATAAATTTGGACACCACTGCCTTTCAAGGCACTTACCCCACCAAGATGTTTACCAGGTATGTCCTCACATGATCATTTCCTAATCCACTATCATTATATTTGACACCAGAAAATGTCAATCCTCATGAATATTCTTATCTTGGATTAATGTACTTGACTTATGGCGATTAGTCCTAGTCAGTGTCCAAATTCTCAAAGAATATTGGTCCCAGATGTTTATCCAATCCACCATTATCCCTACTAGTGCCTTTACTAGGCTTACGATTGTTAATCCTAGCCATAGTACATGACACATGGATAACATGGTGTCTACCCTCACTCCCTCTCAACCAGGGAGGAAACATCCACAAGCATAAGATTTTCTCAAGAATACCCATCATTTTCGTAGAGAATAACATCATTAATTTGTTTTCATCACATGACAACTTTATGATTAAGCATTCATAGATTTGTGGCAAAATATTTCCCCTTTTGTATTTGTGATGAAATAAAATAAAAAAGTGAAAGCCAAAATCATTAAACATACACTATATTGATTTATCTAAGTCTAAACTCTAAGGTTGAAGTGAAAATTCATGTAAATCTTATATCTATGAGTTGTGCCAAACTTATGAAAACCTTATTCCCTAAGTCCTATATATAAGAAAATGAAAAAGAAAGAAAAATAAGGGCCAATAAATGGTAACTCATGTATTCACTCCCTCTTTGGAAAATATATGAATATATACACTCCTAGTCACACTTGATCACATGTATGTGATGGTTAAATCATGAATTCTTCTTGTCTCCTTGCATTTTCACTTCATCATTTAAGCACCTAATTGAGGATCCAAGGAATGCTTGTTTCCTAAGGCTTTCATGTCTACTCTTGGTTTACTTATGTCACACTACTGTCAATTTATGTGACAAAGTGAAATACATAAGTTTGTGGAGTTATTATAGAGGTGTATTGAGTTCGTAACCACACACACACATGTACTACATCTCATTGATCCACATGTGTGGGTTGGAGACTCATTTCTTGACAACTTTAATGGAGACTACTTTGTGGATTTAATGGTATAGCTTACAAAATATCTTGTTAAACATTTCGATTCATTCTTTCTTTTCCTCGAGACACTTATAATATTGAAGTCACTCCCAACAATCCATGGAGATGGGGAGTATAAATTACTTGTGCTAGAAATAGAATTGAGAAATAGAGGTTTTCCATTTGCGATATTGGAGTCATAGACATTGGATACGTGGTAGTAGTCCTCAATGTCAATTAACTAAAATTGGATTGTCATAATGTGAAAAGAGGTAAACATATTGGTAACCTTGATGTGTTAATCATTTCAAATAATAACCATTCCACCCAAGTATATCTAAGCATCAATCGCTACTACTTGGAAATTCCTCCCCCATTTTCTAATTATATGAGGTTCAACCTCACTTAATATTTTTGCTTCTTATATCAACATTATTTATGGGTGCTTTGCATACCATTTTTCTTTTAGGAGTTTGTTTTCGCTTACTATTGACGCCCCTCATGTTCCAAGACTATTTTCATAAAAAATTTACATAGAAAGAAAGTATAAAGTGACTAAAAAGAAACATGTCTCAAGATTTAAGTGCTTGGACAATTCCACTTCATGACTCCTATATTTCCTTAACCTGGGACCAAATGGTGAACTTGATGGCCTTAAGGGAAATTGATCAATGAAAATCTAAAAAAGAGGTGATTTTTGACTTTATCACATACAATTTAATATACTAAAAAAAATATCCATAACAATTTCATCAATCAATGAATCATTAAAAAAAATATCCAAAACAATTTCATCAAGCAAAGAATCATTGCATTATAAAATACAATCTATAAACATTTTGGGAAAGTTTTGCTAAAACATGCTTAAAAATCAGCATATTTAATATTAATATTTAACAATAATATGGACAATAACACATTTTGATAAATCAAATAACATATTATCAAGCCTAAAAAATGTCACTAACTGAAAACTACAAAGCATGCAACTAATGGAAGTGACCACTCAAGGCCACCACAAGACAATTAATCTATTAAGACCAAGATTAATGGGGACAAAGATCTATAAAGGACAAAGGAAAACCTATTTTAACTTTATTGTTTTATTAGCCTGGTTCAAGATGAACATTTCAAGATATCATGAAGAACATAATTAGTTTTATTGCATTAAGAAAACCCAAGCACATTCTATAACTTAGCAAGAAAGAGATTTATAACACCCATCTCAGCAACACGACACATAACATTAAGTTACTTTACTATATATAATTTAAACTCCGAGCATGAATGGAATGTTTAAAATCCATTTTTATAAAAACAAAATATAATTTTTCTTATAGAAAAACATACCAAAAACTAAATATATTTTTCTAGAAAAAAAAAAATACTAAAACTAAATATATATTTAAAAAAAAACTAAAACATAAGCAAACTAGAATTTGAATTTGACATTCTTGGTCACTTTCGGAAACATATGGTGGAATGTAATCTCTTTATCCTCATCTTTAGCTTTTTCCTAAAAAATAAAAGCATACAAAAGTGGGAAAGAGCCATAAAGCATGGGGAAGCTTTTTCCTAAGCACAAAAGCATCTAAAAAGTGGAAAATTCCTTTTTTATATGAGGAAACATTATTCACCCAAAAGATTTTTCCCAAATTGAACTAATGAGGAATTTTGGAAATCTTCATAGCCTCCACTTTCCTATATATTAGAGGTTTGGCCATTGAAAAAATGATGGGAATTTTGTATTGTCACGCTCTTGAGATCTATCTTGAGAGGGAGAGTTTTGGAGCTATGAGTTGGGGGAGGTGATGTTGCAACTATATCTGATTGTTGTAACTTTCCTCCAACTCCTTTATTCATATAGATCAGTTGTTCTTCCTTCCATATGTTTCTATTCATTCTTCACTTCTTCTATTTAACTAATTTATGCATGGGTTTTTGGTTTATATTTATTTATTCAATAATATTTATATGTTTTTTATAGTTTTGATTATTAAGATATTATGTTGTGAAGGTTGCTTTATTCTCTCTCTTATGTGTAGGACCAAGCTTTGGAGCTAGCTAGGAGCGCTTCTTGGCTATACGAAAAACTCCAAGAAGACCTGCATGCGAGGACTCACAAGAATTCATTCTCTTTTTCTTAATCTATACTCTACATCTTGATCTACTAAGAATGCTAAGCCTTAGAACAACCTTTCTCTTAATTAGTTTGTCCTAGGTTTCTGAGATAAACTGAGAGGGTTTTGTTTTCATCTAACCATGCATTAAATCCTACAACAAAATGATATTTAGAAAATTTAATATATTTCACTATGTAAATGAACTTAGTAAAATGAACCCATAGAGGTGGTCATAAATGGAAATAAAAGTAAAACTATAAACAAGAAGCCAAAAGTGGATTTAACCATGGATGAAAAATTGGGAGTAGAATTGGATGTTAAACTAGCCATCAAAACAATATGAAAACAATGACACAAAAAGGTTTTTAAAGTAAAATTAAAAAAGGGTGCAACACTAGACACAAAGAAGGGAACAAAATAGGGCATATGAAAGGATACCGAATTGGGTGCAAACAAGGATGCAAAAATGGACACAAAAATGAGGATGCAAAGAATGGTGTAAAATTAGGATGCAAAAAGGATGTAAGAAAAGACACAAAACAAGATGCAAAATGGGACTAAAAAATGTTGAAACCAAGGATGTCAAAGATGATGCATAACTAGATGAAAATTCCAACTAAAATCTAGGTGCAAAATGAGATGCAAATGTGGACACAAAATGTGGCAGAAAAAAGGATGCAAATTTGGAAGCCAAAAAGGATGAAAAACTAGATACCAAAAAGGATGCAAATTTGGACATAAAAAATGGTGCAAAAATGGGCATAAAAATGGCTCAATTTTGGATGCAAATTGAGATGCAACATTGGATGTAAAATGATGCAACAAATCATTCAAAACTTGGTGCAAAAACAAATGCAAAAGTAGATGAAAAAATGGCTCAAAAGTGAACGTAACAATAGACACAAAATGGGATGCAAAGGTGGATGCAATATATGGTTCAACATAGGATGCAAATTTAGATGCTCAAAAGGATGAAAAATTGGATGCAAGAAATGGTGTTAAAAATGATGCTAAATTGGATGCAACAAATGATGCAAAATTAAATGCAAAATATGGTGCAAAATAGGATGCAAAAAAGGGAGATAAATAAAATGCAAAAGTGGATGCAAAAAATGGCGCAAAAATGCATGCGAAATTTGGCACTAAATCAGATTCAACATATGGTGCAAAATTGGATGGAAAAGATGGTGTAAAAAAAGGCACAAAAATTGGCACAAAAATAGCTGTAAAAATAAGTACAAAATTAGAAGCAAAAGATGGCATAATACCAGATGCAAAAATTGGCACAAATTGGATGCAAAAAAAGGCGCTAAATAAGATGTCAAAGATGGTGTAAAAATCAATGCAAATTATGACACAAAATTAGAAGCAAAGAATTCCACAAAAGAGGAAGCAAAAAATGATGCAAAAATAGATGCAAAAAAAGGCACAAAACTAGAAGCAAAACCTGTTGTAAAACCAAATGAAAATCTTGGTGCAAAATATGATGGAAAATTTGGCGTAAAAAAGATGCAAAATTTGGTGCAAAAAAGGACGCTTTAAAAATTGTACAATAGAGCCAGATTTAGCGCCAGGTTGTTCATCCCAATTGAGAAAAAAATGCACTAGAATCTGGTGCTAAATCTGGCGCAAATTGCCTGTTTTATTGTAGTGAGTAAGAGGTGTATTTCAAAAGATGTGCTTTGTCTTCATACATAGCCTCCAAAGGGTTATGCATCAGATGGAGTTTTCAGGCAGTCTCGATATTCTATCATACCTTGGATTCCTTGATCTACTTATTTTTCTCCTAAGCTCCTTGAGAGTCATCTATTATGTCATCTTTCTTCATGGCCCTTGAGAGACATAATTGTGTAGTTTCAGTGGGCAGTGACTTTTGCGGGATGAGGACCTAGGAGGACACATTTACACAGTTTTAGGATGCAAGGAACTGCTATGGGATGAGGCCCTAGGAGAACACATCTACACAATTTCAGGATGCAAGGCAGACTAGGTAGTTAAGGGACAAAACTGCATAGTTTCTGGAGACAGTGGGTTCCGCCTGAGGGAAGGACATTGGAGGAAACCACTGCGCAATTTTGAATGCTAAGGGAGGTTGGTATTCTTGCACATTACATAGTTCAAATAGGTAAGGGAAAAGATTGAGGGTTACATATGTGAAGGGCACAGTTCAGGAAAGTTGGATGAGGCTAGGTTGCTAAGGAAACTCTGAAATTTAGTTAAGTGTGGGATCAATGGAACTGATGTGAACAGTGATAAAAATTGACTACAACCACACACTTGAAAACTTAGCGATACAACACAGACCATCCGAAACACATAACACATACTTCGCTTAATGCAAAAACCTTTGTGGAAGCTTACAACAACTGTGGCTCAGATGATATACTTTCGGAGGATAAAGGTGACACATGTGTAAGAGTGTGTGAAATGAGTGTGAAACATGTCTATGTGGTGATGACAACCCATTCTCATAAAGATTTCCCCTTGAAGCAAAACAAACCTCCCTTTGCATGATAAGCGATAACCCCCATGCCCAATGATGACACATTCTATGTAAAGATAAAAGCATGGAAGACTCTTAAGATCGAAAAGGGGAGCTTGAGATTATCAACTTACCAATAAGTGACTAAGGAACAATCGATCACAATATCCATAGTTGGCTCTGAAATTTAAGTGCGGGCCAAAATTTTGGAGGGTGTTGCAGTGACTACAACAGAGCCTTCACCTTCTTGCTAGCTTCTTTCTCAACCAGTGTCTTGAATTCTATGAACTTGGAGAATGTCTCATATTTCTTCCACATGAAGAAGATCCAACACTTCCGTGAGAAGTCATCAATAAAAATGACAAAATATTTGTGTCTGACAGTGTAGGTTATTGAGAAAGGTCCATAAACATCATAGTGGATCCTTTTTAGGACTACATGTGCTTTGTTGTCCCGATCATGGAATGTGGATTTTATGTACTTTCGCAACGTACATCCTTTGCATATATCCTACTGCTTAAGTGCTCCTTTAGGGAGGCCAATGGTTATTTTTCGTATAATATTCGAGGTACCATGATGCAAATGACCAAGTATTTTGTGCCAAAGTTCATCAAAATCGTGAATTTCACTTTCTCCGCCTCAGTGCTTAATGCATCACAATCTTCCACATATAGCTTATACAAGTTCTTCACATGACAAACCCCGATCTGCTTCACCTGCCCCGTGGCTATGTGTCTCAGGAACACTTTTCCTTTGTTGAATATCACTTCACAACCATGGTAAACCAACCACTTGGTGAATGCTAGTAGACAAATCCTTAATACTTTACCTTTACCTTTTTTACTAGTGCCTCGTATTAGAAATTTAAAGAAAAAATATTTATTTTCTCTTAAAAAATTGTCTTAAAATCCCCCTCTATGTAGCAGTGTCGAATTCAATTATAGAAAAGTTGTCTTTAATCGTATTGGTAGATATGAAAAGGACAGAAGAGGAATTGATGTCCGAGAAATATTGTTAGTAAAAGTTGTCATGTTCCTCTTAGTCGACTACCTCCACAAAAGAAAGAGCCCAACAAATCATTGTCTTTATATAAGATAACGTGAATGGTAAGTAAAATAATAACACATACTTTTCTTAATGAAACAACCTTTGTGGCAGCATACAACAAGTGTGGCTCAGATGATAGACTTTGGGAGGATAAAGGAGACACGCGTGTAAGAGTGTGTGAAATGAGTGTGAAACATGTCTATGTGGTGACGACAACCCATTCTCATAAATATTTCCCCTTGAAGCAAAACAAACCTCCCTTTTCATGACAAGCGATAACCCCCATGCCCAAAGATGACACATTCTATGTAAAGATAAAAGCATGGAAGACTCTTAAGATTGAAAAGGGGAGCTTGAGATTATCAACTTATCAATAAGTGACTAAGGAACGATTGATCACAATATCCATAGTTGGCTCTGAAATTTAAGTGCAGGCCAAAATTTTGGAGGGTGTTGCAGTGACTACAACAGAGCCTTCACCTTCTTGCTAGCTTCTTTTTAAACCAGTGTCTTGAATTCTACGAACTTGGAGAATGTCTCATATTTGTCCCACATGAAGGAGATCCAACACTTCCATGAGAAGTCATCAATAAAAATGACAAAATATTTGTGTCTGACAGTGTAGGTTATTGAGAAAGGTCCATAAACATCATAGTGGATTGTTTCTAGGACTACATGCACTTTGTTTTCCCGATCATGGAATGTGGATTTTATGTACTTTCGTAACATACATCCTTTGCATATATCCTACTGCTTAAGTGCTCCTTTAGGGAGGACAATGGTTATTTGCTGTATAATATTCGAGGTACCATGATGCAAATGACCAAGTATTTTGTGCCAAAGTTCATCGACATTGTGACTTGCACTTTCTCTGCCTTAGTGCTTAATCCAGTACAATCTTCCACATATAGCTTATACAAGTTCTTCACATGACGAACCCCGATCTGCTTCACCTGCCCCGTGGCTATGTGTTTCAGGAACGCTTTTCCTTTGTTGAATATCACTTCACAACCATGGTAAACCAACCACTTGGTGAATGCTAGTAGACAGATCCCTAATCCTTTACCTTTACCTTTTTTACTAGCTCCTCGTATTGGAAATTTGAAGAAAAATTATTTATTTTCTCTTAAAAATTTGTCTTAAAATCCCCCTCTATGTAGCAGTGTCGAATGCAATGATAGAAAAGTTGTCTTTAATCGTATCAGCAAATATGAAAAGGACAGAAGAGGAATTGATGTCTGAGAAATATTGTCAGTAAAAGTTGTTGTGTTCTTCTTAGTCGACTACCTACACAAAAGAAAGAGCCCAACAAATCATTGTCCTTATATAAGATAATGTGAATGGCAAGTAAAATAACAACCTCGATATAGGTGCAAGACAATAGTTGCCTGCAAGCTAGCTGACTTAGGGTGCACTGTCAGAGTCAATTTTGTAGTTTTTAGATAATATTGTCTGAAATTGATATGTTTGTGTCTTAATTGTTAATTGTATTAAACAGGTTTCATCTAAAGTGGCCATTGTCTTAAATATAAAGTTTTGTCTTAAATTATTTTTGTCTCGAACTGTTTTTGTCTTAAATATAAAGTTTTGTCTAAAATTATTTTTGTCTTAAACTATTTTTGTCTTAAAATAATTTTGTCTTAAATTGTTTTTGTCTTAAAATAATTTTGTCTTAAATTGTTTTTGTCTTAAATATAAAGTTTTGTCTTTAAATGTTTGTCTCAAACAACTTTTGTCTTAAATATAAAGTTTTGTATATTGTCGTCTTAAATTATTTTTGTCTTAAAATATTTTTGTCCCAAATGCTTTTGTCTTAAAATAATTTTATCTTAAACTATTTTTGTCTTAAATATAAAGTTTTGTCTTAAAATATTTTTGTCTCAAACTATTTTTGTCTTAAAGTTTATATTTAAGGCAATTCAATTGATATTAAATTTTAATGTAAAATAACTAAAATAAAAAGTGATTTTTTAAGACAAAATATTTCTTTTGTCTTAAAATAATGTCTTAAAAGTGCCCTTGGTGTAGTAGTGTATTGTTTGGATTTTAAAATTTACAATCAAATTAAATTTAGTTGAGTTTTTCTGGATTCATTTTCCACATTCAATCAATCATATATATTGTTTGGGTTTGTGGATATGAATAAGTTATATATATTCTTGGTCTTTTCCACTATACAAGTCTTTTTCCAAATCAACATAAACTTTAATTATCATTTATAATATTTCTTAAAAAAAACAAATTTTAATTACATTTTATGATTTTTTTAAATAAAAAATTACAAATAACTTTGAATTTTTGAAATTTATAAAAACATATGTACTCCAACTGGAATCTCTTTTATCCCTAACTTGCAATTATTATTTTGATCCTTTAGAAGATAACTTTATGTCAAGTGAATCCAAATATTTATTCTAATAAAATTCAGCCCATTTCAAGTGGCCAAAGGGCTTATGTCTCAAGGGTAGCAAGGGTGTTTAACCAGAAATTATAAAAGTATGGAGACCACAGCATCATCGTCGTTGACATGGCATACCATCCCGTTGCATCATATATATATATATATAGTCAAAAACCATGGAAAATCACCAAATTGGGACAAAGTTGAGGTGGTGTCATTTGCATTATCATCTGAGCTCTCGAAAGTATCGATGCAAAACAAAATATGCGGAAGATAAACGATATCTTCTCGGTGCAAAAATTTACTTCAGGTAGTATTTTTTTATTTTTGTGTTGTGTTTTGCTCAGTATAGGTAGATTAAATATATATTTAAATTGGTTTATTGTAGATTTTAGGAATATTTTAGAATGGTTAAATAATTGATTAATTTTCTAACTATTAGATTTCAAAATATTCCTGAAATTCACAGTGGATATAAATTTATATTTAAGATATTACGAAAATATTATATTGCAATTTTTTTTATGTAACTAAGTATATTGGCTTAGATGTGATGCACCACAAGGATATAGGGCATATTTCCACTTTGAATTGTAGATTTCATAAATATTTCTACTTTGACAGGGAGAAACAATGTAAACTATGAAACAAGAATGATACTGTTACCCGTTTTGTAGAGATATCAAAAATTGACTCAATTTTGAAAAGGGGCGATGCAGAACACATATTTTTTTAGAGCATAGTTTTTGGCACTTTAAATAACCGATATCATTACCCGTTTCGTAGGGGTAGTAAAAACGTGACCAGATTTTCAAAAGTGGTAATGCAGAATACAATTATTTTTTGGGGAGCATATTTTTGACATTTCACGCTGATTTTGTAGCCTGTTGATGCATCATACCTTTTTTTAAGGACTTATTTTTCACATATTAAAATTTATTATGTTCATTTTTTTTTAAATTATGATTACTTAACAAATTTTCAAGTTGTTTTTATTTTTATTTTTTAAATATTGATTACTTTTATTTATATATATATATATATATATATATATACAAAAAATACAAAAAAAAATAAAAAAAAATGAATTATCTCTTAAACCATAAAATAACTTGCAAAAAAAAGAAATATATATATATATATAAATAAAAGTAAGTAAAAGAAACAAAAAAAAATAATAATACAAATTAAGAAAAAGAAAAAAAACGAAAAAGACAAACAAACAAACAAGATTAAAAAAATTAGAAAATTAAAATTATAAAAAAATTAAAATAAAAAAAATGAAAATTTTAAAAAGCTATATTTGTTTTCAAATAAAGAAAGGAAAAAAACATTTGAATTTCTAAATAAATATGTATTTTTAATTAAAAAAATAAAAATAAAAATTATATCTATATATATATATATATATATATATATATATATATATATATATATATATAAATCTTATTTCTTTTTACTTGAAAAAAAAAATTATATATATGTATATATAACTTATTAAAAAGTTAAAAAAAAATTAAACAAATTATTCTTTTATTTATTACAAAAAAAATTAATCACATTCCTTTTAAACAATTTTTTTTATTTTAAAAACAAAAATTTATTAAAATAATTAAAAAAAAATTAAAAAAAATTATTTTTTAATTAAAAATTAAAACATTTAAAATTTAAAATATTTTTAAAAAGTTTTATTTTTTTTTTACGTTTTTTTTTTAAATAACTTTGTGGCCTAGTAGGACCTCTGCCCAAGGCCTTAAAAAGAATTTATTAATTTTTTTTTTATAGTTTATGAATTTTTTTCCTTAACATTTCTTATCTCTTATATATATATATATGGAAGTAATCAACATTTTAATTTTAATTTTAGTAGGTTTTTAATTTTTTTTTGTTAATTTTTAATTTTTATTTTTAAATCTAGGTTTTTTTTTTTTTTAATTTTAATTTTTTTTAGTTATTTGTTAATGTTTTTTAAATTTTTGTATTTTTACCTACTTAATTTTATAGTTTATTTTAATGGTTTTTTTTAATTAATTTATTTGTTTATAATTTTTATTTTTATTTTTAGTTTTTTATTTGTTATTTTTTTTAATTTTGCTTAAGCAAGAGACGGTCCTTCTATTCACTTAGGTAAAAAAATATATTTTACACATGCTACAACATATGCCCAGAGGCATAAACTCCCTCAAAGGGGAGTGAAAAAACCCAAAATACCCCCCCTAAAAAAAAAAAAAAAAAAAACCTCCAAAAATCAGACAGTGATAAGGCCTAGACTGCCCTGGAACCAAGAGCATGCCAGTGGATCCAAGATTCACTCCCCAAAACCGACCAAATATCTATCTTCAAACAATCCGACGGTCAAGAAACAACCCGCACAGGGGCGAAGCCCCCAAAAAACCCTAAAGTTTCCTGATCAACGTTGACCGTTGATCTTCTTTCCCTGATCCAACAACTGGAGTCCATATTGCACGACTTAAAAATCCCACTAAATACCTCGCGATGAAGGCGGTTCACTTTATCAGTCCTCCACCACGTGTTGATTCCTTAGCGGAATCGTTGGCTTTTCCTTAAAACCGTCTTTGGTTTGGAAGGCGCCCGATGAAGGCGGTAAACCATTAGTGGTTTTATCTTTTCAGCATCACCAACATGCACACCAAAAGGTAGTTGTTGATCTCCCCTCTCCATATCTGACGGCCACAGATCAAATCAGACCCCACACCTGCACACGAAAATCCTTAAAGTTGCATGATCAATGCTGGCCGTTGATCCTTTCCTTTTGATCCAATGGCTGGAGTCCATATCACACAGCCTAAAAAGCCCCTGAATACTGTGTGATGAAGGCAGTTTTCTTTTTTGGTCCTCCCCCATGTGTTGCTTACTGAGTGGAATCACTGGTTTTTCTTTAAAACCGTCTTTGATTTGGAAGGCGCCCAATGAAGGTGGTAAACCATTAATGGTTTTATCATGTCGACCCCACCAACATGCACACCAAAAGGTGGTCGTTGATTTACCCGCTCCAAATTTGACGGCCATAGACCAAAATAGATCACACAACTGCTCACGAAATACCCAACGATGAAGGCGGTAATCACTATGCAGCCACCTCCACACGTCGCCTGCTAAATGGCATAGCTTGTCTTCCAGGAAAACTTCTCCCAGGTCAGAGGTCGCTCGAAGCAGGTGGTTTGTCTCAAGCAGTTTTGACCCCAGAAATTTCTTCCTTTGACACCTTTTTCTTCCAAGGAATCATTCCTCCTGTGAATAGATATCTTTTGTCTCGATAACCGACTGTACAACTCCTCTGAAAGGTCATTTGAAGTGAACTTATCCATCATTTCATGAAGTAAAATTTTGTCTCTTGAATTTTCCCGATCCTACTGTCTGTCGCTGAGGGCCCAGGATGAACATCCCTCCTTCAACCTGTCATCTGTTACCTCCTCCCACCAGCAGCACAAGTCGATATGCTTGTTTTGAACCCCCTCATTGGCAAGCCAGTCTGCAACTTTGTTGGCTTCCCTGCAGACATGCACCAACCTAAGAGTTCTCAGCATTCTTAGGTGTGCTTGTATTCTTTGGTAGATTTGCAGAAGCCGCCAGTGTTATGAGATTTTCTCTGGTGCAACGCCAGCATTTATCCTCTTCACCGAGTTAATGACTAATTCCGAGTCAGCCTCAATGATGACATTGTGAATGTTGTACTTGAGAAGTATTTCTAGGCATAATTCCATCGACATGAGCTCATCCATATTGTTGGTTACTTTTCCTAGATAACTATGGAAGATTACTTGTATGTTTCCTTCCTCATCCCTCATGACCCCTCCATATCCTACTTCCCCCGAATTCCCTTTTGAGACCCCATCTATGTTAAATTTTAAAAAGCCATGTGAAGGGGGTTGCCAAGAAGACTTTACAACTGAGGTAATCTTGTTGATTTGAATAGAACCCTGAGGGGGATGAACCTTGAACTCTAACTTCTCCAGTATTCCAGCCTCTCTTTGTCCAATGGGTTTGCCAGTAGCTACACCTCCCAGGATATGAACAGTCTCTTTGAGTTGTTTAAGGATTAGCTTAAGGATGTTGCTCATCGGACTCGCTTTATCCTTGAAAATCCTATTGTTGCGCTCCTTCCAAACATTCCAGATTACGAATCCTAGGGTCAACATCTAAGCGTGATTTCATTATCCAAAAAGTTTTTCCGCCAGTTCTTCATAGTAGTAATGATGTCATTTACATTTCTGTCTGTCTGCTCGAAGACTTCACCAACCCGATTCCAAAGTACTGTAGTGAAAGTGCATCTATTCAGGAGATGATTTGTAGTTTCTTCTTGTTGTCTACATAAGTGACATCTTGAAGGGCCAACAGAGCCTCTTTTTCTTAGATTATCCCATGTCAGAATCTTGCCTTGTTGAACCAGCCACTTGAACAGTTTGACTTTAATCCAATGAGTATTATCCCAGAGTTCTTTCCACGTCTTATCAGTGTTTGGAAGGTTAAACCCTGAATCTATCTTTTTGGCCTCCTTAAGGTTGAAGAGACCTACCTTGTTCTTTCCCCATATTAGTTGATCTTCCAAATTTGAGTTTAAGATTTTCCTCTTATCTAAAAGACCTTTAAGGGCTATATCTTGAGATGCAGCATACCCATGCCACTGTAATATGGAAGTTTCCAAGTTCTCCATTTCCCATTGTTCCTTGATTGGTCACAATAGTCACTTACCCACCTTAATCCTTTGTTGGTGGTATCGGTGTGAATGTCTGCTAATTCATCACTTCAGAGATTGTCCTCCCGCTACCAATTATCCTCCAAGAACCAAGCTAGATTTCCATTTCTGATCTCCTAGAAACTGTGATTTTGGACTAGGGCCCTGTTCTCCCATGCCCTGTTCCAAATTGCAGAACCTTTTACTTGTCCTGTCATTCTAATTAGGTTCTTCTCTTGCCATTCTCTTGCATATTTTTGCTTCCATAGTTTTGCCCAGGGGGCCTGTATTTCTTTTAGTCATCTCCACTAGATTTTGGCACCAAGAACTCTGTTAAGAATTCCTGGGTCATGAGGACCCAAGCCACCATGGGACTTAGGTTTGCAAACCCTGTCCCATGACACAAGGGTCCATTTCTTCTTTTCTTCACCTTTCCCCTAGAGAAAGTCTCTCTAAATGTTTCTCATATTAGTAATTACACCAGTTGGTGCCGGAATGGTAGATAGCATATAGATAGGGATACTTTGGAGGACAACCTTAGTTAGAATCAGTCTCCCCGTTAGATTTAGTGTTGTATTTGTTCATTTTCTATTCTTATCTTTTAGCTTATTAAGAACAGGCTCCCAAATATCCTTGTGAAGCGGTTTGTTGGTGAGGGGAACTCCCAGGTACTTTGCAGGTAGTGACTCCCTTTGAAAGCCTAAAATTCTGGAGAGATTTCTTTGTATTGAAATATCAGTATTGAAAAAGAAAATCTTTGATTTAGTAAGACTTACCTCTGTGCCTGCTACCTTAGCAAACTCACTCAGAATCCGTTTGAATGCTTTGGCTTCCTTGACAATGGGCATGCCTTGAAGCATAATATCTTCCACAAATTGTTTATGTGTCACCGTGTCCCCACCTTGAGTAAGTCTCAGACCCTAAATTCTCCCTTCCTCCTTAGTAGCTCTAATTTCTCTCCCTAACCCTTCCATCATTAGAATGAAAAGGAAGGGAAAAAGAGGATCGCCTTGCCTGAGACCTCTTGAAGGCTTGAAGGTTTTGGAGGGAGAGCCATTGAAAAGAATTGAACAGCTAGCGGTGGTAACTAGCGCCATAACCCATTTAATCCAATTCTAATCAAAGCCATAGGCTTTTAATATTGCTCTTATGTATGGCCAACTATGTTTTTCATAGGCCTTTGCTATGTCCAGCTGAATTATCATTCCTTCCTGTTTATTGGTAATGAGTGAATGAACCATTTCATGTGCTTGAATTATATTATCTAGAATTTGTCTTCCCTCCACATAACCTATTTGCTCCTATAACATTAGAGTTGGAAGGAGTGGTTTGAGACGGTTGGCAATTACTTTGGATATAAATTTGTATACCACATTACATAATGTTATAGGTCTAAATCTGTCTGGAGAGGTGGCCTTTTCCTGTTTGGGGATTAAGGCTATGAAAGATTCGTTGAGCGCCTTTAATATTGTCTTAAATCGTCGAGAGTCTTCCACTACCTCGAGGATGTCCTATTTCACTATCCTCCAACAATCTTTGAAAAAGTCCACATTGAAGCCATCCAGTCCTGGTGCTTTCCCATTGTGCATCTCTTTAACGACTTCCTCATTTCTTCTTCTATTACTGGTCTATTGAGATTGTAATTAACTTCTCTAGTAACCAATTTAGGAATGTACTGAGTAAATATTTTCGTAAACTGGTTTTTGTCTTCTGAGGTTTCCTCAGCAATTTTTTGAAAATGTTGGACTAGAACCTTCTCCATCTCTTCATGAGTGTTTCTTTCTATTCCATGCTGATCTATAAGTTTCACAATTCTATTGTTTTTTGTGAGCTATGGTGGATCTGTGAAATAATTTGGTGTTTCTCTCCCCTTCTTTAATCCATTGTACTCTAGATTTCTGTCTCCAGAATATTTCCTCTTGAAGCCATCTGTTGTCCCACTTTTGTTGGAGTGACTTTGCCATCTCTTTCCTTTCATTTTTGTAGCCTTATATGATGAGAATCTAGTTTATTTCCTTTAGTTTCTTTTCCACATCTCCTTTAGCTTTGAAGATGTTACCAAATTCCTTTTCATTCCACTCTTTGTGTCTGCCTCTGATGTGTTTGAGCCTATAGTGTAGAAGGAACATCTTTGTACCCTAAAGGTGTAGTTCTTCCTTCCACCATTTTTCAATGCTTGTGAGGAAGTCTGAATGTGTGAGCCAAGCGTTCTCAAACCTAAAGGGGGTGTTCCTTGGTTTACCAAAAAGAGAAACCTCCAATTGGATATGCCAGTGATATAAACCTCCAAAAGGTAGTATGAGCGTAGTAATGTTGCTTCCCCTAAGAAGAAGTTCCTTTGAAACAATAAATCTGTCCAATTTTAAGGCTACTTGGGTAGGGCCCCCTATTTTGTTATTCCAAGTGAAGATTCCATTGCTTGTTTCCATATCAACCAATTTCATATTGGTGATGAAGTTATGGAAGGTGACTGAATCTCTACCAAGTGTTCTAGTTCCTCCTTTCTCCTCCATGAGTGATTTTGTCATGTTAAAATAACCTACAAGAATCTAGGGTAGAGCTGGCTATCTCTTCTTCATATCCTCCAGTGTTGTGAGGAGTCTAAATTTGTCCTCCATTGGCTATGGACCATAGACATTAGTGGTCATGTAACATTGTCTGTCACCCACCAGTTGGAAAATTAGAGAAAGGTGATGTATGGATGCCTCCGCATCAATCACACCAAATTTCTATGGATCCCATAGAGTGAGAATGCCACCAATAGATTTATTTGCCTTAACTTCAAGGTATTCATATCTATTTAACCATTTGCTATGTTTATCACGGATCCTCTCCACTAAGCATTTTGTTTCTTATATGAATACTATGTCAAGTTTTTCCTCTCTGATCCTTTTACCTAGATTCCTCTGTTTTCTTCTGCTCCCTAGTCCTCTGATGTTCCAGGATGTGATTTTCATTGAGGTGGGGTTTTAAAGGAGTAACTATAAAGGTCTTTCATCCTTTCTGAGTCAATCATGAGTTTTCCACACTCCAGTAGTAGTTCTTTCTGTCTTTTTCTTCCCATCCTCTTGGTTGGATTTTTGGTTAGTTTTCCTATTATTAATCCTATTGGGGAAGTCCTTTATTTTCCTGGTTATCATGTCCTCTTTTGACTCCTGCAGCTGTTTGTTGTGACTTGTTAAGGAATATCTGTTGGACCTTGTCCACATCCTCTGGAGGGATGGAGTTTATTCCCAGGTTTCCTCCTTGTTCTAGAATTTTTTCTAGCTCTAGGTTCTCCCTTTCCAGGATCTCCTGTAAGTCTTGGTCCTCTGTACCACTTTCACTTTGAGTCATTTCTTGGTATTTTTCTATTTCCATGGTACTCAAGGGGTCTGTCGTGTGTTCATTATGTTCCTGAGTGAATTCCATGTTGGTCTCTTTTTGTTTCCCCCTTGCTGTCTGACTCTCTGTACTCTCTTTATCACCTCCATCTACTTATTTTTCTCCTAAAATATCAAAACTGTTGTGTCTTCTTGTTTTGTTATCATTCACAATAGGGTTCTTTTGTGTCTTCCTTCCCCCCCCTTTTCCTTTTCCTCCTACTTTGATGAAACTTTTCTGGTCTTTCCCTTTGCTGGTGTTTATATTTTCCTCCCTTCTATTAAGAGGACAGTCTCTAGATAGGTGCCCATGCTCATGACATTTGTGACATCTGAACGGGATGTGTTCATAGTCAACTGTTTGAACCATTCCTCGTCACAGAATTCTAGAATGACCTCATCTGGAAGGGCTCCTGATAGGTCCATCTCCACACATATACAGGCATAGGAGGTATATTTTCCCTGTAGAGTTGCCTCTGAAAATTTTAAAAAATGACCTAATTTCTTGCCTATATCTTTTAAAGGCTTTGGCATCCAGTAATCTAAGGGTAAGGAGTATAGTCTAATCCATACCGGTACCGAAGTGAAGGTTTCTCATTCTGGCACAAAGTTCATCGTCCATGGCTGCATATAGAGACTAGCAGCTGCAAAGAAGTAAGGTCCTCCTTCAAAAATCCTATCTCTGTCTTCCATGTTCATGAACACCATTGTAAAAAAACCTTTGGATCCAAGATGTATATTTAACTCCCCCTTTGGTTTCCAATTGTATTTTATCTAGGTGTACAACGCTTTCTCTAACAGCCAGATTCCCATAAATTTGAATATGATGGCATAGTTTTCCATGTGATCCCTGTGCGCTTGCAGAGCTGGATCATTCAGAATAACCCAAGGTTTAGATATAGTCTTGGGTTTATAGCGCCCCATATTGGCTCTGTTCTCTGTTCCCTAAATTCTGTCTTCCCATGTCTCCTCCTGACAATCTTCTTCATGGGCCCCTTGATCTGCATGGGTTTTGTTGCCTTTCGCCTTCTGGTTTCAATGTTTTTTGTCTTGACCTCCAAGTGTTGTGGAGGTTTGTTCTTATTCCCTCCTCTTCCTCTGTCTGTAACAATATCACTGTAGGAGGGAGTGGACCCAACATGCCCCTCTCCTTCAAAAAAGTGTTGTCCTCAATGCTTGAGTAGTTCTGGATACTTCTGCATAAAATTCTCATCCTCCCATGTGGAATCTTCAGCGGATAAGTTCTTCCACTTGATAAGATACTCTGAAATTGATCGATTTCGTAGCTGTCGAGTTCTTGTTTCTGTGACTGCTTCCGGTTCCAATATAATTTTTCCTTCCTCGTCAAGTTTTGGCAATATTGTTTGAACTGGGAGCTTGTCACCTATAACCTTCTTTAAACATGAAACATGGAAAACTGGGTGCAATCGAGAAGCTGCAGGAAGCTCCAATTTGTATGCCATAGTACCAATCTTTTCCAACACCTTGTACGGACCATAATACTTTGGTGATAATTTATTATCCTTCTTAGCTTGCTTTAGGGACATTTGCTTATATGGTTGTAGCCGTAGGAATACCCAATCACCTACATCAAAACTTCTTTCACTGCGATGTTGATCTGCCTGTTGTTTCATTCTATTTTGTGCCAACACGAGGTTATTCTTTAAGAGTTGGAGGACTTGTTGTTGATGTTCGATGTGATGTTCCACTGCCTGAACCTTAGAATTTTCTCTTAAATATGATGTGATTGATGGTGGTTGGTACCCATAAAGTGCCATAAATGGGGTCATTTTTGTTGCTGTATGGAAGGAAGTGTTATACCACCATTCAGCAAGAGGCAACCATTTGACCCATTGTGTCTGTTTATCAGATACAAAGCAACGAAGATATCCTTCCAAACATTTGTTTACTATCTCAGTTTTCCCATCAGATTGAGGATGATAAGATGAGCTATGAGCTAACTGAGTACCAAGACAAGAAAATAATTCTGTCCAAAAATTTCCAGTGAAAATGGGATCTCTGTCACTTACAATAATCTTTGGGTTTCCATGTAGCTTTTGAATTGTTTCCATAAATGCAGTAGAAACTGTACTGGCTTTAAATGGATGTGATAATGCACAAAAGTGTGCATACTTGGTAAGTCTGTCAACTACCACCATGATGACACTCTTTCCCTCAGACTTGGGTAAACCTGTGATAAAATCCATTGAAACCTCCTCCCAACGTTGGCTTGGAATGGATAAAGGTTGTAATAGACCCGGTGTCTTAATTGTTTCAACTTTATTTTGTTGGCAAACCAAACATTCCGCCACAAACTTTTGAATATCTGATTTAAGGCCATCCCAAAAAAATTCCTTCTTAACCCTGTGGTAAGTTTTTAAAAATCCTGAGTGCCCTCCTAAGGGAGAAGTGTGCAATTCCATAAGAATCTTTTGTTTTAGCTGGGAATTCTTACAGAGGTATAAGTGATCTTTGTACCATAACGAATCATTTTGCCAGCTAAATGTATCAGAAGTACTGAAATCTTGTTGTAGCTTTCGAATAAGTGCCCACACTTCTTCGTCATTCTTCCATTCCTCCTTTGCTTCGTTTATCCAATCTGGTTGGATAATAGAAATGGCACACAACAATGCTTCCATATCCTCATCCTTTCTTGAGAGTGCATCTGCCACCACATTTTGCTTCCCTTTTTTGTAGATGATTTCAAAGTCATAACCCAACATCTTTGTGACCCACTTTTGTTGCTCTTCAGAGGATAATCTTTGTTCTAAAAAGTATTTAAGGCTATCATGATCCGTTTTTACCTTGAAGTGTCTTCCCATTAGGTAGGGTCGCCATTTCTTAAGTGCATGGAGTATTGCCAACATTTCCTTCTCATAAATAGCTTTGCTTAAAAACTTTCCCTTGATTGGACGACTTTCAAAAGCAATGGGTCTTTCATCTTGCATTAGAACAACACCAATTCCATTTCCTGAAGCATCACATTCCACAATAAAGGTTTTTGTGAAGTCCGGTGTAGCTAAGACCGGTGCTTGGCACATTGCCTCTTTAAGATGTTTAAAGGCCTTTGTTGCTTCCGGAGTCCATGAAAATGAATCTTTCTTCAATAATGTTGTTAGAGGTGCTGCTATTCTCCCATAATTCTTAACGAACTTGCGATAATACCCTGTCAACCCAAGAAATCCTCGCAGATGCTTTATGGATGTGGGGATTTTCCATTCCTTAATGGCTTTAATTTTGCTAGGGTCTACCTTAACTCCTTCATGAGATACAATATGACCCAAATATTCCACCTCCTGGACTCCAAAGAAACATTTGGATCTTTTTGCATATAATTGTTTCTCCTCCAATAGTTGTAGCACCTTGTCAACATGTTCAACATGATCCTTCCAAGACTTGCTGTAGATTAGTATATCATCAAAAAATACTAACACAAATTTTCTAAGGAATGGTTTGAAAATTGAATTCATCAAACCTTGAAATGTTGAAGGTGCATTGGTAAGGCCAAAAGGCATGACCAAAAATTCATAATGACCCTCATGAGTTCTAAATGTCGTTTTTGGAATGTCTTCAATCTTCATTCTGATTTGATGATATCCCGAACGAAGATCCAACTTGGTGAAGTAAATTGATCCATGCAATTCATCCAGTAATTCATCAATGACAGGAATGGGGAACTTATCTTTAATAGTGAGCTTGTTGAGCTCCCTATAATCTGGACACATGCGCCATGATCCATCCTTCTTGTGCACCAATACTACTGGAGCTGAGAAAGAACTTTGACTTGGTTGAATTATACCAGCCTCTAGCATTTCTGCAACCATACGTTCAATTTCACTTTTTTGGACATATGGATATCTGTACGGCCTGATGTTTGGAGGAACACTTCCTGGAATCAGATGAATAGCATGATCATGATCACGCATAGGTGGGAGACCTTTGGGAGTCTCAAATACCTTGGAATGATTGTCCAGGACTTTTTGGAGATCTGGAGAAATAGATGATTCCAATGTGGAAACATCTAGCGAACATAATTGTGCAATTACACCTCTTTGCTCCTTTTTTAGAAGCTTTGTCATGCCATTAGAGCTGATTATCTTTCCTGGTTTCCCTGCAATACCCCTTAATTCAACTTCCTTTCCTTCCACAGAAAATTTCATGAAAAGTTCTTGAAAATTAAAAGCTATTGTACCCAAGGATTGTAGCCATTGGACTCCTAGTACAACATCAGCACCTCCCATTGGAATGGAAAGCATTGGGCTAGTCAATACATATTCTCCCATGGATAGCTTGATATTATGGCACTTTCCAGAAAAATTTATTGTTCCTCCATTTGCAATCATCACTTGACACTCTGGTGCTGGATGCTGGATATAGGAAGCAATTCAATTGTTTTGCTACCCTACAATGAATAAAATTGTGGGTGCTTCCTGAATCAATCAACACTATTACCTTTTTCTTCTTGATTTGTCCTTCTATCTTGATGGTTTGAGGAGTGGTAATTCCCGCCAATGCATTACAAGATATGGTCGGATTTATTTTTTCTTCATCTAGGCTTTGTTCCTGAAATATATCCTCTTCTTTTGACCTTTCTTGCTCCTTTTCTTCTTCCTCTTCACAATCTATGTAGAATAATTTCTTCTCAGCACACTTATGACCTTTTGTGTATTTGCTATCACAATTGTAACAAAGCCCTTTTGCTCTTTTTTCTTCCAATTGTTGTGGTGTCAACCTTGTAGGTTGTGGAAGACTATGGGCAACAACACTTCCATCTTTATAGTTGTGAATGGTATGCTTCCTAGTTGCCATAATTTTGCTTTCCATTTTTCTTGCTAACCTGAATGCCTTCTCTAATGAATCAGGTTCCCAAAGGCGCACATCATGTTGGATATTATCCTTTAAAGACCCTATGAACACATCAATCCTATGCTCCTCTGGAATATCTTTAACCCTTATGTTCAATTTTTGGAACTCCTCAATGTGCTCCATTATTGAACCCTTTTGTTTGAGACTTATCAATTGGCTAAAAAAAGTGTTGCTTTTTGTATCCTCATAATGTGCTATCAATTCTTCCGTAAAAATTGCCCAAGTGATAAATTGTTTACGAGAACAAAGCCATTGATACCATACAAACTGATTTGGTTCCAAATATAAAGTTTCCATACGTACCTTTTGTGTGTTTTTCACATTATTGAGATCGAAGAATTGCTCCATCTGTAATATCCATGTGGCGGGATCCTTGCCATCAAACTTCCTCATATCGATTTTTGGAACATGGTGAGTCTTTGATCCAACATTAGAGTCTATGGAATCATGATTAACATTTCTTTTGTTCTCATCATGAGTTTCCTTTAGTACCCTTTCACCCTTAGGGACTATTTCTTGTAGCAACTTATTCATATTTATCTTCAATTCATCCATGTCTGTCTTCAAATCTATCTTCAAATCATCCATCTTAGCTTCCACGTCAATCATCTTAGCTTCTACGCTTTTCTTTAAATAGTCCATCTTAGCTTCTACACCTTTCTTTAAACCATCCATCTTAGCTTCTACGTCTTTCTTTAAACCATCCATCTTAGATTATGTTCCTTTTTGTGCAAGGGACAGTTGTTGCACTTGGTCTTGTAATTTTGATATATCATGTTGCATTTCTTCCTCTTCTTCATGAGTCATGCTAGAGCTTTCAGGTTCCTTACTAGGTGTTTGCATTTTCTTTCCTCGAGGCATCAGTTACCGATAATAATGCTCTACTATGACCTTTGAATTTCTTCAAAATAAATTTTCAAACCAAGCTTAAGCAAAAATTTAAGAAAATCTACACACCTTTTTTCACTTTGTAGGAGCTCGATATTGCCTCTGATGTATCTCTGTACTTTCCAATCATCTACTTTTGAATTTACGAGCTGTAGTAGCCATCTGTGTCCTCTTTCCAATGCCACAAGTCTGACCCAAATTGGATTCTCCAAGGAAGGGTTATGTGAAATCTCCCATAGTGACTTGCTTATAGACTAGTTCAGTAGAGCGAACTTGTACGACGTGCCACGAGTCACTGTTTCAACCTTTGGATCTAAAACATGCATACAAGAAACTACAGGCCGTCCTCTTTCTGTACCTTTTTATGAAATTTCAATCCGATCCTCAGAGAGAAAGTTATGACGATTTTCCCCAGGTCACCTGTTTTGAATGTAATTCAGGAGTCTGCAAAAATACCAACTTCCTCAGATCATATCTCCGCAAATATCATGCACAAAGCTCTGAAATTCGGACCCAAGGTTCAGCGCCAATTCTTCTCAAATGGGTTTTTTTTGTGACTTCTGAAACATCACAGAAACAAAGTTATAGCGAAAATGCCACGATGACCTGTTTGGAGCAGTGAAACCCTAGAATCCAAAGCTCTGATACCAAATGTTATGAAACCAGCTCAAGAAAAGATAGAAAAGATAGATCCACGCCTTAGAATTCAGCCTCTTCGAGGCGGCAACCTCCTTTACATTACATGAATGAAAAATTCTTGGATGATACAAATGACAAAACCTCCTTTCTATATATAGGAGTCTAAGGAGTCACAATATAATCCAGCCGACCTAACAATAATAATATAAAGCCACAAAAATAACAATAGAGGGATTCTATGGGGCACAGAAATAACAATATGGGGGTAATAGGGGCACAACAATATAAATAAGGGGTATAACTACAATAGTAATGGGGTAATTACTAGTATTATAGGGACCCAACAGGAGCTCCCTCCTCCCTGTGCCTCCATGGGTTCCTGATGCCCTCTGTCACTCTCTTAGTTAAAACCTAGAACCCTCTGTGGAACCAGAAATCGCCTTCCGCCACTCTCAGGTCGTGTCAATTTTTTATTTCTTATTGTTAATTTTTTTTTTTTTTTTACATTTTTATGATTGATTTTTTTTTTGATGTTTGATTTATTTTGTCCTTTTTTATATATTTGATTTTTTTTCATGTTTTGTTATTTTTTGTGTTTTTTTATTGTTTTAATTATTATTATTATTATTATGTTTTCATTATTTTTTTTATTATTTAATGTTTTTCGGGCTCATGATAAAATATTTTACGCCATTATTTCGAAATGTTGAAATTTTACCCTTGAAAAAAATGTGTTATCCCAGCAAAAACATGTTGAAAATTTACCCTAGGAAAAAAAGGGTGTTATTCCAGCATCAACACTTTTCATTTTTAGCATTGTTTTTGATGTTTTTACGAGTTTTTTTTGGCCAGAGTTCGCGTTTTGAGTTTATAGTTCCCATTTCAAAATTTACATTGGTGAAAATTGGTCCAGTTTCTGATTCATCCTAAATATTCTTAAAATCTCTCGTTTATGTCATATTTTGAGATATTTCCAAAATCTACCATTAATATAAATTCAGTGTATTCAAACCAAGACTACATGTAACCAAGTATATTAGTCTCGGTAGAGAAACCTTGCCACGACTATGGCTGTGATGCACCAGAGGCATATAGGGCACATCGATTTTGTCTTTTTGCATTGCACTGTAGATGGTAGCTAACAGAATGGAATTCGGTTGACCAGATCTGCAGGAAGGAGCGATATTGTTCATAGAGATCGACTTGGCTTGAAATTCGAACACAGGAACTGCCTTCTTCATGTGCTTCTTATTCTCACTAGATTTCCTCGAGAAGAACATAGAACTCTTCCATGACTTCATTTTCTTCAAATGTTGCACCTATTTCTGAATTTGATCCAATGGAGCTTTCAAATGCGAGACAGGCGATGCCTCCTCCTTGCGTTGTTGATGCGATTGAGCTTCTGCATGCACCTGTGAAATCCACAGTAATTATTAAAAGAAACATTACAATATAAGAATATCTTAAAAACTATAAAATGCACCTATCTTCTTGTTTCTCTTATTGCAAACTGTAAATATTTATAAGACGTAGTCTAACATGCGATCTTAGGGAGAACCTGAGCATAGTCTATTTCTAGATCAAAGAAAAAATAATTGAACTAGGAATGCCCTGAGATGGGGATGCCATAGCTAACGTTGCCACTTGAAGACATTGAAAAATAAAAATAAGCAGATCACAAAGCCATGGCTTCGTCTATATCATATTTTGAACATTTCCTTGAATAGAACCACCCAATTTTTTGGAAATTCAGTTTGATAATTCCCACAGGCCTACTGCTAAGATCACAACCCAACTGCCCTAGTTTTAGAATAACTTACAGTTAAAAAGTGAACATGCATTAATGCTCTATGATCTGGTCGATAATTGTTGTTAGCTTTAGTTCTGGTGCCTTAACTCTTGGATTTTCTTTAACAACACCCGCCTTATAATTGTTAATATTATGTCATTCGAACATTCGTATTTTTGTCCCAAATACAAGCCAATTTGGTCACCATGATGTGTACATTACCCTTTATGTCCCATCATTGTCATCACAGTTTTTTTCCTTGTATGGAGATGGCAAATATTGTTTATTTCTAATTGTGTAATGGTAGATATGTATAGTGAAATTAGATAGCTATTAATATTTCTGGAGTAATAGTTTCATTAATGCATTAGCAGTATTTACCAACCTATGGATTTGGGCAAGTACAAAATCCAAAGGTTGACATACATTGCCTCGTGTATTAATGGATCTATAACTCCAGAAATATTGGTTGTAAAATTAGATGAACATTGCATATACTTAAACTTGAATAATGCACAATAAACTTACATTGATCAGATTACATATATACATGAAGTGTTGTCTCAAGATAGGTAGATTAACTTGAACACACAATCACTTGGTTGAGAGAATATCTCAATCACACACCAATCTAGGAAACATCTAGCTTTAAACAACTCCTAAATAATAGGAACAAACTCCTTTACATAAAAAGAATCACAACTAAGACAAGTAGGAATTATATTTCCAAGTCACCCCCTTAATGACTACTTGTCTCAATCTCAATATGCAAAGTATAATTATGATCCTCGTATTTAAAAACATGATAAAAAATAATATGTCGACGTCCATATAAAGGAACAACCTTCTATTGGAATGCATGGGTATCAACCATTGCAATCGCCAATATACTAGGATGTCCTTCGTGTACATGTTTCAGTCAACCATTACCTGCATACCTGCACCTATACCCGCAAATCCCCCTGCATCATCATCATCCTGGGTTTTATTAGATTACCCATAACCATGCTCTGGGTTTTATCCACTTACCCTAAACCATGCCTAGGGTTTTGTCAGCTGACCCTAAACCATGCCTATAGGAATCCCTGTCCACTTCACTCTCACATGTGGTTTCTGGATTATCACAAACCTACACTGCAAAGTGGTTTATGGCTTACCACAAACCTGCACTTACACTGTCACAAGTGGTTTTTGGCTTACCGCAAACCTGGAATCACAAAGTGGTTTTAAGATTACCACAAACTTCATGGGGTTACACATGTCTCATTAGGCATACATTACACACTCCAATTCATGGAGTTACTAGGTACATACTTTCCAAAGACCAAGACACAAACATCATACTTGCTTACTATTACATGTGTGATTCACATTACATCATAATATTCATTCTAGTTTATTCTTCAACACACAATTATTTACCTTGTTTTTCCATCTCTATTATTGGTTCAACTATCCACTGCTTCAACCAACTTCTTCTAAAATTAGAACCAAATTTGGTGTCTTCGACTTGAATCTTTCCAATTTCTATTTGTAGTTGTTAGAGTGATCAATTCTAACAAATTGCATTTACATATTTACATGTTAAGTTGATCAGGCTCAAGATATTTCATTTACAAAACCCAAAGGAAAATTCAACAACACAATTCATTTCATCAAGCATATACTCATTTAAAACATAGTGAAAGTGTTGGTTTCATCTTTACCCATGTAGGATGAGTTATCCTCTGTCTTCCTTGGTGCTATTGACACATCATCATGACAATGACTTGCATTAAGGCGACAAACCATTTGTGACAATAAACCTTACTAAACATATCAACAACCGAGATTGACAATGTGATGGAAATCTCCATTAACATGTCATCATGAGAAGTAAGTAATAAATGCCCAAAATTTATTTAACCTGAATATGAAAGTAAAATGATGAGTAAGTCTCACCAAATTTCCTATACCTATACTTTGGGCTCCAATGACTGCTTTGTATTAATTAAAAATGATCACTATAATCACCAGATGCAATTTGTTCTGAGTGACTCACTGGCTAAATAGTGCTCCCTGTACAAAGACGTGGTGCCCATGGACTCAACTCCTATAGTCTGTAGGCCTTATCGAATTTTCATGTCGACCACGATACTCTCAGTTGGAGTAGCACCATCATACTTAAAGGGTCTATTGTAATCGTACGACTTCACCATTGAGCTTATTCAGTGCTAAGAGGTTTCTAAGGGAGCTTTTGATCTTAAAAATGGCATGCACATCTGCACTATCAAACATACAACTCATCGTATTACGCACTATGCCCTGCGGATCCATAGGTTGAAGGCATGAGAAATCAATGCCAAACTTGGCCACCACTCCACTGTTAAAGGGCCTCCACTCCTCCACCATCGAAGGACCTCTGACTTTCATCGACAAACCTATGAGATTTAATCGAAGAATTGTCGTCGCATACGTTACGTGCACCTGACCAGAGACCTTGATGTGGAAGCCATGATTGGGACACAAATCCTCCTCATTATCCATGGCAGGGACGATGCTAATGACCAACAACAAAACATTTTGGTAATCACCGCCAATTTTCACGTCATTATTTGTGTGTTGCAAGACCTTCAATAGAACTCCAGGAATTAGAGACACCATTTCGCCCCTCACAGGATCTCTGCAAACCTCCTCCCCTAATATAATGGAATAGTAATAGTCACAACGCAGATTAGTTTGATTAGAATCCCAAGAAATTTTTCTATTAGTCAATTTGTTGTGATTGACTCATACTCGGGCAACAACTTTAATATCACAGAGCACCACACTCTCTCGACCCTCACAATCTTGATTAATCGACATACAAAATAAATAAAAAATTACACAAATATGTCCTTATTTATGTGGCCTAGGAGGGGCCAAGGTCCCCGGCTCAAACAAACTATGATATCAACTTAAAATTGAATAATGTACACTAAAATTAGATTGACCATATTATATATATACATAAAGTGTTCTCTCATGATAGGTATTCTAACATGGACTAACAATCACTTGGTTGAGAGAATATCTCGACCACAACTCCTAAATAATAGGAACAAACTCCTTTACATAGAAATAATAACAACTGAGACAAGTAGGAATTATATTTCCAAGTCATATATATACCTTCACACAACATTCAATGTTACATAGTAATGGAGTGATTAATGTTATATGATGATGAAGTGACTTGCATAACATTCAATGTTATATAACAAGATAAATATTACATAAATGTTAATAACAGACTTTTAAAGGTGAATGGTGGTGATTTCACTATTCTTTATGTTGAACATTTTTAGTAATTCGTTATAATTTTATAACCATAGTTTATTTGTTATATTTTTTGGAAGGTTTTCTACATTTTATCTTTTTAAAATCGATGTAGAGATTTATTGGAATTACAAGTTTGAATTGTAAAATTTCCACAATCAAAGTGCCCCAAAAGTTGTTTAGGGTGTCGAAACCTAATTTAAACAACAAAAATAAAAGAAAGTAATCGTATCTAGAGGACCATAACCATTAGTAATGACAACGAAACAAAGGGCTATGATAGAAAATGAAAATGACAGGCAACAACCTAAAATCATCTAATAAACTTCTCACATTCTATGCCTACGAAATAACAAACTAGTGAGATAATTAAAAACCATCGGTTTTCAAAAAAACAGACAAAATGCTTTGTCTAACTACTAGCCTAGATCCATCTTAACTTTGGATCTATCAAGCGTCGAGAGGGATCAAATCTATCACGGTGTAAACCTTTCTTCAAGTTTTGCACTCAAAAAAGAGGTTTGCACCTCGAGATATTTGATCCCTCTCGGCGCTTGATAGATCCGGAGTTAAGATGGATCTAGGTTGGTTTTAGTCGTGTGCGGCCAAGGAAAATCTATCGAACATATGATTAATTTTATCAATAATATCTAAATACATATAATATTAATATAATTATTTTAAATATGCTAAATATGTCTGAGATTTATCTGGTCATTTTAATTTTAAATTTGCTTAGTTACCTCAATTTGTTGAGATGATAAATATTGTCAATAATGATGAAAAATGATGAAATAAAAATTTTGAATGCAAAGTTACAATGTAATAGTGTTGAATGATAGAAAATGTGAATAATAAAAATGTAATCAATTACAAATGGTCTTCATTGTGATCAATCTCAAACTATTTTCTTCTACTATTTTTATTGTCACCCTTATTAGTTTTGTCATACTTTTATATCAATTATATGAAAAGGACAGTTGAAATCATAAACCATTTAAATATTTAGCTCGAGTTGTTGTAGTAAACATCATACCTTGTCTCTCTTTCTCTCCAATATTAATAGGTTGAATCACTATAACACAAAAATCAATGTACATTGTCAATAATCAATAATTTTTTTGTGCTTACACTGAAATCAATTCATGTTATTAATCCAATCGCTTTAAAAGAAATTTACCATCATACATCCAATTACATCAAATCAAAAATCAACATATACAGTGAAATCAATGCATCTAATGCAAGAAATCAAATAATATTATAAAACAACATCTACAATGAAATCAATGCATCTAATGAAAGTAATCAAATATGATTAGAAATCAAAATCTACACTCAAATAAATGCATCTAGTGAAAGTAAGTAAATAAGATAAGAAACCAACATCTACACTGAAATCAATGCATCTAGTGAAAGCAATCAAATTGGATTAGAAATCACTATCTACAATGAAATTAATGCATTTAGTGCAAGCAATCAAATAGGATTAGAAATCATCTACATTCAAATCAATGCATCTCGTGCATGCAATCAAATATAATTAGAAATCAACATCTACATTGAAATTATGCATCTAGTGCAAGAAATCAAATATGATTAGAAATCACCATCTATACTCAAACAAATGTATTTAGTGTAAGTAATCAAATAAGATTATAATTCATCTACATTGAAATCAATGCATCTAGTACAAATAATCAAATATCATTAGAAATCAACATCTACACTAAAATCAATGCATCTAGTGCAAGAAATCAAATAGGATTAGAAATCACCATCTACACTAAAATAAATGCATCTAGTGCAATAAATATTCTTCCCTCTCTCTCCCCTCCATATATATCTATATCCCCCTCCATATCTCCTTCGTCTCTTCATCTCACCGCCCCAAACACTCACACTCTCTCACTCCATATCTATCAACCTCTCTATCTCTCCCTCCCTGTCTCAATATCCCTCTTCTTTATCTTCACCTTCCATCTATATCTCTATCTCCCTATGTCTCTTTATATTACCCCCAAAACATACACTCTCTTACTCCAATCTATCTATCTATCACTCCCTCCTCCTCTCTCCCTCTCTCTCTTCCCCTTCTCTCCCTCTCCCTTGCTTCTATCTCTCTTCCCTCTCGTTGTCCTCTCTCCTTCTCTCTCCATCTCCCTTGTAACTTCCTCTCTCTCTCTCTCCACCTTTATTTCTCTATGATTTTCTTCTTACCTCCCTCTCTCTCCCCCTCCATTTCCATATATCTTTCCCTACCTCTCTCCACTCTCTCACAAACTCTCTCTCCTCCTTTCTCTCTCACATCTCTCTCTCTCCACCCCCCTCTCTCTCTCTTCACCTTCTAACTTTGTTACTATATGCCTCTCCCTCTCCTTCTCTCCCCCCTTCTCTCCATCTCTCCTTCTTTGACTCATTATCTCACGCCCAAACATACAAGCTCTCTCTCCATATCTCCCTTATCACTCCCTCACTCTCTCCACTTCTCACTCTCTATGTCTTTCTTCTTTCCCCTCTCTCTCCCCCTCCAACTCCGTCTCTCTATCCCTCCCTCTCTCCTCCTCCTATCTCAAGTCCTCTCTCTCTCTCTCTTTCTCCTACCTTCGTCTCTCTTCCCCCATCTCTCTCTCTCTCTCTCTCACTATCTCTCTCTCTCTCTCTCTCTCTCTCTTCCACCATCACTCTCTTCCTCTCTTTCCCTTTCTCTTCCCCCCTCTCTCCCTCTCTTTAATCCAATCCTATATCTCTCTCTCTCTGTCTTTTCACCCCAATCCTCTCTCCCCCCATCACTCTCTCTCTCTCCCTCTCCAACTATGTTACTATATCCCTCATTTTCTCCTTCTCTCTCCTTCTGTCCCCCCTTGTCTCCATATCCCCTTATATGTCTCTTTATCTCACCCCTAAACATACATACTCTCTCTCCATCGTTCCCTTGTCACTCTCTCTGTCACGATCCCATCGAAAATATATATATATATGATAACATAAAATAAAATAAAATTATATGGGTTATTTACTTTAACCCGTCCCTCTATTCAACCAAGGGCTTATGCATTCACGACATCATTACAGGTTTATGCACTTTACACTATATCCAAACCTTAATAATACACATATACACTATATCCAAACTTTATTAATGCCCATATTACTCTTTACGCACATATGACTCACCTGACACAGTTCTATAAGGTTTATCGTAATACTTTGGATGTTAATGTTAAGTTCTGGGTTGGCACATCACCGGTTATACACTTAACCAGCTCCGGCCAGGTGGGGACGGAGACTTAACCCATCTCACCAACCTTTTCGCCAGGTGGCATAACCCATGTGAAGCCATGTGATCCTCGGTTGACCCGCTGGGGTTTCGCGCCAGACTCTCCCGCTTGAATGGACGATGGAGATACATTTCCTACATCGGAGGGTTCCGGTTCGCCCAAGGGTTTGGTGGACGATTCATATACTGTCGGGTCTTGTGGTTTGGTTCATTTTTGCAACACTGGTAAGGCCGAACCCTTACCCAGCTCGGCGGCCCTCCTCTGCAATGCCTGTCGGATTTACTTTGCTGCTACAGGTATTATTCAATCCTTACTGCCATGCCACTGGGTTTATTGTTCAGTTCTCGTATAGATAAATGCATTGCGTTCTAATTTCTTCGAATCATTCGATTGTTTTAACTGTCCATGATTAACTACAATGAAAATGGTAATGTGCAGGTGTCCTCCTCGATGGCCTCTTACCGCCTGCGGAAAGGTTATGCTGGCTCAACGCATACACAGGTGTGCTTCCTCCCTGAGGATAGATGATTTTCCCGTTATTACAAGGGTTTATACATAGGGATTAAATTCGTATCAGTCTCTTGACCAGAGGGTGTCTCATGGCTCTCTCTGTTTATGTCTCAGGTCCTGTATTCGTCCAAACCCTAGATTCGATTTGCAATCGGCCACTTCATGCCTGAACCTGCATTTTGTTTAATTTACTTGGGTTTAGATAGAAAGTATTCTTGGCTTATAAGCCGCTTGTTCCATGTACATTTGGTCAAGATTTACAGTCCTCGGACCTGGACTAATTTTGGGTCGAAGTTTGTATATTTATCAGATTGTTTCCTGAGCTTTAAAGGTTAATAGAGATTCAGTATTTCGCTGTTTTGAAATACAGATATTTTATACCACTTGATGGTTCTATAGTCCTTCCATATGTGTTGTTTACTGTACTCGTCAGTATAAGCATGCAACTGGATGTTTAACATTTCTATTATTCCTTAATGAAGGCGTTATTCACAGTTTATTCTCTGTCGATCTGTTTCGAAGGCGGACATTGCCTTATGTGCTATCGATTCTGTCCTTGGAATAATATGCCTTCCAGTTAAATGCTCTTTCTCTACCTAATATTGCGTTGCTACCCTATAGGGTTTACTATTCCGTCGGATACAGTAATCTGTTACAGGGTATACTATATGGATATATGTTCTTGAATCTTTATAGAGTTTATTGCACTCGTATGCAACTGGTTCATTAACAGTTCAATATGCGTTTCTCATGTTTGATTCATTACAGTTTTATAAGTAATCTTTGCATTGATACACTGTATAGCTTCAGGGTACATGGCCGTTACCACGACTGTGCTTGCCTGGACCGATACCTTACTCGGTCTCTGGCTATTCTGTGTATGGTTTTATGGTGCATCTAAATTGTGGCGGGATAACCCCGGTAATTGTTTTTCCTTCAGGCTTTTAACTTATAAAGTTATATGTAAACGTCGTGACTGTTGCTCTTTCAGGTTTAAAGTTTTTGTAATATACATGCAACCCTCGACACAGGGGTCTATTATCTCTTTGTATTCACAGCACTGTTGTCTATGTTCACCGCTATGGAACTTATTTATCATTATCTACTGTTTTGGTAGTATGCTTTTATTACTGTTTAGCTGAGCTACATTCTGTAGCTGTAAAGTACTGTTTACTCATTTTATCCATATCCGTCTTGTACACTTCGGCTGTCTTCAGGCCGCCTAGGGTTTTGGTACTGTTATATATGAGTTAAATAACTAGAATTGTTTACCGCAGACGATTCTTTAGTTCACAGTCTTAACATCTAGTTTACAGATGTCTATTGAGCTGTATGTGCCATTCTATTTAAAGACAACTACAGTTCCGTTTGCATTTAGCTAATGAAGGAAAACACAGATTCAACTGTTCTCTGTATATACACTTTCAGTATTCTGTTTAACATTGTATAATTCTATAAAGGTTCATACCTGGTCAATCTGCTACAGGCGTTCTTTCTCCAGAGATTCACCTGCAATCAAACTTGCTCTTATCCTCCCAACCTTGAGATCCACGTCACGATGGATTCTCCCCCCGAGCCGTCTTGCAGGCCTGCAGCCCTCAACAAGACTCATGCACCTCTGTGCTTGGGTTATCTGGTCTTTACCAGACTTAACCCTGTCTTTCCTTTCTCTTTTCTTTCTTTGGAATCTTTTTCCTCCCCTGCCTGTCCCAACAGCCCAGGGGTTTTCCCTCCCAGGACTTTTCCTGTGTGAGGGGTAGTTCTTTCAGTTTCATAACTGATTCTTTTCTTTTAATAGAAAATCCTCTACCAAGAGGTTGCCAGCATTTCAAAATATATGTCATCCAATATATTAACTTTCATAATTAAATAATGTCATTCAGTAACAATAAGTAACCACTCCTAATAGTTTCTTACCACAGTAATTATTCTATATTTACAAGTTACCCGGGGTCATCACATCTCCCCCCCTGGGATTGGACATCGTCCCGATGTCTATTCCCATTAAATAAATTTGGGTAAACTTTTCTAATGAGTTCCTCGTCTTCCCATGTAGCCTCCTCAGGCCCATAGTGCTACCACAGCACTTTAACTTGGGTAATAACCCGTTTCTGCAGCCGCACTTCTCTTCGGTCGAGAATGCTCTGTGGTTCGACCAGAACCTCGCCTTCCGGTTCGACCCGTACATCTTGCCACCGGATAACATGTTTAGGGTCATATACATATTTCTTTAGAATAGAAACGTGGAACACATTGTGAATCTTAATATGACTCGGCAAAGCGAGTTGGTAAGCCACCGGCCCCACTCTAGCTAAGATCTGAAAAGGTCCAAAGTACCGAGGAGCCAGCTTGGCGCATCCGCTCCACTACAATGTGCTTCTTCTGGCTTGAATCCTCACAAACACATGGTCACCAACCTGATATTCTGTGAATCTTCTTTTTCTCTCCGCAAAACTTTTCTGTCTGTTTTGTGCAGCCTTTAAGTTGGCACGCACCCTTTTCACCATGTCTTCCATTTCTTTAAGCATTTCCGGACCCAAACTCAGCTTGACCTCAGGTCCACCCCAACTTGAGGGTGTGCGACACTTTCGCCCATACAGGAACTCAAAGGGACTTAGCTGTGTTGACGTGTGATATCCATTATTATATGCGAATTCGACCAGATGCAAATACTCTTCCCATTGGTTTGGTTTCAGCATCACATATGCCCTCAACATATCTTCCAACACCTGATTTACTCGCTCAGTTTGACCATCGGTCTGCGAGTGATAGGCCGTGCTAAAGTTCAGCTGAGTACCCAACTCAGCGAACAACGTCCTCCAAAAGGTGGATGTGAACTTTACATCACGATCTAATATAATTACCTTCGGCAATCCATGCAATCGGAATACATTTTGCATAAAGAGGTGAGCAATTTGCACCGCCTTATAAGTGGACTGCACAGGTATAAAGTGTGCCGCTTTACTCAGCTTATCAACCACTACCATGATAGAATCATTGCCTTTCTTCGTTCGTGGCAAACCAGTTATGAAATCCATGGAAATGGTTTCCCATTTCCACTCCGGAATAGGCAAAGGCTGTAACAGCCCCGCTGGATGCTGATGTTCCGCCTTAATCTGCTGGCATTCCAAACACCGCGCCAAATACTCAACTACCTGCTTCTTCATTCCTGGCCAGTAATACTCCTTCCTAAGTGCAGTGACCATCTTTTGGTATCCTGGGTGGCCAGTGTAGTGGCTGATATGAAACTCATCCAAAATCAGTCTCTTAAGGTCATTCGAGTCAGGTACATACAATTTTTTATTAAAATACAGCATTCCAGCACCATCTAGTGTATATCCTTGCTGTAATCTTCCATTAACGGATTTCTGTACCTGTTGTTTTAGTTGTTGATATTCAGAATCGCGACTTGCTGTTGTTTTTATCTGCTCAACCAGCGAGTTCCGCCACTTGCTGACTGAAATTTCACATAAACATTGAACCTTCCGACTTAATGCATCAGCCACTCGATTTTCTTTGCCTTTTAAATGCTTTATTTCGAAATCAAATCCACTTAGGAAATCTGCCCAACGACCTTGTCTTGCATTCAGGGTAGGTTGGCTGAAGTAATTTGTCAAACTGTGGTGATCTGTTAACAACAGAAATTTCCTCCCTAGGAGGTAATGTCGCCACATTTTCAGCGCATGAATCACAGTTGTTAACTCTAGATCGTAAGCAGAGTATCTCTGCTCATGCTCTTTTAGTTTTCTTGATTCATACGCTATTACTTTTCCTTCCTGCATTACTACTCCTCCCACACCCTCCTTGCTTGGATCGGTGCACACCACGTAATCCTTGTTACGATCAGCTATACTCAGGATGGGTGCAGTGGTGAGTAAGTGCTTCAATCATTCAAAGCTCTGCTGACATTCCGGTGTCCACTTAAATACCTTCCCTTTTTTCTGTAATGAGGTGATAGGGTAGGCTATCCTTGAGAAACCTTCCACAAATCTCCTGTAATAGCCGGCCAGTCCCATAAAGGATCTGATATCAGCTACATCCTTGGGTATGGGCCATTCCATAATAGTCTTTATCTTCTCCGGATCTACCGCAATTCCTTCCTTAGTAATCACATGGCCCAAATATTGGATTTCCTCTTTGAAGAAATCACATTTACTAAACTTAGCGTATAGCTGATGTTCTCGAAGAGTTTGCAACACCAACCTAAGGTGCTCTTCGTGTTCCTCTTGGGAACGAGAATATATCAGAATATCATCGATAAATATCAGCACGAACTTGTCCAAAAACCTGTGAAACACGTTGTTCATCAAACACATAAAGGTGGCAGGTGCATTGGTCAAACCAAAAGGTAACACTACAAATTCGCAGTGTCCATAGCGTGTTCTGAAGGCGGTTTTGGCAATGTCCTCTTCTGTAATCCTGATCTGGTGATAGCCAGATCGCAAATCGATCTTGGAAAATACTTTGACCCCCTTCACTTGATCAAAGAGTTCATCTATTCGAGGCAAGGGATATTTGTTTTTGATTGTGAGCTTATTTAGCTGACGATAGTCTATGCACATGCGGAGAGTTCCATCTTTCTTTTTAAGAAATAATACTGAAGCTCCCCATGGTGATACGCTGGGGCAGATATAATTCTTATCCAACAGTTCTTGTAGCTACATTTTTAATTCTGTTAGCTCTGGAACGCTCATTCGGTATGGTGCCCGTGACACCGGTGCTGCTCCTGGTGTTAGCTCTATAGTAAAATCTATGTCCCTTTTAGGGGGCAATCCTGGTACCTCCTCAGGAAAAACATCCGCAAATTCTCGTACTACCGGGATATTGTCCAGTGCAGATATTTTATCTTTCTGGTTTGCATAACCAACTTGAATAGCGTAAATCTGACATCTCTTTCTGAGACATTTAGCTAACTGGGAAGCAGTGATAGGTCGGATCTGTACAGGGTGTTTAATCCCCTGCAATTCTTGCTGCTGCCCCAAGTCATCCTTGTAATAGATGGTTTTGGTCTTGCAGTTTACCAATGACCAATGTTTTTCCAGCCAATCCATACCAATCATGATGTCGTAGGATCCCAATGGAAGTACATTTAGGTCTGCTATAATTGGCTGCCCTGCTATGCTGAAAGGACAGTTACTAATTTTGGCTAAGACTCGTCTCTTAGCTCCTGTGGCTAGATGTACAAGCCATGGGTTCCTGAACTTTTCAGAAGATAATTTACACTGTTCTACTATTTTTGGGCTAACATAACTTAAAGTAGCTCCTGGGTCAATAAGAACAGCTATAGAAAGATTTGAAATTTTACCTTCAAACTCCACCATGGTCGGCTGGTATTCCGCTTGACGGTCATCCAAGGCTACGTTAATTCTTGGCATGCTACGCGCCACTTCTCCAACAGTCGATGTTTCTTGGATCTGAGATATTTGGTCCACTCCTTTACGCTGAGGGCAGTTCTTAACATAGTGCGGTCCTCCACAACCCCAACATTGGACTGGAGGTCTGGTCATCCCTTCAAGGTCTGACCTGGCAGGTGGTTCACTGATTCTGCTCTCACTTGGTTTAGTCCGAAAGGTATTCTTTGTTGCATTTCTGCTAAACTGTCCCTTACCAGCACCCTTGCTGCCATTACCACGACTCCCTTTATTATTACCAGCAATTCTGTTGCTCTTCCTTTCATTCCATTTTTTATTTGAAATGTCTCCTTTCTGTTTGTTTTGCTGATAACAGATTCTTGCCTTACGAATCGCCTCATCCATTGTTCTGGGATTATCAAACTCAATGCGTTCCCTTATATAGGCAGGTAGACTACTCACAAATCTCTGCACCTTGGCCTTTTCCTCCTTGATATAGGGTACGTAGCGAAGCAGGGAAGTGAAGCGATTAATAAATTCGTCCATAGACTGTTGTCCTAGCCTTAAATCATGGAACTCCCGTGCCTTCTCATCATAGAATCGCTCTGTTAGATATCTTTCTTTGAAGTACTTCTGAAATTTTTCCCATATTATGTTCTGCTCACTTACTCCTTTCACAATCTTGGTTTCTTCCCACCACAGGGTTGCCTTGCCTTGTAGCTGGAAGATGGCCAGCCGTGCTTTCAAATTCTGATCATACTCATACAACTGAAAATACTTATTCATGTTAATTAACCATGCTTCTGCTGCCTCCTCTTGTTCCCCATCAAAATGTGGGGGTTTGATTTTTCGGAATTCCCCCTGTAATTCCATTTTCTGTCGTTTGATGTTTGTTGTTCGAGCACGTTGTTAGAATGGTCCTCCTTTTCCTCTGAATTTTCAGGTGCAGTTGGGTAATTTCGTTCCTCAGTTGCCCTTTGCTGTTCTGCACTAGGATTGGCTAATGGTGGATTTTGTCTGTCCGAAAGACTCTTCAATATTCTTTCCTGCTCCACTGTCAATCGCACGTTGTCTGCTCGTAGATGTGCCATCTCATTTTTCAGTTCTTCTACAGTTTCTAGTATCGCCAGATTGGTACTGCGTGTCTGTGCACCAAGCTGTACCCACAGCTCTGGATTTTCCCAAGGAATGCTATCACCTCCCTACATTTCCTCCATCTCTATTGTTGACTGTTAGTGGATTGTTGTTTCTGTAATTATCTCCTAATTGATAAACAAGAAAATCAATTAGCTAAATTATTTCTTCCTCATATATGTACTATATGATAATTTTCCATGCAGCTGGATCTTACTACTCCAGAGGCCATAGTTTTGAAACTTGGCTCTGATACCACATTGTCACGATCCCATCGAAAATATATATATATGATAACATAAAAAAAAAAATTATATGGGTTATTTACTTTAACCCGTCCCTCTATTCAACCAAGGGCTTATGCATTCACGACATCATTACAGGTTTATGCACTTTACACTATATCCAAACCTTAATAATACACATATACACTATATCCAAACCTTATTAATGCCCATATTACTCTTTACGCACATATGACTCACCTGACACAGTTCTATAAGGTTTATCGTAATACTTTGGATGTTAATGTTAAGTTCTGGGTTGGCACATCACCGGTTATACACTTAACCAGCTCCGGCCAGGTGGGGACGGAGACTTAACCCTTCTCACCAACCTTTTCACTAGGTGGTATAACCCATGTGAAGCCATGTGATCCTCGGTTGACCCGTTGGGGTTTCGCGCCAGACTCTCCCGCTTGAATGGACGATGGAGATACATTTCCTACATCGGAGGGTTCCGGTTCGCCCAAGGGTTTGGTGGACGATTCATACACTATCGGGTCTTGTGGTTTGGTTCATTTTTGCAACAATGGTAAGGTCGAACCCTTACCCAGCTCGGCGGCCCTCCTCTGCAATGCCTATCGGATTTACTTTGCTGCTACAGGTATTATTCAATCCTTACTGCCATGCCACTGGGTTTATTGTTCAGTTCTCGTATAGATAAATGCATTGCGTTCTAATTTCTTCGAATCATTCGATTGTTTTAACTGTCCATGATTAACTACAATGAAAATGGTAATGTGCAGGTGTCCTCCTCGATGGCCTCTTACCGCCTGCGGAAAGGTTATGCTGGCTCAACGCATACACAGGTGTGCTTCCTCCCTGAGGATAGATGATTTTCCCGTTATTACAAGGGTTTATACATAAGGATTGAATTCGTATCAGTCTCTTGACCAGAGGGTGTCTCATGGCTCTCTCTGTTTATGTCTCAGGTCCTGTATTCGTCCAAACCCTAGATTCGATTTGCAGTCGGCCACTTCATGCCTGAACCTGCATTTTGTTTAATTTACTTGGGTTTAGATAGAAAGTATTCTTGGCTTATAAGCCGCTTGTTCCATGTACATTTGGTCAAGATTTACGGTCCTCGGACCTGGACTAATTTTGGGTCGAAGTTTGTATATTTATCAGATTGTTTCCTGAGCTTTAAAGGTTAATAGAGATTCAGTATTTCACTGTTTTGAAATACAGATATTTTATACCACTTGATGGTTCTATAGTCCTTCCATATGTGTTGTTTACTGTACTCGTCAGTATAAGCATGCAACTGGATGTTTAACATTTCTATTATTCCTTAATGAAGGCGCTATTCACAGTTTATTCTCTGTCGATCTGTTTCGAAGGCGGACATTGCCTTATGTGCTATCGATTCTGTCCTTGGAATAATATGCCTTCCAGTTAAATGCTCTTTCTCTGCCTAATATTGTGTTGCTACCCTATAGGGTTTACTATTCCGTCGGATACAGTAATCTGTTACAGGGTATACTATATGGATATATGTTCTTGAATCTTTATAGAGTTTATTGCACTCGTATGCAATTGGTTCATTAACAGTTCAATATGCATTTATCATGTTTGATTCATTACAGTTTTATAAGTAATCTTTGCATTGATACACTGTATAGCTTCAGGGTACATGGCCGTTACCACGACTGTGCTTGCCTGGACCGATACCTTACTCGGTCTCCGGCTATTCTGTGTATGGTTTTATGGTGCGTCTAAATTGTGGCGGGATAACCCCGGTAATTGTTTTTCCTTCAGGCTTTTAACTTATAAAGTTATATGTAAACGTCGTGACTGTTGCTCTTTCAGGTTTAAAGTTTTTGTAATATACATGCAACCCTCGACACAGGGGTCTATTATCTCTTTGTATTCACAGCACTGTTGTCTATGTTCACCGCTCTGGAACTTATTTATCATTCTCTACTGTTCTGGTAGTATGCTTTTATTACTGTTTAGCTGAGCTACATTCTGTAGCTGTAAAGTACTGTTTACTCATTTTATCCATATCCGTCTTGTACACTTCGGCTGTCTTCAGGCCGCCTAGGGTTTTGGTACTGTTATATATGAGTTAAATAACTAGAATTGTTTACCGCAGACGATTCTTTAGTTCACAGTCTTAACATCTAGTTTACAGATGTCTATTGAGATGTATGTGCCATTCTATTTAAAGACAACTAAAGTTCCGTTTGCATTTAGCTAATGAAGGAAAACACAGATTCAACTATTCTCTGTATATACACTTTCAGTATTCTGTTTAACATTGTATAATTCTATAAAGGTTCATACCTGGTCAATCTGCTACAGGCGTTCTTTCTCCAGAGATTCACCTGCAATCAAACTTGCTCTTATCCTCCCAACCTTGAGATCCACGTCACGATGGATTCTCCCCTCGAGCCGTCTTGTAGGCCTGCAGCCCTCAACAAGACTCATGCACCTCTGTGCTTGGGTTATCTGGTCTTTACCAGACTTAACCCTGTCTTTCCTTTCTCTTTTCTTTCTTTGGAATCTTTTTCCTCCCCTGCCTGTCCCAACAGCCCAGGGGTTTTCCCTCTCAGGACTTTTCCTGTGTGAGGGGTAGTTCTTTCAGTTTCATAACTGATTCTTTTCTTTTAATAGAAAATTCTCTACCAAGAGGTTGCGAGCATTTCAAAATATATGTCATCCAATATATTAACTTTCATAATTAAATGATGTCATTCAGTAACAATAAGTAACCACTCCTAATAGTTTCCTACCACAGTAATTATTCTATATTTACAAGTTACCCGGGGTCATCACACTCTCTCTCCACTTCTCACTCTCTATGTCTTTCTTCTTTCCTACCTCTCTCCCTCTGCAACTCCATTTCTCTATCCCTCCTCTCTCACAAGTCCTGTCTCTCCTTTTCTCTCCTACGTCCCTCTCTCTCTCTCCCCCCTCCAATCCTCTCACCATCTCCTTCCCTCCCTCCTTCTCTCTCCCCCACCTCCATCTTTAGGTCTCTCGGTGCCTATCATACGCTTCTCTACCTCTCTTACTCCTCTCCCTCTCTCTCTCTTCATTCCTCCTCTCCCCTCTCTTTCATAATATCATTCCCTCTATTTCTCCACCTCTATCATTCTATGTCTTTGTTCTTCCCTCCCATATCATTATATGTCTTTTTTCTTCCCTCCCATATATATGTAGAGTTAATATATGTATCATGATATATTAATATATATTCTAATATAACAAATTTAATATAGTATTAATCCAAAGTTATTAAATTTAATAATATTAATATTATAATATATTAATATTAATATTAATATTAATATTAGGGTTATTAATATTTTTTTGCATGGTATTAATAATAATTTGGTCCATAGTATTTGGCCCATTCACTTGATTTCTAATTCTATTTGATATATTTTTATTTATTTACAATATCTCTTTATATCTGTTTTATATAAAAAGAGGTTTTATTTATTTACCATGTCTCTAGTTTATTTATATTTTTATTTATTTACCATATTTCTTTTTATGTATAATTAGATTAAAAATGACCAACATTAGATTAAAAATAATAATTAGATTGATTTTTAAAGTAGACCGACATTAAATTAAAAATATTAAATATTAAACATTACATGTTAAATTTAAATTTACATTTAAATCTACCTAAACTGAATTATAGAATACAAATCTACTAACACAGTCTTAAGAAACAAACTTGGAAATTTTATATAATAATACTAATCTAGCCTGAATATTTAATTTCCTTTTATGAAAATAAAAATTTAACCACTAATATATATTATTTCCGAACCGATTACTCACTGTTAAACAACCATTTTATCATAACCACATAGTGTAATGGATTCTGCACAATCCTCTCCCACGAAAAATTATTTCCGAATTTTTTTTATCGCTTTTTGGAATAAATCCTTAACATAATTGATTGAATTCTGCACAACCCTCTTCCACGAAAATTTATTTTCGAATTTTTTTATCGCTTTTGGAATAATTCATAAACATAATTGATTTCCTCTTGACCTTTTGATAGATCACTATTTCAATATTTCCCGGACTTCCAAATGTAAATCCAGGAAGTCTACTTGGATCTGATGTTAAATTGCTATCTAGTTGTGCAAATTGTAAACAAATGACTGTACTTAATTCGAAGACCTTGAACACTCTTGACATATTATAAACCATGCCCCGCAATTTGGAATATCAAATTCGCAATTTTATATTAGGGAGTCAGCCTCGAACAACCATATCTTTATGTCATACTTTCAATATCGATTATATGAAAAGGTTAGTTGAAATCGTAAACCATTTAAATATTTAGCTCGAGTTGTTGTAGTAAACATCATACCTTGTCTCTCTTGCTCTCCAATATTAATAGGTTGAATCACTATAACACAAAAATCAATGTACATTGTCAATAATCAATAATTTTTTTGTGCTTACACTAAAATCAATTCATGCCCCGCAATTTTATGTCATACTTTCATATCGATTATATGAAAAGGTTAGTTGAAATTGTAAACCATTTAAATATTTAGCTCGAGTTGTTGTAGTAAACATCATACCTTGTCTCTCTTGCTCTCCAATATTAATAGGTTGAATCACTATAACACAAAAATCAATGTACATTGTCAATAATCAATAATTTTTTTGTGCTTACACTGAAATCAATTCATGTTATTAATCCAATCGCTTTAAAAGAAATTTACCATCATACATCCAATTACATCAAATCAAAAATCAACATATACAGTGAAATTAATGCATCTAATGCAAGAAATCAAATAATATTATAAAACAACATCTACAATGAAATCAATGCATCTAATGAAAGTAATCAAATATGATTAGAAATCAAAATCTACACTCAAATAAATGCATCTAGTGAAAGTAAGTAAATAAGATAAGAAGCCAACATCTACACTGAAATCAATGCATCTAGTGAAAGCAATCAAATTGGATTAGAAATCACTATCTACAATGAAATTAATGCATTTAGTGCAAGCAATCAAATAGGTTTAGAAATCATCTACATTGAAATCAATGCATCTTGTGCATGCAATCAAATATAATTAGAAATCAGCATCTACATTGAAATTATGCATATAGTGCAAGAAATCAAATATGATTAGAAATCACCATCTATACTCAAACAAATGTATTTAGTGTAAGTAATCAAATAAGATTATAATTCATCTACATTGAAATCAATGCATCTAGTACAAATAATCAAATATCATTAGAAATCAACATCTACACTGAAATCAATGCATCTAGTGCAAGAAATCAAATAGGATTAGAAATCACCATCTACACTAAAATAAATGCATCTAGTGCAATAAATATTCTTCCCTCTCTCTCCCTTCCATATATATCTATATCCCCCTCCATATCTCCTTCGTCTCTTCATCTCACCGCCCCAAACACTCACGCTCTCTCACTCCATATCTATCAATCTCTCCATCTCTCCCTCCCTATCTCAATATCCCTCTTCTTTATCTTCACCTTCCTTCTATATCTCTATCTCCCTATGTCTCTTTATATTACCCCCAAAATATACACTCACTTACTCCAATCTATCTATCTATCACTCCCTCCTCCTCCTCTCTCTCTCTCTCTCTCTTCCCCTTCTCTCCCTCTCCCTTGCCTCTATCTCTCTTCCCTCTCATTGTCCTCTCTCCTTCTCTCTCCATCTTCCTTATAACTTCCTCTCTCTCTCTCTCCACCTTTATTTCTCTATGATTTTCTTCTTACATCCCTCTCTCTCCCCCTCCATTTCCATATATCTTTCCCTACCTCTCTCCACTCTCTCACAATCTCTCTCTCTTCCTTTCTCTCTCACATCTCTCTCTCTCCACCCCCCCTCTCTCTCTCTTCACCTTCTAACTCTGTTACTATATGCCTCTCCCTCTCCTTCTCTCCCCCCTTCTCTCCATCTCTCCTTCTTTGACTCATTATCTCACCCCCAAACATACAAGCTCTCTCTCCATATCTCCCTTATCACTCCCTCACTCTCTCCACTTCTCACTCTCTATGTCTTTCTTCTTCCCCCTCTCTCTCCCCCTCCAACTCCGTCTCTCTATCCCTCCCTCTCTCCTCCTCCTATCTCAAGTCCTCTCTCTCTCTCTCTCTCTCTCTCTCTCTCTCCTACCTTCATCTCTCTTCCCCCATCCCTCTCTCTCTCTCTCTCTCTCTCTCTCTCTCTCTCTTCCACCATCACTCTCTTCCTCTCTTTCCCTTTCTCTTCCCCCCTCTCTCCCTCTCTTTAATCCAATCCTATATCTCTCTCTCTCTGTCTTTTCACCCCAATCCTCTCTCCCCCCATCACTCTCTCTCTCTCCCTCTCCAACTATGTTACTATATCCCTCATTTTCTCCTTCTCTCTCCTTCTGTCCCCCCTTGTCTCCATATCCCCTTCTATGTCTCTTTATCTCACCCCTAAACATACATACTCTCTCTCCATCGTTCCCTTGTCACTCTCTCTCTCCACTTCTCACTCTCTATGTCTTTCTTCTTTCCTCCCTCTCTCCCTCTGCAACTCCATTTCTCTATCCCTCCTCTCTCACAAGTCCTGTCTCTCCTTTTCTCTCCTACGTCCCTCTCTCTTCCCCCATCTCTCTCTCTCTAGCCCCTCCAATCCTCTCACCATCTCCTTCCCTCCCTCCTTCTCTCTCTCCCACCTCCATATTTAGGTCTCTCGGTGCTTATCATATGCTTCTCTACCTCTCTTACTCCTCTCCCTCTCTCTCTCTCTCTTCATTCCTCCTCTCCCCTCTCTTTCATAATATCATTCCCTCTATTTCTCCACCTCTATCATTCTATGTCTTTGTTCTTCCCTCCCATATCATTATATGTCTTTTTTCTTCCCTCCCATATATATGTAGAGTTAATATATGTATCATGATATATTAATATATATTGTAATATAACAAATTTAATATAGTATTAATCCAGAGTTATTAAATTTAATAATATTAATATTAATATTAATATTAATATTAATATTAGGGTTATTAATATTTTTTGCATGGTATTAATAATAATTTGGTCCATAGTATTTGGCCCATTCACTTGGTATATATCTATATAATGATTTCTAATTCTATTTGATATATTTTTATTTATTTACAATATCTCTTTATACCTGTTTTATATAAAAAGAGGTTTTATTTATTTACCATGGCTCTAGTTTATTTATATTTTTATTTATTTACCATATTTCTTTTTATGTATAATTAGATTAGAAATGACTAACATTAAATTAAAAATAATAATTAGATTGATTTTTAAAGTGGACCGACATTAAATTAAAAATATTAAATGTTAAACATTACATGTTAAATTTAAATTTACATTTAAATCTACCTAATCTGAATTATAAAATACAAATCTGCTAACACAGTCTTAAGAAACAAACTTGGAAATTTTATATAATAATACTAATCTAGCGTGAATATTTATTTTCCTTTTATGAAAATAAAAATTTAACCACTAATATATATTATTTCCTAACCCATTACTCACTGTTAAACAACCATTTTATCATAACCACAGAGTGTAATGGATTCTGCACAATCCTCTCCCACGAAAAATTATTTCCAAATTTTTTTTATCGCTTTTTGGAATAAATCCTGAACATAATTGATTGAATTCTGCACAACCCTCTTCCACGAAAATTTATTTTCGAATTTTTTTATCGCTTTTGGAATAATTCATAAACATAATTGATTTCCTCTTGACCTTTTGATAGATCACTATTTCAATATTTCCCGGACTTCCATCTACTTGGATCTGATGTTAAATTGCTATCTAGTTGTGCAAATTGTAAACAAATGACTGTACTTAATTCGAAGACCTTCAACACTCTTGACATATTATAAACCATGCCCCGCAATTTGGAATATCAAATTCGCAATTTCATATTAGGGAGTCAGCCTCGAACAACCGTTGGTGGGTTGTAGCTCCATTTTTTATGCATTCCATTGGAATGCTTATAAATTTTTGTGGAGTCTCATCAAAGACAAAAGCAGGATTTCCATGATAGCTGGTTCATAATGGAGAGGATTTCCATGATAGCTGGTTCATAATGGAGAGCAGCAATCCAACGATTGAGAACTAATATAAATGTAGCGAGTGGGATGAACATTCTGTTAAATAATGAACACTTTTCCAGCGGGTGTCATGAATATAGAATGAGCGGGTGTCATGAATATAGAATGAATTTGTTATGGTAATGAATTTTTAATTGTTTATTTTTATGGTTATAAGTTATGGTTTAAGTGGATTTTATTCAGATTTTTTTAGTTGATATTAGTGAAATTTTAATCTGATGGATATGCATTTCCTTTATACAATTAATCAGTAAAACAAATTTACACATTTTCTCCATACTGAGTTATAAAACAAATTTACATATCTCTACACAATTAATTTTTTATTATTTTTTTAGTTTTCAGTAATTTTTTTTATTTTTATTATTTAAATTAAATTTGTGACACTTTAAAATTTTTTTTAAACATTTTAATTATAAAAAATTTCACAATTTAAACTTGTAATTACAACAAATCTCCACACCAAATAATTGTTTTATATTAGATTTCATGTTACAACTTGGGCATCCCTACTCACACTCTCACGTTTGGTTGTTCTGGGCATGGGTGGAATAATGTAAGATGTTCTAAAATGGCAAAATCATGAATATTAAATGCTTTTACTCCCACACTTTGTTGTTCTAGGCATAGTGGAATAATGTATGAAGTTCTAAATTATGTTGTGTTGGATTCCATGTTCGACAACCTGCACAACACTACTCACACTCTCAAGTACCGTTGTTGTGGTCATGGATGGAATAATGGATGAAGTTCTAAATGTTAGAAATTTGCTATTGGAAACAGCAAATGCTTTTAACGTTAAAACAGTTTCTAATCTTAATGTGACCCGATCTAATCTTAAAGCATTTAGATCTTATCTTAAAGCAGTTTCTAATCTAAAGCATTAGATCTTAAGCGTTGAATTGGTATATGATGGACGTACCGGATTAGAGTTAAATAATATATAAAGGATTGGGTCCTCTCTCTCCCACACAAGAGTTGTATTCTTCTTCATAAAGAAACACATAAAGGAAGTGAGGGCAAGAGGAGAGAAACCAAATTCTGAGAAGAAGACAGAAGACAAAAGACAGAAGATGGCAGCCATTACATCTTCCGCTGTTAGTCAAGGTATGTCATCTTAAACAACATATTAAGTTCTGAATGTGAAATAGTTGGTATTGATAATCTTTGGCTGTTAGTAGCTATATTTTACATTTGGTATCGGAGCCACAATCAATAACTGAATATTTCCTATGATTGCAATTGATCTGTTCTGTGCTTTACTCATGTGATTGAGCCTTCGGGAAACTGTGGGGGTTTCATGAAATGATCACGCATTCATGAGTCCTTTGACTATGCGCTTATTGACCCCTGTTTGCATCCTTTCGTTGTTAACCAAGTCCTATGCATGCTTCAAAAAAGGGGTTAAGAGCTTACCTCTAGGTTTTCGAATGAACCCATTTCACTTCTCGAAGATATTAGGCCGCTATTTAGTGGCTGTAACGTGTTGAATTTTTCTTTTGACCAAGAGACTTACGACTGGCACTTATACAAATCAAGGTCATCGCTATAATTATTATAAGAACAGTATAGCCTGTTCGGTTCCATTAAAGCTGCATGCACATAAAACCCCATACTCCATTTCCTTCATTATTGTTTGGTGAATGCTCAAAAGCCACAATGACTCATCACTATATGCTTGTTTCGAAAGTTATTTCATAAGCTTCTAGGATCTTCCCTCCTAAATAAAATAATTTTGGGTTTCTTTACATGCTACTCTTCACACATGTCATGGATGCTATTCTTGGTTTGTGATTAATATTATTGTGATGGATTTGAAACAAACCGTGTCGATTCCAATTTTAAAATGTAACGCCCAATTGAAATTGAAACGCTGAATCTTTGCGTGGACAAAGGGCGAAAATCCCAAATACGAAACGTCTGAATCGTATACGATGCCTATACGGTAAAGCTTCAAAATTGACACTCGCTTGCACGCTTTTTAGAAGCTTTCCAATATGGGATTAGACCTGAGATATGGGATTGGTCAGAAACATTTTGATAAAGGGGATCACAAGGCAACTGTGTACGTCGTATGACTGGGAGGCGTGGCCTGTTCATTACTAAAATTTTCTCGCTTGCAAAAGTTGAGTAGAACTCCTATAGGAAAGTTACAGTTTCGATTGACGTTTGAAATTTGGGCATAAAAGTAATTTCTCTATGACTGATTGTTTTGCATAAGGTATGTGTTATAAATTATTTATGCACATGAGATTTATGATTTTGTTAATCACCAAAGTGGTCAAAATCAGAATGTTGTTTTGCATAAGGTATGTGTTATAAATTATTTATGCACATGAGATTTATGATTTTGTTAATCACCAAAGTGGTCAAGATCAGAATAATCATTTAGTGCATAAGTGACATAATGATTATTGATAGAAATTGCCAGTTATAATAATACCAATTAAAAACTGGCGTCACTAATGATAGAACATGAGAACTTACCCAAAGGAAAGTCTTGTTCTATAACTAGTTGACATGATGAGGTTTGATAGATATTTTGATTAAATAAATATTGATCATCCAAAGATGTCAGTTCTATTTAATTGAATATATTTATTACCTACTTATGTTTTGGTATTTAATTATGTTAAGTATAAGATAGTATCTACCCAAAGGAGTGCTATATTATACTATTATGTCTACATCTGAATCGCGTTAGTTATGAGCTTATAGTTATTTCATTTTTGATTTGCAGGTTATCTATCTTTCGTATGTTTTGAATCAAATTTAGTTGAAGTTCCTATTAATACATGGTGGCTTGATTCTGGTGCTACAACTCATGTTTCCAACAATATGCAGGGATTTCTTACGATCCGAACCATAAATCCAAATGAAGATCGTTTTCTCTTTATGGGAAACGGAATGAAATCTTCAATTGAAGGCATTGGGACTTATCATCTAATTCTAGAAAGTGAATATGTATTAGATTTATACAATACCCTTTATGTACCTTCATTATCTAGAAACCTTATTTCCGCAAGTAAATTGGATATTTCTGGTTTTAGATGTATGATTGGATCTGGCTGTTTTGATTTATATAAGAATACTGATAATGTTGGTTCTGGTATTCTAATTGATGGTTTATATAAATTGAAATTGAATGACACTTATGCAAATTCCTTGTTGAATGTAGTAATAATGTTGGATGTAAACGTAGCAGGTTGAATGAAAATTCTGCTTTCTTGTGGCATAAACGACTAGGTCATATATCCAAAGAAAGAATGATGAGATTAGTAAGTAATGAAATTTTGTCAAATATGGACTTTAGTGATCTAGAATTATGTGTGGATTGTATTAAAGGTAAACAAACCAAACATAATAAGAAAGGAGCCACTTGAAGCAGCCAACTTCTTGAAATAATACACACTGATATTTGTGGACCTATGGACACTCCAACCTTTAATGGAGAAAAGTATTTCATCACTTTCATTGACGATTTTTCCCGTTATGGTTATGTCTATTTGCTTCATGAAAAATCTCAATCTGTGAATGTCCTTGAGACGTTTGTAAAGGAAGTTGAGAGGCAATTAGATAAAAAGGTGAAAATCATAAGGCCTGATAGAGGTGGTGAATATTATGGTAAATATAATGAGTCAGGCCAGTGTCCAGGTCCATTTGCAAAATTCCTCGAAAGTCATGGCATATGTGCGCAATACACAATGCCAGGTACACCACAGCAAAATGGTGTAGCAGAAAGGCGCAATAGGATGTTAATGGATATGATTAGGAGTATGATGTCAGATTCTACACTACCTAAGAATTTGTGGTCGTATGCACTCAAAACCGCTAACTATTTATTGAACAGGGTTCCTAGTAAAGCTGTTCAAAAGACTCCTTTTGAGTTATGGACTAACAGGAAACCTAGCTTAAGACACCTGCATGTTTGGGGTTGTCCAGCGGAAGCGAGAATTTATAATCCACATGAAGAGAAATTAGATTCTCGAACGATCAGTGGGTATTTTTTAGATTACCCTGAGAAATCTAAAGGGTATGTGTTTTACTGTCCTAATCATAGTCGAAGAATTATAGAAACTGGTAATGCAAGATTCATTGAGAATGGTGAAGTTAGTGGGAGTACTAGAAGAGAAATAGTAGAAATAAAGGAAACAAGGGTAAATGTTACATTGCCTAGAATAGTTCCTCCATCTACTATTACTCCAAATGTTGTTCCAGCTGTTGTAGAACAGCATGATGATAATGAACAACATATAAATGAACAAGTACTTCCTGAAGGAAATGACTTACATAATACTGATATGCATGAACCACAACAAGTAGCATTAAGAAGACCTCAAAGAAATCGTAGGTCAGCTATTTCTGATGATTATGTGGTTTATATGCAAGAATCAGATTATGATATTGGAATCAATAAGGATCCAGTTTCGTTTTCACATGTTGTAGAAAGTAAAGAGTCAAAGGAATGGATTAATGCCATGAAAGAAGAAATGAAATCCATGCAACATAATGAAGTTTGGGATCTCGTTGAGTTACCACATGGCTGTAAAAGAGTCGGATGCAAATGGGTTTTTAAAACCAAACACGACTCTAGTGGTAATATCGAACGGTATAAAGCTAGACTTGTTGCTAAGGGTTACACTCAGAAAGATGGTGTTGATTACAAGGAGACATTTTCTCCTGTTTCGAAAAAGGACTCACTAAGAATAATAATGGCATTAGTAGCTCATTATGATTTGGAGTTACATCAAATGGATGTGAAAACAACCTTTCTGAATGGAGATCTTGATGAGGATGTTTATATGGATCAACCTGAGGGTTTTTCTGTAGAAGGTAAAGAACAATTGGTGTGTAAACTTAAGAAGTCAATATATGGGCTTAAACAAGCATCCCGGTAATGGTATATTAAGTTCAATACCATTATTACATCTTTTGGTTTTAAGGAAAATACGGTTGATCACTGTATATACCAAAAGATCAGTGGGAGCAAGTTTATTTTTCTGGTCCTTTATGTTGATGACATCTTGCTTGCTGCAAATAATTTAAGTATATTGTATGAGACTAAGGAATTTCTCTCAACGAACTTTGAAATGAAAGATATGGGAGAGGCATCCTATGTGATTGGAATAGAAATATTCCGTGATCGATCACAAGGAATATTGGGATTGTCTCAGAAAGGATATGTCGAAAGGGTTCTAGAGAGATTTGGAATGAGTAAGTGTTCACCTGGAATAGTTCCTGTACAGAAAGGTGATAAATTCAATCTCATGCAATGTCCTAAGAATGATGTTGAACGAAAGGAAATGGAATCAATTCCATATGCATCTGTTGTTGGTAGCCTAATGTATGCTCAAACCTGTACTAGACCGGATATCAGCTTTGCGGTCGGTATGTTAGGGAGGTATCAAAGTAATCCAGGAAGGGAACATTGGCAAGCTGCAAAGAAAGTTTTGAGGTACTTACAAGGCATGAAAGATTACATGCTCATGTATAGAAGATCCAATGAATAAGAGGTGATTGGATATAGCGATTCAGATTTTGCTGGATGCATCGATACTGGAAAATCGACTTTTGGTTACCTGTTTATGTTTGCTCAAGGCGCCATATCATGGAAAAGTGCGAAACAGACTATCGTTGCTTCATCCACTATGGAGGCAGAATTTGTGGCATGTTTTGAAGCCACAATTCATGCATTATGGTTGCGGAACTTTATTTCAGGACTTGCGGTTGTCGACACCATTAGCAAGCCGCTGAAAATTTATTGTGATAACTCTGCAGCAGTATTTTTCTCAAAAAACGACAAGTACTCTAAAGGTGCCAAACATATAGAACTGAAGTATCTTGTTGTGAAAGATGAGGTTCAGAAACAAAGAGTGTCAATCATGCACATCAGGACAGAACTTATGATTGCAGACCCTTTGACGAAAGGGTTACAACCAAAACAATTTAAGGAACATGTTCAAAGAATGGGTCTTGGTTGTATTAATAATAATTGATGTGTGACATTCTGAGCTCTTTTATCTGTTTCTGATATACAATTATGTGTCTCTTGTTTTAATGTAGTAGTACGTATTTTATGTAATTTTAAACAAGAAAGAGTCTTATAAAGATATTATGTTTAATCATTATGATATAAGACATTATGTGGACCATTATGCTGTTTTATATAAATTATGAGTATGAATTGATGGATTGCTGGTATTGTAGTATATGGAAGGGAATGCATTGAATTAATAGTGCACAACCGCCATAACTCTCAGCAATTTATCATAGTATGATGTTCAACACTTAATATTATGAATAGTCGGGTCAAGTGGGAGAATGTTAGAAATCTGCTATTTAGATCTTATCTTAAAGAAGTTTCTAATCTAAAGCATTAGATCTTAAGCGTTGAATTGGTATATGATGGACGTACCAGATTAGAGTTAAATAATATATAAAGGATTGGGTCCTCTCTCTCCCACACAAGAGTTGTATTCTTCTTCATCAAGAAACACATAAAGGAAGTGAGGGCAAGAGGAGAGAAACCGAATTCTGAGAAGAAGACAGAAGACAGAAGACAGAAGATGGCAGCCATTACATCTTCCGCTGTTAGTCAAGGTATGTATTTCCATTGAAAAGGGTGGAAATATAAATATTTAAACTATATATATATTATAAATGTTGAAAATACAAATATAATGTTAAAAATAAGTAAAACTATAAGGATAAAATGTTATGGTAATTTGTTTTTTTTTTAAGATTTTAGTTATTTTGAAATAAGTCATCACAACTTTATTATATGATGGTTTTGTCATTTATATATAAGTAATCATGACATTGTGACTTATATGGTTTTATTATTTTTGAGTATGTAATAATAACTTTGTTAAGGACTTCCCTCATTTTTAACTTGCCCATGGTTTTGCCAATTTTTAGCTAAAAATTGTGACCTTGCAATTTACTCATTTAGGTTCATAATTCCACCTATTTTCAAATCTAGTCGAAACCTTTATCATTATTATCATTTATAAATAATTTTCTTCATTTAAATATATTTAAAAATATATAATAAAAATAAAATATTAACATTTCTTTATTTATATATTATTTAAAATATATTTAAAATAAATTATTTATATTAAAATTAAAAAAGGAGATTTATATTCCACTCAAATTCAAATCCTTTGATTAAAATGACTTATATTTACTAATTTACAAAGTTACGATTTAAAAACCACACTCCAAATTGATATGAAACGTCTGACTCTCTCACCACGTTTAGTTCCTATTAGGCGTAATGAACTATATCCTTAAAAATCTCTCTTTCCACTAGAGTTGAGAGGAGAAATTTGGGTAAGCATAATGAACTATATTTTTAAAAATCTCTCTTTCAACTAGAGTTGACACGAGAAATTTGGGTAATATAACTTTCTAGCTGTTAATTTTTTATCATATTTAATTTTTATAAATTTATTATTTATAAGATAAATTCATAATATTATTATTAAATATAAAATTTTAAAATTATTTTATTCATTAAAATCATTCTATTTGTTTGTTATGTTGTGTGAGTTTTGAGATAATTATATATTGTGACTTAAGAAACCACAATTCAAGGTATTTATCTTGTCATCTAAGTCATCAGAATTATTGAGGGATTGCACTAGGCCTAGGCCACACCAACCTTTAACATGGTGTAACACCTTTTTGTTGCATCATATTTACTTTTATTTGTTTTACCAAGTTTAGGCAGAACTTAGAAACTTTTATATTCACTTAACATGTTTGTTAAGAAGTTAAGGCTAGAAAAGCCAAGTATCATGACATTTTTGTTTAAAGAAAATAAACAGGGTTAATTAAGGAAAAATATTGAATACTAAGCAGTTATAACAACTCCTTAAACAATTACAAACAGTTGTTATCCCTTTTCCCCAAAAGAGGAAAGGAAAGGGCGGGAAGGGGGCTGCAAGAATTTTTCCTTGAGCTGGGTAGTGATACCAGTGGGAAGATTTCAATTATGGCAAACAGTCAAATGGGTGTGTGACTTGAGGCTAAACAGTGGTCTTGACGCCCAAGACACCTGACTGCTTTTATTCAAATTGTTAGGAACAAGAAGTGCTCGGTGGGGGACCATGGACGTGATTTCCACGTCCATGGCTGGGTGGTGAGACCTCCCAGAAAGAGTATTGATTGCACAATGTTAAAGAAATTGGAACAGATAAGTACCAAAAGAGTATATTTATTATTGGCACTTTAATTGGTGTATAACTAGGAGTAATGATTTTGTTTTCTCTTGCCTCTAAGATAGGTACTGCTGATTATGAGTAACATCTTGTATACTCTATTGTATTCATCATAGAGAAGGATTGATTTCATATTTTTCCCCTAGTTTTATATTATGATTGAATCTAAATCTTATAGTATTATAATTCTACAAATCTAACAAATACCTTGTTGTATTATAGACAGATGCAAGGATAGTAGAGTTGTAATGATTACTTAGATTCTCTCAATTGTATATATTTATGGAACAGAAAAAACGAAAATTATCTGTACATTTAAGTACCGAATCACCAAGAAAGAAACAAACAGAATATTCACTGCTTTCCTAATGGAGAAAGGCCAGTAGCCTGAATGTATAAATTCCTTTCGATTGTAAAACATGAACCAAATCAGATTCAATATATACCCTGACTTAACATATACTCGAGATTCAACATGCATTCAAGACTCATTACAATTATGGGAATTTTCTTATTCTCTAGCAGGTTATCACCTATTAAAACAAAGAGTAAGAACAGTAATGCATAGACCGATTGTCTTTAAGAGCTATAACCATTATTAAATATTCCTCTATTCAGAATTCTCAACATAAACTGTTTCCCTTCAATATACAAGATAACCTAAACTATTAATATACTCATATACACACAATCTGTTCATATACCTGGCTTGTCCACAGCAAGGTCAAGACTTGGCGAGGGTTATCCATAAAATTCAAAACAACCCTTCAGAAAAACCAAGAAACAGAGTAGCACTGTTGGGCAGAATATGCCATAAAACAATAACTATAAATTAATTCAGTTCAAAACCATTCGAAATATTACAATAAGGTTGAAGTAGCCAAGCTGCGAAGCCAAAATGGCTACAATCAAATGACATTTTCAGCATCCCTTAAATGATTACGAATTCCAAGTTACGGTGAGGGTTTCGCTGTGCTGAGAGCCACCAAACCCTCCCACCCTCAAACGTGAAACTGAATCTAGCCTTAACAATCAAAATATGTTGTTGATTCGGGAATTTAAACCAACATGTAAAATAGCAGAGAATTGTCAAATTAGTTTTGGTGTAGATCCTTTTCGAAGGCTCATTAACTCCAGGAAAAGGGTCGAGTTGTTACGTGTAAACCCAACAAAAACCCATCAGAGGTTAGTTGTTGGGAAGATTAATCCTACAGATAAGCACTTAGAAACCTATGCTAATTATATTTGTACCTGGACCATCGTTGGAGCATCACATACCTGAAATCCCAGTATTAGAATGTCAAACCACAACTTCTTAGAAGGAAAAAGGGTGTTTGTATGAATTCTAGAGTAGAGCAAACCTGGATTCCGTGATAGAAGGGTATCCTTGTTTGGCCACAGACATCGAGGGAAGAACCAAGACCATCCACCTCAGTATGCCTGCAACAAACATTTTTGTCAGTGACGTTAAGAAGGAAAGAGGATAACTATGAATACAAAACAAATACTGCATCAACCGACTAGCTTACCTTGTCGCCGCAGTTTGTCTGAAGGTGATAGTCATTAATTCCAGAACCGTCGGATGGCAACTGATAAATGAGCAGATGCAGAGGTAGAAACCCTCATTTCCTTTCTTCACTAACTGCTCATTACAGAGTTTCAACCTTTTTTGCCACCGACAGAGTGAAATGTAATAGGAAGGTAAGGTTAGGGTTTACAATGTAAATGGGTTAGGTTTCCCATGCTTGAGCTACATTGTACAGACCAGACTAAGCATTAGACCTTACACCTTAGCATTAAATCAAACCAGGCGGGAGAGTCATCGCCTCTATTGAGGTGAGGACAGGTGGAACTCAACCATGTCAACTGACAGATAAGCCATGCAGATGGACCCAGATTATGTTAAATCCAAACTTTTAATACACAAAAACTCATTTTGTTATTAATGATTCAATTAAAATCAAATAAGAAATGTATTCCATAGGGTAAGGTCGAAAGTTAACTATGGTATTTAAGGAAGATATTTTTTTTTAATAAGAGGTGTTACAAATGGTATCAGAGCCCAGATTCATACACTGAGGCTTCTGGGTTAAATAATACACAAAAAAAAGTGCTATCATGCTTAAAATATGCAATAAACAATTGAGTTGTAAATGTGAACACAAAGACAGAGACAAAAATCTGCGCTCAACATGCAGGGGAGCCCCAGGATCTCAAACCGCCCAGAGGTGCCTTATGTAGAGGCTAATCCGGATATATTGATACAGCTGGGAGAGGAGTCTTGGCAAGCTAATGCTATGTTGCTAGAAACAGTGCAACAACTACGTACAAAAATGATAAATTTGAGGTCATATAATGAACGCATGAGATAGGAGCAAGAGAAGATTTTCAAGAGCTTGTCCGAACGACAGAATCAGCGAGGGTTAGACCACAATATGGAGGACAGGGAAAGAACACCAACAACTCACCATGGTGAGGATAATTCCAAGTCAACAGAAGAATGAGGAATCTACCCCCAAACAGACAACAAAAGTTAGGAAATGGTTAGAATAGTCAGCAGAGAACCTTTGGAAAATTTACCAAAAATCCACCCAAGTTTCCAAGATACCCCAAAAGAAAATAGATAGAGGGAACCAATAAGCTTGTGACCGAACAACCACCTAAGCCACCTGTGCAATGCTAGGGCTGTGGAGAATCTCAGTATTATAAGAACTTCCCACATAAGGCCCAAATTGAACATCTTTCCAACATGAAAGAAGCTTCTACAGTTGGAGATATAGTAAGGAGTATGCCCATAATTAATGCCGCTTTGGGTGACCATCAGGCAGAATACTAGCCCACCATGATCGAGTGCGAAGGTATGATTGCTAATCAACCTATTTATGTTTTATTTGATCCAGGTGCTAACCTAAGTTATATTAGCCCCAAGGTGGTAGAGAAATGTCAGCTGCCCAGTAGAAAATCTATGAAATCCTGGCTAGTACAACTAGCCACGGAGCTAAGAGGAAGGTGTTTGCCAAATCAGAAAACTGTCCTATCTTAGTTTTAGGGTAGCTCATTCATATCGATCTAAATATATTGCCCTTAGGTTCCTACGATGTATTGATAGGCATGGACTAGTTAGAAGGACGTTTCTCCTTAGTGGATTGTAAAAAGAAATCTATGAACTACCTTACATAATTGGGGCAAAGGAAAGAAATTAAAGGAATCTAGAAAAGCATGAAGTTACGCCCCATCACTGCTAACTAGCTGGGGAAACGCATTAGAAAAGGCTATTAGATTTACGCTATTCAAGTAGGATACTCTAATGACAGAAATCAGATGACTTCTTTAGAAAACATTCCTATAATCCAAGAATTCATGGATGTATTTCCATAAACTATTCTTGGGCCGCCCCCTAGACATGACATTGATTTTACTATCGAACTCATACCTAGAGCAGCCCTAGTTTCAAAATACCCTTACTGCATGAGCGTCCCTGAGTTAATAGAACTCAAAATGCAGTTGCAAGAGCTTTTAGACAAAGGCTACATTCATCCTAGTGTATCACCATGGGTAGCCCCGGTATTGTTTGTTCAAAATAAGGATGGGACTTTAAGGTTGTGCAATGACTACCAATAGCTAAACAAACTCATCGTCAAAAATAGATATCCTTTACCTTGGATTGACGACTTATTTGACCAAGTGCAGGGGGGCAATGTATTCTCTAAGATTGATCTAAGATCTGGTTATCACCAAATCTAAATAAAGGATGAGGATATCTGTAAGACTACCTTCTGAACTCGCTACGATCATTACGAGTTCATCATACTGCCTTTCAGCCTTACAAATGCCCCAGCTACTTTTATGAGCCCGATGCATAGTATATTTCAACCATTCCTAGATAAATTTGTGCTGATTTTTATTGATGATAGATTAATTTATTCAAAAAATCAGGAGGGACACGAACAACACTTAAGAATAGTGTTGCAAATTTTGTGAGATAATCAGCTATAAGCTAAGTATAGCAAGTGTGATTTTTACAAAGATAAAATTTAGTATTTGGGTTATGTTATATCAGCTAAGGGCATAGCAGTTGATCTAGAGAAGATCAAAACAATAATAGAATGGATAGCCCCGAAAAATGTTGCAGATATTAGATCCTTTTTGGGCATGGTAGGTTATTGCTATCGATTCATTAAAAAAAATTCAAAAATAACATTTCCTATGACCTCCCTGTAGAAAAAAGGGCATGTTTTCCATTGGACAGTAGAATGCCAGTAGAGTTTTGAGCAACTGAAGCAGTTACTCACCTCTGCACCATTGTTGAAAGTAGCAGATCTGGAAAAATCATTCGTTGTTTGCACAGATGCAAATAAGGAAGGAGTTGGTGGAATATTAACTCAAGAGGGAAAAGCCATCGCATATGAATTACATAAATTGAAAGAATATGAACATCGGTACTCTGCTTATGATCTAGGGTTAACAGTAGTTTTACACGCACTTAAAATGTGGTGGCACTACCTTTTAGGAAAGAAATATCTACTGTTAACTGATCACAACAGTTTAACAATTTTTTTTAATCAGTCAAGCTTGAATGCTCGGTAGGCCCGGTGGACTGCATATCTAATAGAATTCAACTTCGATATGAAGCACCTTAAAGGTAAAGAAAATCGGGTGGTTGATGCATTAAGTATAAAAATGCATTGTGTCTACGAAATACATCTCAGTCAGGCACAATCTAACCTCCTTGAAATTATCAAGGAAGCATTCCTCAATGATCTGAAATACACTTTTCAATTGCAGCAAGTAGTAAAAGATTAGAAAAAGGGAAAATAGTCTGATTATGATATAACTTCTGAAGAATTGTTGACATTTAGAAACAAAATTTATGTTCCCAATCAAAATTCCGTTAAGTAATTATTATTGGATGAATTTCACAGGAAGCCTTATGCCACCCATCCAGGATATCAAAAATTTTTAATAGCTATCTGGAAAAGTTACTTCTGGCCAGGGTTAAGAAATGATTTTGTGGAGTACTTATCCAAGTTTCTGGAATGTCATTTCGTAAAGGCAGAGCATCAACATCATGCAGGTCTCCTGCAACCGTTACCTATTCTTGAATGGAAATGGGATATGATCACTTTAGATTTTATTATAGGACTACCCCACATTAGAAAGTAACATGATTCAATTATGGTGGTAGTGGATAAGCTGAGTAAAACAACCCATTTATACCTGTGAAATCCACCTACAAGACAATAGACATAGCATACATATTCATGAAGGAAATATTCCAATTACATGGGATACCTCGGGTTGTGATTTCTAACAGAGATGTAAAATTTAAATCTGTATTTTGGAAAACCCTTTTTGTTGGGTTGGGTACTCCGATTCAATTAAGTACCACTTACCATCAGTAAACGAATGGCCAAACAGAATGCGTAAACCAAGTCCTCGAAGATATGTTAAGAATGTTTGTTATCCAGAAACCCCAAAAGTGGGTGGATTATCTCCATTTAGTAGAGTTTTCTCATAACAATAGCCATCATGGGTCTTTGGGCATAAGCCCTTTTAAGGTACTATATGGAAGGAAGTGTCAAGTACCCATAGACTGGAATAACCTGGTTAATAAGTTAGCATTGCATCTGGATATGTTAGCTGAGATGGAGGCCACAGTGAAAAAGGTTCGCCAAAACTTAAAGGCCGCACAAGATAGGCAAAAGGTTTACGCAGATAAAAAGAGGATTCATAAAGAATTCTAGATACGGGATCATGTATACTTAAAAGTTAAACCTCGGAAAAAGACGCTACAGTGGAAAGGATGCGCCAAAATGGCATCACGGTATTGTGGACCATTCCAAATCCTGGAATGAATCGAACCAGTGACATATAAATTAGCACTTCTAAGCCACATCCGGGTTCACAATGTCTTCCATGTATCCTTGCTAAAAAAATATGTATACAACCCTTAGCATATAATTAACTAGGAAAATATATGGTAATAGGAACAAATGAATATGTGATGTCAAAATTGTTGTTTGGAGCAATTGTAACTATCAATTATGATTTGTGCAGGTCGAGCCTGAGAGAGAGTTCCTGATAGAGCCTCTTTGTATTTTAGATCATAGAGAAACCACCTTATGGAAGCAAACCATCACTTATGTTAAAGTGCAATGGATGCACTTTGGCCCAAAGGAGGCCACTTGGGAAGAAGAGGAGATCATGTTTCAGGCCTATTCGACATTATTTTCTTAGAAGAACACCGAGGATGATGTTCCTCACAGGGGGGGGAGCTATAACATGCCTTTGTTACATCATATTTTCTTTTATATATTTTTACCAAGTTTATGCAGAACTTAGAAACTTTTAAATTCACTTAACATGTTTGTTAAGAAGTTAAGGATGGAAAAGCCAAGTATCATGACATTTTTGTTTAAAGAAATTAAACAGGGTTAATTAAGGAAAAAAACTAAATACTAAACAATTATAACAACTCCTTGAACAGTTACAAACGATTTCCATCCCTTTTCCCCAAAAGAGGAAAGGAAATGGCAACAAGGGGGCTGCAAGAATTTTCCCTTGAGATGGGTAGTGATACCAGTGGGAAGATTTCAATTATGGCAAAGAGTCGAATGGGTGTGTAACTTGAGGCTGGATAGTTGTCCTGATGCCTAAGACACCTGAATTCTTTTATTCAAACTGTTAGGAGAAAGAAGTGCTCAATGGGGGACTATGGACATGATTTCCAGGTCCATGGCTGGGTGGTGAGACCTTCTAGAAAGAGTATTGATTGCACAATGTTAAATAAATCGGAACAGATAAGTACCAAAAGAGTATACTTATTATTGATAGTTTGAATGGTGTATAACTAGGAGTAATGATTCTATTTTCTTATGTCTCTAAGATAGGTACTACTGCTTATGAGTAACATCTTGTATACTCTTGTATTAATCATAGAGAAGGATTGATTTCATATTTATCCCCTGGTTTTATATTATGATTGAATATAAACCTGACAGTATTATAATTCTACAAATATATGGAATACCCTGTTGTATTATAGACAAATGCAAGGATAGTAGAGTTATAATCATTACTTAGATTCTGTTAATTATATATATTTATGGAATGGAAAAAACTAAAATTATCAAACATTTAAGTATTGAATCACCAAGAACGAAAGAAATAAAATATTCACTACTTTCCTAACGGAGAAAGGCCAACAGCCTGAATGTATAAATTCCTTTCAATTCTCAAACATGAACGAAATCAGATTCAATATATACCCTGACTTAACATATACTCGATATTCATCATGAATTCAAGACTCATTACAATTATGGGAGTTTTCTTATTTGCTGGCAGGTTATCGCCTATTAAAAAAAATAGTAAGAACAGTAATGCATAAACCAAATGTTTTTCAGAGCTATAACCATTATTAAATATTCCTTTGTTCAGAATTCTCGACATAAACTGTTTCCATTCAATATACAAAACAACCTAAACTATAAATATATTCATATACATGCAATCTGTTCATATACTTGGATTGTCCATGGCAAGGCCGAGACTTGGCGAGGGTTATCCATAAAATTCCAAAGAAACCTTCAAAACAACCAAGAAACAGAGTAGCACTGTTGGGCAACGTATGCCATAAAACAATGACTATAAATTAATTCAGTTCAAAACAATTCGAAATATTATAGTAAGGTCCAAGCAATGAAGCTGCGAAGCCAAAATGGCTACAGTAAAATGAAATTTTGAACATCCCTTAAACGATGATGACATCTAGGTTATGGTGAGGGTTTGGCCGTGCCGAGAGCCAACAAACCCTCCCACCCTCAAATGTGAAACTGAATCTAGCCTTAATAATCAAAGTATGCTATCGATTCGTGAATTTAACCCAACCTGTAAAATAGCAGAGAATTGTCGAAGTAGTTTTAGTGTAAATCCTTTTCGAAGGCTCATTGACTTCGGGAACGCAACAAAAACCCATCAGAGGTTAGTTGTCAGGAAGATTAATCCTACAGATAAGCACTTAAAAACCTATGTTAGTTATATCTATACCTGGAAGGAACTGTGCCATTGTTGGAGCATTGCACACCTGAAAGCCCAATATCAAACTGTCAAACCACAAATTCTCAGAAGGAAAAAGGGTGTTCGTATTAATTCTGTAGTAGAGAAAATCTGGGTTCCGCGGCATAAGGGTATCCTTGTTTGGCCATCGGGGTCGAGGGAAGAACTGAGACCATCGACCTCAGTATGCTTGCAACAAACAGTTGTTGTCTTTGACATTGAGAAGGAACGAGGGTAACTATGAATACAAAACAAATATTGCATCAACTGGCTAGCTTACCTTGTTGCTGCAGTTTGTCTGAAGGCGATAGCCAATAATTCCATAACCATTGGATGGCACCTGATAACCGAGCAGATGCAGAGGTAGAAACCCTCATTTCCTTTCTTCATCCACTACTCATTACAGAGCTTCAACCCTTCTCGCTACCGGTAGAGCAAAATGGAATAGGAAGGTAAGGTTATGGTTTACAATGTAAATGGATTAGGTTTCCCATGCCTGAGATACATTCTATCGACCGGACTCGGCATTAAACCTTACACCTTAGAATTAAATCGAACTAGGTGGGAGAGTCATCGCCTCTATTAAGGTGAAGACAAGTGGAACTCAACCATGTCAACTGATAGATAAGCCGCGCAGATGGACTCAGATTATGTTAAATCCAAACCTTTAATACATGCAAACTTTTTTTACTAAAGAAAGAGACGGTCCTTCTATTAACTTAGGAAAAAAAATGATTTACACAGGTTACAATAGATGCATAGAGGTGCAAACTCCCACAGAGGGAGAGGGAAATTGCCCAAAGTACCCATAAAACCCTCCATTAGTCAAACAAAAACAATGCCTAGACTGCCCTGGAACTGAAAGCAGGTGAGTGGATCCAAAGTTCGCTCCCTACAACCCCACCGTTGATCTGTCTCCTTCCTATCCGGTGGTCCAAAATCATCACACACAGAGGTGAAGCCTGCACAAAATCCCTTAAGCTGCTTGATCAACGCTGACCGTTGATCTTTCCCTTCTGATCCAACGACTGGTGTCCATATCGCGATGAAGGCGGTTTGCTTTTCCTGTCCTCTGCCACGTGTTTCTTCCTGAGTGGAATCGTTGGCTTCTCATAAAACCCTCTTTGGTTTGGATGATGCCCGATAAGGTGGTAAAGCTTTAGTAGCTTTATCCTTTTAGGCCCACCAACTAGCACGCCAAAAGGTGGTTGTTGATCTTCCTCCTCCAGATTTGAACAATGTAAACTTTGAAACGGGAACTATAAACTCAAAACGAGAACTCTGGCCCAAAAACCCCAAAAAAACCACAAAAACAGTGCTCAAAACGAAAAGTGTGTATACTGGAATGATGTTTTTTTTTTTTAGGTGTCAATTTTGCGGTTGTTTTAAAAATGGCTGCGACTACGAAATTTTCTACGAAATTTTCCTGCAAAATATAGCTTCAGAAAAAAAGTGTTGATACTGGAATAATGAGTTTTTTTTTTAGGGTCAATTTTCATACTTTTTAAACAATGCTAATAAAACCAATTTTTTATGTCTCAAACAAAGTTAACTTTTAAGGAAAAACACATTAATGTTTCTGGTAGAATATCATTTTTCTTTCTTAAGTATAAATTTAACATGTTTTCAACCACAAAACTAAAAAAACATGACATTATGAACAAATTATTTCACTGAATGAATTCAAAAGTCTTTATTTGTACACTGAATAAAAGAGACATTATATCTCTAATTTGATATTGCATTGTAGATATTTAAACAATAAGATTTATCATACTTAAGACATAATCCAACAACATAAAAATGCTTCATAACTTCTCATTTAACAAAATATGGAAAACATCCATTTTATTTGAAGATACGATGCATACATCAGTTATATAAACTGTCTTAAACAATTATTCAAAATCACTCATATTTTCTTGCACACCATCAGAATTCACATATTCAGATGAGTGACTGGATGCTGACGAAGATGTTCCATATTCTTCTCTGTCATCAACTAGTGCCCCATCTGAGTCCACATGCATGCCCAAGATTCCAGGTTTCAAAAGTCTTCTAGATCTACGACTGGTTTCAGCAGAGTCCCATGTCAACACTGTTCCTTCTGGTAACAACCTTTTCAGAATCTCTGTCATCTTGAAGCGAAGAGTTCCTCTCTTTGTTAAATTGAAGTCATAAACAAGTATGTCAACATCCTTCAATTGTAATATGCCTGTGCGGCGGCGATTTATATTTGTACCCTTTCTTTTTCTTTTTCCACCATTTTTTTTGTCAACTACCATCTCTGGCTTATACACACCATTGAATGGGTGTGTATTTGTGGCATACCAATGTACTTCAACACCTGTAACATCCTCATTTTCTGTAAAGACCTTTAAAACTTTAGCAACCCAAAATGGATAGCCATTGGGATCTCCATCTGCTAGCACTGCAATCATGCAACCCTCCTTAATATCCTGTACTGAACCCCTATAAAGGTCTTCCATGGCTTCACGTTGTGCACGAGATGTTCTGGAACCTATATACATCTCTCTTTCCTCTGCCTGTGAAGAATTAATAATACCCTGAGATTGTTGTTGTTCAACAATGTTTACTTCCTCATGTTCATTCGACACATTTTGTGGCCAAATAAATGGATTTTTCAAAGGTATATCTTCATTTATTGTTGTCGAAATGAGATCACTTTGATTATTGAAAAACGACTCCCACCAAACTGAATCAGCAATGTCAAAGTACTCATATGTATATCTAATACATTTTTTAATTTCTTCCAGGCAATCAAAATAATTTATAGCCCTATTCTGTCTACGTGCATTCTGAACTTCACCAACTGATTGTAATGACAATATTTTTGATGCAAATATTGGATGATCTGGAATGAACTTCAAAAATTGCAATCCTGATGACGGTGCCCACTCTGTAGTAGTTGAATACTTCTTGCCCCATATTAGTGTTTTCCCATCAATTTTTTTGATACAAAATTGATGTTGGAAGCTAATGTCATTAAGTTGTTCAATGCATTTCCCCTCACCATATGATCCCAGAATAAACCTTCGCATGTCAACAGTTTCTTCCAACACTTCAAAAGCAGGCTCTGGCATGTATGATTTCTTAATACATTCAATTAGTGATGGCAAGCTCCCAACTTCCTTCCTCCTCAATGTGACTGAAAAACGACTGAACATCTGATCAATATGGTCATGAGTGTGCCCAACAAGAAGGAAACCAACCTTTACCTTTTGAAAAATTCTCAATTCAACAAGCATGTTCAAATACCCAAAAACAATATGATTTTTGTTTTCACGGAAAGTGTTGTCCAATTGTAGATACAAAACTTCAGGAAGATTACCAGACCAATGAGAAATGACATCATGAATTATGGTTATGGTCATATTTGCATCATTATGAATATTTGGAGCTGTGAAGTACACCCTTGGCAACATTTTCCCATTGAAGACCATACAACCGACCAAGTGAAACTGAATAAAATTTTCCTCTTCTAGATTTTTGGGTGTGCGAACAAAATGTTGTAGAAGTGTTTTCTTCTGGTCCATACCATCAATTATCAAACCCAAATATTTATTTGGATTATCATAACACTTCTTTCGATGCTTGTACAACTTCTTCCTTTCATTTGTTTGTTGTTCGCGATGCTCCTGAAGTTCTTTGACAATTAAATCTACACAACATAAAAGAAATTCATTAAGAAATATGTTTTCATAGTTGATGACTATACAATTTTAAAAGTAAAAGTTATGAACACTTACCTCTTTCTGAGCCTTCACATTTGTCCCTTTTTGATTTAAGAGAAGCACATGTACTGCAAATCCCCATCCTTGTCTTCTTAGGAATACGAACATTATTGAATTCTTTCTTCCATAGCTTCACAAAATATTGATATGTAATAAAGTGGCCCTGTCCCTCAGCACTTTTTGCATATTCTTTGTATAAGTTGTAGATTTCTCGTCTTGAAAAATTATCTGGAATATGTATTGTCTCTCTATTTGGCATACACTCTCCATGCTTTGAAAAGAAATCTTTCATCCATGACATTGCAGTATTTGATAATGGCCCAAACTGTCTTTTATAACGTACTTCTGAATAAAATGTGGGATCCTTTTCCAAATTTTCTTGAATTCTCGAGAGACGAAAATTCCCAAGTGAATGAAACATTTTGAAAGCTTTTCTACACAATAAAAAATTCCTAATATGATAATCATAACCTGACAATGTAGATTACATGCAGCCAACTAAATATGAGTTTTGCATGCTTTTATTCATTGACAAATATCTCTTCCTGCTTTCTAATGCAAATGTGAAATCCATACGTTTCAAGCAATTTTTTTGGCAACATTCACTTGAAATGAGAGCGCTGATAGAACTTCTTCTCGTCAGATATTCTGCTCTACCCCTTGTATAACTAGAATAGCTTGCATTGATACGAAAAGGTCTACTCCTACTCCTTGATACAATATTTCTTGGCAACATCTCCATCATTGGATCTTCATTTTTATAAGGACTTTCATCATTAAGAGGAACGTTATCCACACTATGATCTGCTCTGATTTTCAAATTTTGACTGAGAGGATACCCTTCATCTTCCCGTTCTTCGGTGCTACTATCATAGTCCTTAGAATTCAGACTAAATGGAAAATCTGACTGGATGTTTAATGGATATTCTTCCTCATGTACATTGTCAGTGCTGCTCTCATAGTCCATAGAATTAGGACTATGTTGAAAATGTGGTTGTTTACTTATTGAAGATGCTACATCCTGTCCTTTGTCACTGCTACCTTTATACTGATTACAATTAGGACAAACTGCATCATCCTGTTCTTCATCACTGTTGCTCTCATAGTCCTTAGAATCAGGACTAAGAGGACATTGTGATACTCCAATGTTTTGAGAATCATCATCCTGCGCTTCATCACCGCTGCTCTCATAGTCCTTAGAATCAGGACTAAGAGGACATTGTGATACTCCAATCTTTTGAAAATCATCATCCTGTGCTTCATCACCGCTGCTCTCATAGTCCTTAGAATTAGGACTAAGAGGACAATATGATAATCCAATCTTTTGAAAATCATCATCCCGCGCTTCATCACCGCTGCTCTCATAGTCCTTAGAATTAGGAGTAAGAGGACATTGTGATACTCCAATCTTTTGAAAATCATCATCCCGCGCTTCATCACCGCTGCTCTCATAGTCCATAGAATTAGGACTAAGAGGACATTGTGATACTCCAATCTTTTGAAAATTATCATCCCGCGCTTCATCACCGCTGCTCTCATAGTCCTTAGAATCAAGACTAACTGGACATTGTGACAATCCATACTTTTGAAATTCATCATCATGCTCATCATCACTGTTGCTCTCATAGTCCTTAGAATTAGGACTAAGTGGACACTTTGACACTCCATTATTTTGAAATTTTCCATCATGCACCTCAAAACTGCTGCTCTCATAGTCTTCAGAATTAGGACTAAGTGGACATCGTGACCCTCCATTCTTTTGAACTTCACCATCACATTCTTCAAAACTGCTACTCTCATAGTCCTCAGAATTAGGACTAAGTGGACATTATGACACCCCATTCTTTTGAACTTCACCATCATGCTCCTCATCACCGCTGCTTTCATAGTCCTTAGAATTTGGACTAAGTGGAATCTGTGACTCTTTAAATTCTCCATCCCCTCTTTCATCAGTGTTGCTCTCGTAGTCCTTAGAATCGGGACTAAGTGGAAGAATTGACTTTCTATTCATAGTGGAAGGATTCCCACTATATTCATCAATATGAATAGAGTTGTTACGCGATGAAGATGTTGATGGTGTATAAACCGAAACTTCACCATCAGAGCAATCCATCACTTTCAAATAGAAAATGTTGAATGACACAAATGGAGTCTCCTGAGAGTATTATATAGCTTAAAGAATGAAATATTCCCTCCAAAGTTATTCCCTCCAAAAATTTTCGCGAAAATATTTCCCTCCAAAAAATTTCGCGAAAATATTTCCCTCCAAAAGATTGTTAGATTTATTTACCTTTATTATTTTATTCTACAATTGATTGAAAAACATAAACAAATTTATTTTTATGAAATAAATCACTAAAATTCAAATTGTAAATCGCAACTTGTACATTAATTATTCTAATAGTGAAAGTATATCATATTTACTTAACAATTTCTTTTTTTTCTAATTTTTATAATATATTCTCAAACATATTAATCCCACATTCAATCCGTTGTAAAACAACTCTACAATATTCTCTCTATAATAATGTAAAACAAATTATCCCACATTAATTGTATGGAAAAACATCTTCGTAATTTCACTTATATAATAAATTTCGCTATCACTATTCCTCGCCTCACATCTAGGTTTTCTGAAATTCCTTGAAAGACTCGTGAATTTGTGGAGCAGCGATATTGCTATCAACAATATATACAACAAAGAATTGTCGCAATTGAAAGGCAATTACAATTATTTTTTCGAAATTTTCATATTAAATTACGTTAATGAAAAATATATTTTTTTTAAATTAAAAAAATTTCCAAGCCAATTTTTTTTTTTTATACCACATGGTGAATCGGTAACTGTCTAACCTAATCTTGCTATTTACCCCACCCCGCCCACCACACCTCCCCCCTTCTCCAACCCCTGCCCCCCTAACTCCCTCCCCCCCCCCATTTTTTAATTTAAAAAAAAAAAAATTTCCAACCCCACCCGGCACCCGCCCCCACCCCGGCCAAAAAAAATTTCCAACCCCACCGCACCCCGACCCCCTGCCCATCCCACACTCCACCCCGGGCCCACCCGGCACCGGGCCGACCCCTAGGTCCCCCGCCCGGGCCGCCACGCCCCCCTCCCCCTCCAGCCCCACGGGCCGCCCCGACCCCCCTCCCCCCGCCCGGCACACCCCCCCACCCCTGCCCCTCCGACCCCCGGCCGCCCCACCCTCTCCCTCCCACCGGGCCGCCCCACCCTCTCCCCCGCCCGGGCCGCCCCCTCCCCCCTCCCCATCCCCCTCCCTCCCCCCTCTCCCCCCCTCCCCCCCTCCCCATTCCCCTCTCCCGCTCTCCCGCCCCTCCCCCCTCCCCATCCCCCTCCCCCTCACCAACCCCGCCCACCCCGCCCAGCCCTCCCCCCTCCCCATCCCCCTCCCTCCCCCGCTCGGCCATCCCCCCTCCCCCTCCCCCCTAACCCTTTTTCCCGCCCCTCCCCCCTCCCCATCCCCCTCCCTCCCCCGCTCGGCCATCCCCCCTCCCCTCCCCCCTCCCCCCCCCTTTCCCGCCCCTCCCCCCTCCCCATCCCCCTCCCCCTCCCCTCTCCCGCCCCTCCCCCTCCCCATCCCCCTCTCCCGCTCTCCCGCCCCTCCCCCCTCCCCATCCCACTCCCCCTCACCCACCCCGCCCAGCCCACCCCGCCCACCCCGCCCAGCCCACCCGCCCGCCCCGCCCAGCCCACCCCGCCCAGCCCACCCCGCCCAGCCCACCCCGCCCGCCCCGCCCAGCCCACCCCCGCCCCGCCCACCCGCCCCGCCCAGCCCACCCCGCCCGCCCCGCCCACCCCGCCCAACCCACCCGGCCCGCCCCGCCAAGCGCACCCCGCCCACCCGCCTAGCCCACCCGCCCACCCCGCCAGCCCACCCGCCCGGCCCACCCAGCCCACCCGCCCAGCCCACCCGGCCAGACCACCCCGCCCAGCCCACCCACCCCCGGGCCGCCCCGCCCCGCCCGAGGGCGGAGCGGGGCGGCCGGGGGTGGCCCTGTGCGGGCGGGGTGGGCTGGGCGGGGTGGGCGGGGTGCGGTGGGCGGGGTGGGCGGGTGGGCTGGGCGGGGCGGGGTGGGCGGGGCGGGCGGGTGGGCTGGGCGGGGTAGGCTGGGCGGGGTGGGCGGGTGGGCTGGGCGGGGCAGGCGGGCCAGGTGGGCTGGGCGGGGTGGGCGGGTGGGCTGGGCGGGGCGGGCGGGGTGGGTGGGCTGGGCGGGGCGGGCAGGCCGGTGGGCTGGGCGGGGCGGGCGGGTGGGCGGGTGGGCTGGGCGGGCGGGGTGGGCGGGTGGGCTGGGCGGGCGGGGCGGGCGGGGTGGGTGGGCGGGTGGGCTGGGCGGGGCGGGCGGGGCGGGCCCAGCCCACCCGCCCACCCCGCCCGCCCCGCCCAGCCCACCCGCACACCCGCCCGCCCCGCCCAGCCCACCCCGCCCACCCCGCCCAGCCCACCCCACCCAACCCACCCCGCCCCCCCTCCAGCCCACCCGCCCCGCCCCGCCCGCCCCACCTAGCCCACCCGCCCGCCCCGCCCAGCCAACCCGGCCGCCCGCCCCGCCCAGCCCACCCCGCCCGCCCCGCCCAGCCAACCCGGCCGGCCCGCCCCGCCCAGCCCACCCCGCCCGCCCCGCCCAGCCCACCCGCCCACCCCGCCCAGCCCCCCCGCCCGCCCCGCCCAGCCCACCCGCCCAGCCCACCCCGCCCACCCCGCCCAGCCCCCCCCGCCCGCCCCCCGCCCGCCCCCGCCCAGCCCACCCCGCCCAGCCCACCGCCCCCCCTCCCAGCCCACCCCGCCCGCCCGCCCAGCCCACCCGCCCACCCCGCCCGCCCAGCCCACCCGGCCCGCCCCGCCCCCCCACCCCACCCACCCGCCCAGCCCAGCCCGCCCTGCCTGCCCCGCCCAGCCACCCGGCCCGCCCGCCCAGCCCACCCGCCCAGCCTACCCGCCCACCCCGCCCCGCCCCGCCCAGCCCACACCGCCCAGCCCCGCCCAGCAATTTTTTTATTTACTAATTTATGTGTTTTTTTTTTAGGAAAATGGCATCAAGAAAAATTTCTGTGAATCTTTCTGGAGCAAGGAGTCTTAAAGGTGTATCTTCAAAAAACATTGGTGAACGAACTCCACCTGAGCTCATACCTACAAAAAACGTTGGTGAACGAACTCCACCTGAGCTCATACCTACAAATATGTCAACTGTTTTAAGTGATAAGAAGCTAATCTCAGATTGGAAAAGTTCAAAAGAGGTGAAATTTCCATCAAGAGCCTGGTATGTGAAAGAAAGAGAGAGCACAACTGTGAATATATATCTATACATTGATACACGCAATAATAATGAAAATTTGGAGGTGATGGGAAAAGTCATAGATATGTGTTCGGTACCAAACACTGAAGTTGTTTACGTACTTACAAAAACTACCAAGTCACATGAAAGGATTAAATACCGACTATCATATTCATTATATGATAGGAGAGAGGTATCTACAAAGTTGTGTAAACAAATCGTAAATGATATGACACAAAACACGGTAAGTATTGTTATTTGTATTTTTATTTTGCGTTTTGAAAATGTCTCGCTATATTTTTTAACTTTGATTATATTAACATATGATATTTTGTTTGGCAGAATTTTGTTGAAAGCTGTTCAATTATGGTGGGAGGCATTCATTACATAGAGAATGATATCATGAACGTTGTCAGCCATTTTTACTCAGTGTCAGAGGAAGATATGCAAAACATGGAAAATGTAGTAATTGATGATGCTACAAAACTACATCCAAAGAATCAGAAAAAAAGGCCTCTGGTGGATAAATCTAGCAAGGGTAAACAAGTTACTTTTGAGGACGATGAAGTTGACAATGAAGCATATGTTGCCATTACTGAAGATGACATTGAAATTGTGGAAGGTCGTAAAAGACCAAAAGTAACAATGGCCAAGAATAGATCTCTTTAGAATGTTAAGACGAAAAAAAGTAGAGTTGAAGATCTTGAAGTAGTCATTACCAGCAATCAAGAACCTAGTGAAACTTCAAAGGAAAGCAGAGAAATCATTACACCAGGAGCTGATTTAGGTGATGGCATTATCAAAACAAAACAAAATGCCATTCGACAGAATTTGACAAAGAGAAACTTAGTTGATGGTGGTCGTACATTTCAGTTAAATGTGACACAAACCTATAAGGAAAGTGAAGGACAATGCCAATATCAAGTCAGAAAGCCGCATCATCTGCATGTTCACAACTTGAAGACATTGATGAGGTACAATCCATATGCTCATGTGGTTAGTTATGTGCTTCTTGTTGATCCACTTCAAGTTCCCAACAAAGAAGCATTTGATAAGTCAAAATGTTTTGAATACAATTATTATGTGCTTGGGGGGAACCATTCTGTTGAAGCTCAAAGACAATTGATGGAGGAATATCCTAATAACCCATGTTTTGAAACGATGAAATGTATCATTTATGCTGGTTTAAATGAAATAGAAGCAAAGCTAGTGGCATGGGATCATAATTCAGATAATGAATATAGGATGTCTATGACTTTGGTCCAAAAGGTTAGATTTATTCATAGTGAATTCGTAGAAAAATGTGGTGGGGATAAGATCAATATTACTACAGATTTCTGAAAGGAATGTTGTATGGAAATAGGCTATCAAATTGAAGATAAAGGCAATTCAAAAAATGGAAAAGACAACAGATCTAGCGATTTATTCAGAGGTGTTGATAACATTTTCCAATTGGCATTTAGAACTGGAGATATTTGGAATTTGATTGATGACATTTTTAGCATGTGGGAAGACATTGGCATTAAAAACCAGAAGGTTAGAAAGTCTAAGCCATTGATATGTAGCAACAATAAATCAGCGCCTGAACTGAAGCAACTTCCAGACGATATGACCATCACGCCTTGGAGGGTGATGCAAGGAGTGAAAGATGAAAAAATTGTCAAAACAATATTATCTAGTGTGAAGTCGGGGGAATTATCATTGGAAGAAATGTCTGAAGAATTTCAAAAGTAAGTTTGCTGAATTATTTTTACTTATTTCCAGGATTATAGTTATCTTTTAACTAAAACATGTTGTTATTGGTAGTATTTGTTATACATATCAGTATATTAACTTTTTCTTACTTTATCTATGCAGTCACAAAGTTTACATGAAAATTCAGGAACAAATGGTTAGATTGTTGAATGAAGATAGTTGGGATGATGTTGTACGCAACTATCCAGATTCAAGTTCTACATCAACATTGAAAGCTTTTTATCTTGCATTTAAAAAGGTAACTTGATTTATACATTCAGTTTTAATCATCTGTGTACTATTTTTAATTTAAATTAAAACTTACACATACATTTGTTTGTTTGGTAAAAGATGAAGAAAGAAGATAATGGAGCACCAGACAGTTTCAAGACTTTTATTGAAAAAATAAAGATTGAAAGACTGAGAAAGCAACGTATTAAGAATGTTGAACTTGATCCAACTCTTAATCATTTCATTTGGAATGGGCTAGACACTATTCAATATGAAGTAATACAAGGCGACTTTGAAGACATTGCGAAACTCATACCAAAAAGGGATTATGCCCTCGTTATTGCAGATATTCCCCATGGTTTCAATATTCCAAACATTTGCTATGATAATGACCCTTATACTTATCAAGCTTTTAATAAAGTGGTGGCGGGATTTAAGGAAGTGACGTCATCACCATTATGGAGATTTGTGACATTTCATTCAGACACACAGTTGGCAATGTTATTGTCAAGCTTCAAGGGAAAACAAATTCAAGGATGCAGCTTACATGGTAAGATGTTTAAAGGTATATTTGATTAATGTTGAAAAATTAATTTATGTACAAGTTAATTGAACTTTTACTATTTTATGTTACAGGCAAAAGTCAAATCTTCTTGACAATGAAGATCAACAATTTATAAATGACTGTGAGTTCATTCATATTGATAGTTGGGCAAAAGATTATAGCCATATGTCTATGATTTATAATCGGGTGGACAAAAAGAGTCATAGCCAAATACTGACTTATGATGCTGTTGTGAGAAAACTAACATATGAAGACAAAGAAATGAAAGGAGAGATAGTTAACATTTATCAGAAACCACAATTATTGATTAACTATCTTATAGACATATGTTCAAATGAAGGAGATTGGGTTCTGGATTTATTTTCTGGCTCAGGTACGTTTTGCCACATGGAATTGAATTTCAATATGTTATTTTTTTAATTAATATGTCATTGTACTAATTTACTTCATTATTTTTTTGTGCTTGATAATTAGGTACAACACTAGCATGTTGCCTTCAAATAGGAAGAAATTTCATTCCAATTAAGAAAGATCCATTACAATGCAATTTCATTCAGCAAAGAATTAATGCTCTTCAATTTCTTCCAGATGCAATGCAAGAAATTGGGTTGAAGAAAGGGGACTTTAGTGAATCACGTGTGGCAAAAAAGGCAAAGGAACCCCAACCACCATTACATGGAATGTATGGAAAGACACATATTGGGGGATTTGCAGACATGAAAGACCCATTAGAAGAGGAAAATGAGCAAAATGAGCAAAATGAAACAAAAAATATTGTGGAAGAGGACAATGATGAAACTCTAGAGGACGAAGAGTTTGGATTACGTGACATTCTTGATTAAATTTAAGTTATGCTTGTAACTCAAGCTTTGCAATGTTTTGACTTTGACATTTTATGAGAAGAATAAACACTCAATTAGGGTTGTTATACGTTCAATATTGGTAATATGTGATTTTTTCATTGATTTTTAAGTTAATCATTTTTTTTTTGAAAAAAAAGTAGTTATTATTATCTTTTTGACATGAAATTCATAAAAAAAACTATTATTTGACCATTTTCAGTTAATATTTTTGTATAAAAATTGTGATTTTGACATGTTAATTCTAGCAAAAAATTATCAAAACGTTTAGTTTTTTTGTTATATTTATGTTAAAAATGGTTATTTTTTATGTCCATTGTTAAAAATTGTTGTTTTTTAGAAACAATTATTTCATGTGGATTGAAAAATTAATTAAGGGGGTTGAAAAGATGTCTAAATATGTAGATTATCTAAAATTCAAACTATCGACTTTATAATTTAAAAACGCAAAACAATAAAAAGCCCACTAAAAAAAAAAAAAAATTAAGATAGAGAACAAGAAAATATGAATACAATGACGACTTCAAAAACTATCAAATTTAGAAAATAATTTTTACATTTCACACACTAGAAAATTTAAAGTCAAAAAATAGGTCTTTTAAAAAAAGGGTGTGATGCAGAATACACACTTTTTAAAATCAGGATGAAAATCACTACCATTCACCGAGCCTCACCCACTTAATGCACATGAAAAAAATTAAAGCTCCAAAAAGCATGTTCTTAAAAAAACATGTGTATTCTGCATCAACACTTTTGAAAATCGGGTCATTTTTTTGCCACCTCTACAAAACGGGTAACAGTATCAGTTCCCGTTTCAAAGTTTACATTGTTTTTGACAGCCACAATCCAAATCAGACCGCAAATCCACTCACGGATTACCCAGCGATGAAGGTGGTAATCACTTTTCATCCACCACCACATGTCGCTAGCTAAATGGCATCGCTTGTCCTCAGAGAAAACCACTCCCGGGTCAGAGGGAACCCGATGCAGGTGGTATATCTCGAGTAATTTTTGACCCTGGTTTTCTTTTCCTTTGACCTCTAATGCATTGCATGAGGAATACATATCCAGAAGGGTGGCCTCCTGCATGGAATGCCTTAGGATTGGTGATGGCACTCTGTGGTGTTCGTTTCAGTAGCACATTCTCTCATCGCTTCTCCCTTTGAGCAGATATCTCCTGTCTCGATTTCTGCCTTTGTTCCTGCTTCCAGAAGCACCCTTAGAGAACCGACAGTGCATATTCTCTGATAAACTATCTGATGTAATCTTATTCTTCGTTGACATGAAGTAAAATTCTGTCTCTTGATTTGTTCTGATACTGTTGTCTATCAATGAGGGCTTGAGATGAGCATTCCTCCTTCATCTTGTCATCTGTTACCTCCTCCCACCAGTAACACAAGTCGATATGCTTATTTCGAACCCCCTCATTAGCTAGCCAGTCCGCTACTTTGTTGGCTTCCCTGTGGACATGCACCAACCTAAGAGTTCTTAGAACTCTTAGGTGTGATTGGATTCTTTGGTAGACTTGCAAAAGCTGCTAGTGTCTTGAGATTTTCTCTGGTGCTATGCTAGCATTTATCCTCTTCACCGAATTAATGACTGATTCCAAGTTAGCCTATATGATGACATTATGTATGTTGTACTTGAGCAACGTCTCCAAGTGTAATTCCATCGCCATGAGCTCAGCCATATTGTTGGTTGCTTTTCCTAGATAACTATGGAAGATGACCTGTATGTTTCCTTCCTCATCCCTCATGACTCCTCCATAACCTGCTTCTCCTGGATTTCCTTTCGAGGCTCCATCTATGTTAAATTTTAAAAAACCTTGTGAAGGGGTTGCCAGAAAGGCTTTTCTGCTGAGGTATTCTTGTTAATATACGTAGAACATTGTGGGAGATGAACCTTAAGCTCTAACTTCTCTAAGATTCTGGCCTCTCTTTGTCCTATGAGTTTTCTGGTAGTGAAACCTCCTAGGATGTGAATAGTCTCTTTGAGTTTATTAAGGATTAGCTTTAGGATGGTGCTCATCAGGCTCACCTTATCCTTAAAAATATTGTTATTGTGCTCCTTCCAAACATTCCAGATTAAGAACCCTGGGGTCAATGCCTAGGCAGAGTTTATTATCTCATTATTTGAAAAAAAAATTCTACCAGTTTTTCAGTGTAGCAACGATGGCATTTACATGTCTGTCTATCTGCTCGAAGACATCTCCAACCCTGTTCCATAGTGTTGTAGTGAATGAGCATCTATCCAGGGGATGATTAGTGGTTTCTTCCTATTGTCCACACAGGTGACATCTTGAGGGGCCAACAAAGCCTCTTTTTCTTAGGTTGTCCCATGTTAGAATCTTTCCCTATTGAACCAACCACTTGAATAGTTTGATCTTCATCCAATGAGGATTATCCCAGAGTTCTTTCCATGTCTTATCAGTGTTTGGAAATTTAAGCCCCGTGTCTATCCTTTTGGCCTCCTTAAGGGTGAAGAGACTTGCCTTGTTCTTTCCCCATCTTAGTTGATCATCCAAGGTTGAGGTTAAGATTTTCCTCTTTTCCAAAAGACCATTAAGGGATATAGCTTGAGTATTCATCATGCCCATTCACTGTAATCTGGAAGTTTCCATATTCGCCATTTCCCATTGTTCCTTGATTGATCCCAATAGCCACTTACCCTCCTTAATCCTTTGTTGATGGTATCTGTGTGAATGTCTACTAATTCTTCATTGCGGAGATTGTCCTCCTACTGCCAATTATCCTCCCAGAACCAGGCCAGATTTTCATTTCTGATCTCCTAGAAACTATGTTTTTGGACTAGGGCCCTGTTCTCCCATGCCCTATTCCAAATTGGTGAACCTTTAACTTGTCCTATCATTCTTGTGAGGTTCTTCTCCTGTCAATCCCTTGCATACTTTTGATTCCATAGTTTTTCCTAGGGGGCTTGTATTTCCTTTAGCCATCTCCACTAGACTTTGGCTCCTAGAACTCTTTTATGAATTCGTTGGTCATGAAGACCCAAGCCACCATGGGATTTTGGTTTGCATACCCTATCCCATGCCACTAGGGCCCATTTCTTCTTTTCTTCACCTTTCCCCGAGAGAAAGTCTCTTTGAGTGTTTCTTATTTTAGTAATTACACTAGTTGGTGCCGGAATGGCTGATAGCATATAGATAGGGATGGTTTGGAGGATAGCCTTAGTTAGAACCAGCCTCCCCGCTAGATTTAGGGCTCTATTTGTCCATTTCTAATCTTATCTTTTAGCTTATTTAGAACAGGATCCCAGATTTCCTTGTGTAACAATTTGTTAGTGAGGGGAACTCCCAAGTACTTCGAGGGCAATGACTCTCTTCGAAAGCCCAAAATTCTAGAAATATTTCTTTGAATCGAAATATCCGCGTTGAAAAAGAAAATATTTGATTTAGTAAGACTTACCTCTGTGCCAGCTGCCATAGCAAACTCACTCAGAATCTTCTTAAATGCTTTGGCTTCCTTGACTGTGGGTGCGCCTTGAAGCATAGTATCATCCACAAATTGCTGATGTGTCACCGAGTCCCCACCTTGAGTGTGTCTTAGACCCTGAATTCTCCCTTCCTCCTTAGCGGCTTTGATTTCTCTCCCTAACCCTTCCATCATTAGAATGAAAAGGAAAGGAGAAAGAGGATCACCTTGCCTGATACCTCTAGTAGGCTTGAAGGTTTTGGAGGGAGAGCCATTGAGAAGAATTGAACAGCTCACAGTGATAACTAGCACCATGACCCACTTGATCCAATTGTAATCAAAGCCATAGGCTTTGAGTACTGCTCTTATGTATGACCAACTAAGTTTATCATAGGCCTTTGCTATGTCCAGCTGAATTATCATTCCTACCTGTTTATTGGTAATGAGTGAATGAACCACTTCATGTGCTTGAATTATGTTATTAAGAATTTGTCTTCCTTCCACATAGCCCGTTTGCTCCTATGACACTAGGGTAGGGAGGAGTTGTTTGAGACGATTGGAAATTACTTTGGATATTATTTTGTACACCACATTGCATAATGCTATAGGTCTAAATCTGTCTGGAGAGGTGGCCTTTTCCTGTTTGGGGATTAAGGCTATGAAAGATTCATTGAGCACCTTCAAGACTGTTTTAAATCTTTGAGAGTCTTCCACTACCTCCAGAATATCTTGTTTTACTATCCTCCAACATGTCTTGAAAACATCCACATTGAAGCCATCTGTGCTTGGTACTTTCCCATTGTGCATCTCTGTAATGACTTCCTCAATCTCTTCCTCTGTTACTGGTCTATTGAGATTGCAATTTTCTTCTCTAGATACCAATTTAGGAATGTATTGAGTAAATATTTTCGTAAACTGATATCTATCTACCATGGTTTCCTCAGCAATTCTCTGAAAATGCTAGAGTAGGACCTCTTCCATCTCTTCATGAGTGTTTCTTTCTATTCCATGCTGATCTGTAAGTTTCACAATTCTGTTATTGTTTCTGTGAGCTATGGTGGATCTATGAAAGAATTTGGTGTTTCTCTCCCCTTCCTTAGTCCATTGTACTATGGATTTCTATCTCCAAAATATTTCCTCTTGTAGACATTTGTTTTCCCATTCATGTTGAAGTGACTCTACCATCTCTTTCCTTTCATCTGTATAGCCTTCTGTGATAAGAATTCGGTTTATTTCCTTTAGTTTCTTTTTCACTTCACCTTTAACTTTGAAGATATTTCCAAATTCCTTTTTATTCCACCCTTTGAGTCTGTCTTTAATGTGTTTGAGCCCCAACTACTTTTATGAGCCTGATGCACAATATATTTCAACCTTTCCTAGATAAATTTGTGTTAATTTTTATTAATGATATATTAATTTATTCAAAATATCAACAGGGACGTGAACAACACTTAAGAATAGTGTTGAAAATTTTGCGAGATAATCAACTATATGCTAAGTATAGCAAGTGTGATTTTTACAAAGATAAAATTCAGTATTTGGGTTATGTTATATCAGCTGAGGGCATAGTGGTTGATCCGAAGAAGATCAAAACAATAATGGAATGGATAGCCCCGAAAAATGTTGCAGAAATCAGATCCTTTTTGGGCCCGGCAAGTTATTACTGTCGATTCATTAAAAAAAATCAAAAATAGATTTTCCTATGACCTCCCTGCAGAAAAAAGGGCATGTTTTCCATTGGACAGCAGAATGCCAACAAAGTTTTGAGTAGTTGAAGTAGTTACTCACCTCTGCACCACTGTTGAAAGTAGCAGATCTGAAAAAATCATTCGTTGTATGCACAGATGCAAGCAAGGAAGGAGTTGGTGGAGTATTAACTCAAGAGGGAAAGGTCATTACATATGAATCACATAAATTGAAAGAATATGAACATCGGTACTCTGCTCATGATCTAGAGTTAACAGTAGTTGTACACGTGCTTAAAATGTGGTGGCACTACCTTTTAGGAAAGAAATATCTAATGTTAACCGATTAAAACAGTTTAACAAATTTTTTTAATCAGTCAAGCTTGAATGCTTGGTAGGCCTAGTGGACTGCATATCTAAGAGAATTGAACTTCTATATGAAGCACCTTAAAGGTAAAGAAAAATGGGTGGCTGATTCATTAAGCATAAAAATGCATTGTGTCTATGAAATACATCTCAGTCAGGCACAATCTAACCTCCCTGAGATTTTCAAGGAAGCATCCCTCAAGGATCTGAAATACACTTTTCTATTGCAGCAAGTAGCAAAAGATCGGAAAAGGGAAAATAGTTTGATTATGATATAACTTTTGAAGAATTGCTGACATTCAGAAACAAAATTTATGTTCCCAATCAAAATTCCGTTAAGCAATTATTATTGGATGAATTTCACAGGAAGCCTTATGCCACCCATCCAAGATATCAAAAACTTTTAATAACTATCCGTAAAAGTTACTTCTGGCCAGGATTAAGAAAGGATGTTGTGGAGTACTTATCCAAGTGTCTGGAATGTCATTTAGTAAAGACAGAGCATCAGCATCTTGTAGAACTCCTGCAACTGTTACCTATTCCTGAATGGAGATGGGATACGATCACTTTAGATTTTATTACAGGACTACCCCACACTAGAAAGTAGCATGATTCAATTATGGTGGTAGTGGATAAGCTAAGTAAAATAGCCCATTTATACCTGTGAAATCCACCTACAAGACAATAGACATAGCATATATATTCATGAAGGAAATATTCCGACTACGTGGGATACCCCGGGTTGTGATTTCCAACAGAGATGTAAAATTTACATCCACTTTTTGGAAAACCCTTTTTGTTGGGTTGGGTACTCAAATTCAATTAAGTACTGCTTACCATCTACAAACGGATGGCCAAACAGAACGTGTAAACCAAGTCCTCGAAGATATGTTAAGAATGTTCGTTATGCAGCAACGCCACAAGTGGTAGGATTACCTCCATTTAGTAGAGTTCACGCATAACAATAGCCATCATGAGTCTTTGGGCATGAGCCCTTTTGAGGTACTATATGGAAGGAAGTGTCGAGTACCCATAGACTGGAATAACCTAGTTAATAAGTTAGGATTGGGTCCAGATATGTTAGCTGAGATGGAGGCCATAGTGAAAAAGGTTCGCCAAAACTTAAAGGCTGCGCAAGATAGGAAAAAGTTTTACGCGGGTAAAAAGAGGATTCATAAAGAATTCTAGATACAGGATCATGTATACTTAAAATTTAAACCTTGGAAAAACACGCTACGGTGGAAGGGATGCGCCAAAATGGCACCACAGTATTGTGGACCATTCCAAATCCTGGAACGAATCAAACCAGTGGCATATAAATTAGCACTTCCAGGCGACATTCGGGTTCACAATGTCTTCCATGTATCCTTGCTAAAAAAATATGTATACAACCCTCAGCATATAATTAACTGGGAAAATATACGGTAATAGGAACAAATGAGTAGGTGATGTCAAAATTGTTGTTTGGCGCAATTCTAACTATCAATTATGATTGGTGCAGGTTGAGCTCGAGGGAGAGTTCCTCGCAAAGCCTCTTTGTATTCTAGATGGGAGAGAAACCACCTTATGGAAGAAAACCATCCCTTATGTTAAAGTGCAATGGATGCACTTTGGCCCAAAGGAGGCCACTTGGGAAGAAGAGGAGATCATGTTGCAGGCCTATCCAACATTATTTTCTTAGAAGAACATTGAGGATGATGTTCCTCATAAGGGGGGAGAGATGTAACAACCTTTTGTTGGATCATATTTACTTTTATTTTTTTTACCAAGTTTATGCAGAACTTGGAAACTTTCAAATTCACTTAACATCTTTGTTAAGAAGTTAAGGATGGAAAAGCCAAGTATCATGACATTTTTTTTAAAGAAATTAAACGGGGTTAATTAAGGAAAAACACTGAATACTAAACATTTATAACAACTCCTTGAACAATTACAAACAGTTTCCATCCCTTTTCCCCAAAAGAGGAAAGGAAAGGGCAGCAAGGGGGCTACAAGAATTTTTCCTTGAGATGGGTAGCGACACCAGTGGGAGGATTTCAATTATGGAAAATAGTCGAATTGGTGTGTGACTTGAGGCTAGACAGTAGTCCTGACACCCAGGACACCTAACTTCTTTTATTCAAATTGTTAGGAGAAAGAAGTGCTTGGTGGGGGACCATGGGCATGACTTCCAGGTCCATGGCTGGGTGGTGAGACCTTCTAGAAAGAGTATTGATTGCACAGTGTTAAATAAATAGGAACAGATAAGTACCAAAAGAGTATACTTATTATTGACAGTTTAAATGGTGTATAACTAGGAGTAATGATTATGTTTTCTTCTGTCTCTAAGATAGTTACTGCTGCTTATGAGTAACATCTTGTAACATCTTGTATTAATCATAGAGAAGGATTGATTTCATATTTTTCCCCTAGTTTTATATTATGATTGAATCTAAACCTGACAACGTTATAATTCTACAAATCTAAGGAATACCCTGTTGTATTATAGACAGATGCAAGGATAGTAGAGTTATAATCATTACTTAGATTATGTTAATTGTATATATTTATGGAATGGAAAAAACTAAAATTATCAAACATTTAAGTACCGAATCACCAAGAAAGAAAGAAACAAAATATTCACTACTTTCCTAACGGAGAAAGGCTAGTAGCCTGAATGTATAAATTCATTTCAATTGTCAAACATGAGCAAAATTACATTCAATATATACCTTGACTTAACATATACTCGAGATTCATCATACATTCAAGACTCATTACAATTATGGGAATTTTCTTATTCACTAGCAGGTTATCGCCTAATAAAAAAAGAGTAAGAATAGTAATGCATAAACCGAATGTTTTAAGAGTTATAACCATTATTAAATATTCCTCTGTTCAGAATTCTCGGCACAAACCGTTTCCATTCAATATACAAAACAACCTAAACTATGAATATATTCATATACATGAAATTTTTTCAAATGCCTGGATTGTCCACGGCAAGGCCGAGACATGGCGAGGGTTATCCATAAAATTCCAAACAAACCTTCAGAACAACCAAGAAACAGAGTAGCACTGTTGGGCAACGTATGCCATAAAACAATGACTATAAATTAATTCAGGTCAAAATCATTTAGTAAGGTCTAAGCAATGAAGCTGCGAATCCAAAATGGCTACAGTCAAATCACATTTTCAACATCCCTTAAACGATTACAAATTCCGGGTTATGGTGAGGGTTTGGTCGTGCCGAGATCCAACAAACCCTCCCACCCTCAAATGTGAAACTGAATCTAGCCTTAACAATCAAAGTATGCTATCGATTCGTGAATTTAACCCAACCTGTAATATAGCAGAGAATTATTGAATTAGTTCTAGTGTAAATCCTTTTCGAAGGTTCATTGACTTTGGGAACAAGGTTGAGTTGTTACTTGTAAACGCAACAAAAACCCGTCAGAGGTTAGTTGTTGAGAATATTAATCCTATAGATAAGCACTTAAAAACCTATGTTAATTATATCTATACCTGGAAGGAACTCTTCCATCGTTGGAGCATTGCACACCTGAAAGCCTAGTATCAAAATGTCAAACCACAAATTCTCAGAAGGAAAAAGGATTTTCATATTAATTCTATAGTAGAGAAAACCTAGGTTCCACAGCAGAAGGGTATCCTTGTTCAACCATCGGGGTCGAGGGAAGAACCGAGACCATCCACCGCAATATGCCTGCAACAACCATTTGTTGTCAGTGACATTGAGAAGGAATGAGGGTAACTATGAATACAAAACAAATACTGCATCAACTAGCTAGCTTACCTCATTGTTGTAGTTTTTCTGAAGGTGATAGCCAATAATTCCATAACCATGGATGGCACTTGATAACCGAGCAGATGCAGAGGTTGAAACCCTCATTTCCTTTCTTCACCCACTATTCATTACAGAGCTTCAACCCTTCTCACCACCGGTAGAGCGAAATGGAATAGGAATGTAAGGTTACGGTTTACAACGTAAATGGGTTAGGTTTCCCATGCCTGAGATACATTGTATCGGACGGACTTGGCATTAAACCTTACACCTTAGCATTAAATCGTACTCGGCGGGAGAGTCATTGCCTCTATCAAGGTGAGGACAGGTGGAACTCAACCATGTCAATTGACAGATAAGCTACGTAGATGGACTCGAATTATGTTAAATCCAAACCTTTAATACATGCAAACTCATTTTGTTATTAATGATTCAATTAAAATCGAATAAGCAATGTATTCCATAGGGTAAGGTCGAAAATTAACTATGGTACTTAAGGAAGATTTTTTTTTTTTAAAGAGGTGTTACAGATGGTTAGATTTTCAACCTTCGATTGCATGTAGTGGGTTTCAAACCTGTAACTTTTACATTATGAAATGCCTTAACAACCCAACACCTCATTAACAATCAATAGATTTTTATTCTATTAAACATATTTAATAGTTTTTCAAAAAAAAAATTAAATATACGTTATAATATATATATTAATATTTTTTTAAAGACTTATTTCAAATATACAATAAATTTAAACTATTTAAAATATATGTTTTTTTAATGGATATTTTATTTGTCAATTATATATATATATAATTTTAATTTTTTATTTTATTAAAAGTATAAATTAGTTTTAATTGAGTTGAGAGGCTTATTCTACAACCAAATATGAGTGAAATTTATAATTTTGTTTGTGATTATCTTGGAGTTGACAAGTGTCCCTTGAAAAGATACTTTAAATAAAAATATGTTGTCTATAATAAAAATGTAATTGATTATACATATTTCGTTAGTTTTTATTAAAATTGTTATAAAATATCTATAATATCATTCTTATTGGGCTCACCTATAAAAAATATGCTATAAAAATATTTCACTTTCACTTTTAGAGTTATAAATAAAATATTTTCATGTCTATGTTAAATAGTATAATTTTATAGAGATAAACTTGTTAATATATATATATATATATATATATATATATATATATATATATATTATATATATATATATATATATATATATATATATATATATATATATTCTTTTAAAAATATTTCAATATACTATTTAAATAAAATATTTTAATATCATATTAACATTTATATAGAAAGAAGATGTATGTTAATGTTAAGTTTAGTAAAACATTTCAATACTAAAATGGAAAAAGTAATTAAATGTAAAATAATTTAGTTATATTTTTTTTTTCTAAGTGAGATTAATCTATTAATATAATACAGAAAGTAATTACAGAGTTTCCTGGCCAAAAAGGGACCCATCCTTAATCAACATGCAGCCATGAACATAGTCTGAGACTGCGCCAACATAGGGGAAACTAGTTTGAAAGATAAAAGGGTCCAAAAAGACAACAGTTTTAACCATATTTTCTAGAAGAGACTACCCAGAAATAAAAAACAACGTAACTGAACCACACAGAAACCCACAGTTTGTCTAAATTGGACCACCACTCCTCAGAGAACTCTGAGGCCACACAAGACAAGACATAACTAAACCAAAGCTAAAAGAAGTGCCACCCGTAGACGAGACCTGTGCGATAAATTCCTCCATGGAAAATTCCTCCACAATAGGACAAGCCCAGTCATCTGGGTTGTCCACTTTGCCACGTCCCGCCGCTTGATGTCTGCCATTTCCTACCGCTTGATGTTTGCTCTCCTTACTGTCGGCTTCCACCTGCGGACCCACCATGTACTCCATGTGTCTTTCCACCGACGGCATGTCACTTTGAAGGCCCAAGTCATCATGCACACTACCAACAGTGACCTTCCAATGCTGTCTGTTCCAGCCACCATTGCCACCATGTTCTTCGTCGTTGCCTTTGTAAGCTCTTGAAGCTGCATTTTGAGTTCTGTTAACTCAGTTATGCTCATTCGATAAGGATCCTTGGACACGAGGCTTCTCTTGGAATTAATTCAATAGTGAAATCAATATCGCGTTTGGGTGGCAACCCAAGAATGGATTAAGGTAATACATCAGTAAATTCATGGATGACCGTAATGTTTTCCAAGAAGGTCATTTTATTTTTAGCATTTGTAAATCCCACCTCGACAACATATATTTGACAACCCTTTCTGATGAATTTTCCTAACTGATTAACAATGATAGGGCATAATTTGGTGATAGGTTTTATTCCTTGGAGTTCCTTCCTCTGGCCTGACTAGGCAATAAAACTGACAGTTTTATGTTTGCAGTCCACTAGGGACCAACATTTTTCCAGCCAATCCATCCTGATTAGAACGCCATAAGATCCCAATGGAAGTATATTAAGATCAACATAAATGGGTTGCCATGAAATTGTGATGGGGCAGCATTCTATTTTCGCAACCACTCCTCTTTGTCCTAGTGGCTAGTTGGACTATCCACAGTTTTAGAAACTTATTGCTCTGCAATTAGCATTTTTCTACCACCTTAGGACTAACATAGCTTAGAATGGCACCGAGATCAAACAAAACATAAACATATTTCTTAGCAATCGTATGTTCACATTCGATCATGATAGGTTGGTACTCTGCTTGATGATAATCCAACTTACCATTAATTTTGGGCATGCTCCTTGCTACTTCACCGACCGTGGATGCTTCATGCATGTTTGAGAACTATTTTGTTCTTGCTTTATGTGGATAGTTCTTGTAATTGTGGGATTCTCCGTGTTGTACCTTAAGAAACCAATTTCCTGGCTATATAGAAATTGTGCCTAAGACATTAATGATTATAATGATTATCACTTGTTTGTCACTTAATTATATATTGTGTTCTCAAATGAAGGACCTAGGAAATCTGGTTCTTGACTCTCAATACTTAGGTGACAAGAAAACATCAAAATGTCATTTGATTGTTGAATACAAATGATGAATGAAGGAAGATTGAATAAGTCATAGACAATATGATGTTTTACATAGGATCTACTATCTATGACACTAGGAGAAGTTATAGATAATATGTTGTTTTACATAGAAACTACTATTTGTAAGTTAGAAAAATTGCAGAGATGGGAACTTAAAGTATAGGAGCGATCTTTTAAGGGATTTTAACTTTATTTACACAAGCAAATAAAAACTTGCATCTTCAATTACTATACTTAAAGGAAGAAAACATAAGATGACACATAACAAAGAAGACACAAAATCATACCCAACAATGTATGGAAAACTTCTAATTCTTCATTAATCAACAGTTGTATTAGGAATTCAGTGGTCTAGTCTCTAGGTTCTCCAAAATTTGAACCCCTTTCTATAAATTTTCCTCTTTTCATACATTTTAAGATAATTGGTAATCACCAAACTGTCAAACTACTTAACTATTTTCCTAACTATCTAGAGTAAATTATTACTGAACATTACACAGAGGGTAAAAGACACCTCATTCTAAAAAACATAGAATAACTGGAAGTGATAGAAGTTAGAAAATGATGATGACTGTTGGGTTTTTCAGCTATTGTTTGGTTGTTGAGTTTCTCTGTAGATGCTTTAATAATGATTAAGCTAATTTAATCATAATAAGATGTATTTGACTCAAACCCCATGTGTGGACTTGGGCTCACGTATGTATCGAGCGCGTTTTGATTGGCTAAAACACAAGAAAACCCAACCAATCACCTTTCTTTGGAGTTATAGTCATCCACTGCTAATTTTGATTATCTTACTTAAACAACAGAATCAGTTATTTTACGTGAAACATTAGTTTGCCACAACTGAAAATACTTTAACATTTTGATTCATGAACCTATCGAGTCTGCCTTAGCTGTACGTGAACCGTCCGATCATTCATTCAATCAATGGTCTGATCCTTCGAAACTCACGAGACTTTAAACCCATTTGACTTAAAACTTATCGAGTCTACCTTTTCAACACATCATTGACTCCCATACAGACCTGATGGGAAATATAAACTGCTAATTAATAATCTATTGGGTCTGACTTTAGCGCTAAAACTTGATCATTTCTTCACCCGATATTCATTGGATCCCACCTCTTTGGATAGACAGTTGAGATTGACCTAGACTTCAACAATTTTAAATTGCATTTGATATGCCATTGCGTCTGATTAATTACCCACCCAATTACCATTGGATCTGTGGCTTATTGATCAAACGACCCATATCTTCCCGCAAGCACACCATCGCATCAGATCTTCAAAATAAACCCATTCTAGTTAACTTGTACGATTACTGTTGGATTTGAGGCTTGTTAATCAACGACCCAAATCTTTCTCGCAAGCTTACATTCAAAGACATCCTGTCAATCAAACAAAATAATTCATTTCTTTTAGACTTTGCGGCGGTAAATAATATAAGGAAATTACATTGAGGTTGAACCCCCGCAATTATTCTAGGCCACATTTTGTGGTCAACCATGCTCACGTCATGGTCCACTTTGGGGGTTAAAACTTAATTAACCTTCGTGCTTATTATTTATCCACAACACACCTCATCATACTCATCAAGCTATTGCTTGATCACACCTCTTAAACTTGCATGGCCTTTAAACAATGGTTTGATTTTTCATTTATTTTGATTTTTATTTCATTTTGTGATAAAATTGAGAATAAGACGAAAATAACAATGGAAGCTACAACACTCCGCATCCCCAACATTGTAGCAATGATTTGCATTGCTGGTCATTATCTAATTTATTAGCTCCTTTCGATTGTCTGTTTTCAGAGTATGTAGCTTTAGCTTGGTTTCTTACTAAGAATTTGCTAAGAGGTTTTTAGTTGTACATTTCTGTTGTTAGAAACTATTTTCTTGCCTACTTGGGATCGGGTTCCTGCCTTTTCTATTCACTCCTCCTTTAGGTCCCTCATTTTTCTATTTCATTTGCTCGTAGCACATGTGGGATTTCCTCACTGCATCATCCATTGACCGTGGGTAATCAAATTCAATTTTTTCTTTCATACAATTAGGTAGACTACTGATGAAACACTGAATTCTTGCGTTTTCGTCTTGCATGTAAGGCACACAGCGTAGTATAGAGGTGAATTGTTTTACATATTCATCTATGGTTAAGGTTCCTAATCTTAACTCATGAAATTCTTTTGCCTTCTCGTCATAATAACCTTCGGTCATATACTTATCCTTGAAATGTTTTTGAAACTCTTGCCAAGTAACTTGTTCCTCATCAATTTTCCTTACTATTTTGATTTCCTCCCACTAAAGGGTAGCCTTACCCCTTAACTGGTAGATTGTTAAACGTGCTTTCAGCTTATTAGTGTAATCATAAATCCAGAAGTATTTACCCATATCTATCAGCCAAGCCTTAGTTGCTTCAACTCTAGATATATATGTATGGAAGAAAAAATAGAGTGATAAATATGGAGAGATTGAGGGAGCAACAAGGGAGAGGAGGAATGAAGAGAGAGGGAAAGAGAGGTGTCAAAGAGGGAGATAGGAGTAAAAGAGAGAGAGGGAGACATAAATATGGAGGGACAGAGAGGGGAGAAAGATAAGGAGAGACGGGAGGGAGATAGTGACAAGGCTCGAGTGAAGAGAGAGGGATAGAGAGAGAAGGTGGAGGGAGAAGGAGTGAGGTGGGAGAGAAGGGAGAGAGGGGAAGGACCAGAGAGAGGACTTGAGATAGAGGAGGAGAGAGGAAGGACATAGATATGAAGTTGGAGGGGGAGAGAGTGAGTGAAGAAGCAAGACAAGAGAGAGAAAAGTGGAGTGAGAGAGAGAAAAGTGGAGAGAGAGAGAGAGAGCGATAAGGGAGAGTTAGAGAGAAAGTGTGTAAGTTTTGGAGGGTGAGAAAAAGATACAAAGGAGAGATTGATGGAAGGGGGGATAGGAGGAGAGGGAGGGAGAGAGGTAGGGAGATAGTGACAAGGTTGGAAGGAAAAGAGAGTGACAAAGGGGGGAGATAGAGGAGGTGGGAGAGAAATGGAGAAGGAATAGAGAGATGACACGAGAGAGAGAGAGAGAAGAGAGAGAGAGAGAGAGAGAGAGAGTGAGTGACAAGGTAGATATCGAGAGAGGGAAAGAGGAGAGCAAGAGGGAAGAGAGATAAAGGGGGGGAGAGAGGGAGAGAAGCAGAAGTGGAAAAGAGATAAATATATATGGAGAAAGAGTGTGTATGTTTTAGGGATGATATAGAGAGACTAATGAGAGGCAGAAGGAGATATAGATATATATGGAGGTGAAGAGAGGGAAGAAGAGATATATAAAAAGAGGAGGGAGAGAGGGAGGGATAGATAGATATGGAGAGGAGAGTGTGCGTTTGGGGAGGTCAAGGAGTGAGAAAGAGAGGCAAGAAGATTTCTTGCACTAGATGCATTGATTTCAGTGTAGATGATGATTTCTAATTCTATTTTATTGCTTGCGCTAGATGCATTTATTTTGATGTAGATTTTGATTTCTAATTATATTTGACTGCTTGCACTAGATTCATTGATTTCAATGTAGATATTGATTTCTAATCCTATTTGATTGTTTTCTTTAAATGCATTGATTTCAATGTAGATGGTGATTTCTAATGCTATTTGATTGCTTGCACTAGATGCATTGATTGATTTCATTGTAGATGTTGATTTCTAATTATATTTGTTTACTTGCACTAGATGAATTGATTTCAATGTAGATATGCATTTGTAATCATATTTGATTCCTTGCACTAGACGCATTGATTTCAGTGTAGATGTTGATTCCTAATCTCATTTTATTGCATGCACTATCTGCATTGATTTCAATGTAGATGTTGTTTTCTATCCTATTTGATTGTTTGCACTAGATGCATTGATTTCATTGTAGATGTTTGCTAATCCTATTTGTTTGCTTGCATTAGATGTTTTTAATATTTAGGATGTAGATTATATAAAAAAATATTTTTCAGGGTGTATTTAGTAATACCTAGAGGGACACTAGGGTAAAAGCATGTTAAGGTGTATCACTTTTTCCCTTTTTGTGGCAAAGAAGTTTTATAAAAATAAATGGAGCTGGAATGTTTACTCTTAAATTTACAAAATCATCAATAACTAGGTGGTGGTAAAAGAAGACAACACATGTCAATTTAAATTCAATTTCATGTCATAATTTTTCTAAAATTTAATATATAATTTTTATCTAATTTATTCATTTTCTTTAAAAGGTATCATTAATATTTTACATAAATTTTTAAGTAGTGACAAAACTGCGACCCCCCATTTCTCTATTGATTTATGTTTTTTAATTTCAATTTCATTAAGAGATGTGTTGTAAACATTCTAAAGATTGTTAAACAAATTTAAAAATAAAAAGTAAGCATATTTTTTAACCACTTAAAACAATTTAAATTGAGACAATTTACATAAAGTTATTTATAGTTTGTGAGTGATTAACCATAGTTTTTACCAATATTTACTCTCATTTGACTTATTTACAAATTTAGTATTTACTTTTTATAACATTATTTATATTTTCTAAACCAATTAAATAAGTTCACTATAGCTTTTACCAAAATTTATCCTGAGTTAGCTTTGTTACAAATTTAGCATTTATTTTTTATAATTAACAAGTATGAAACTCAACTTTTTTAATTGAGTACTTTTTTTCTTTTCCATATAATGAGACACATTAACATGCTTTTACCCACTATTAAGATCTAATATGCTGTCAAAAATTGTGATACCGACTTGAAATGAAATAGAAATAGATCATATGTAAAATTAATACTCTTGGAAAGTGAAAATTAATGTTGGACAATTATATATATTCAAAATTACATATATTCAAAATTACTAATAAATAATTGCATACAAACATTATCGTCCCAATCCAAGCACACAAACACACAAACCAATCAAAGCACAAACATAGATATACAAACCATTCAAGTCAAACAATAGAGACTAAATTAAAGAAGGGAATGGTGTGGACATGAAGCAAAGAAAACATAATGTGAATTTTGAAAATGTGACATTGTTGCCCTGAAGCCAACTTAGATCCAATAGCTTAGATCCAATCGACATTTAAAACTCTACTCACAACAAAAACTACCGAACAACTACAGAATTGTAAACAATCTAATAGTACTGAAATCAATCCGACATTTAAAAAT